>JASDDO010000024.1:450801574-451392795 GCA_030015575.1 Agapanthus africanus | reverse complement strand
GCAAGAGGAGAGATGAGAGTGTGAAGCAAAAACCAAGTCAAGAAAAAATGGCTAAGTGTTGTGAGCATATTATGAATGAATCATCAACTCAAGAAAATATCTCAAAGCAACTAAAGAAATTATCTCACAACACTTACAAATATCAAGCATACCTCAATAGTGCACCATGAGTCACTACATGAGTCACCCTATAAGTCACTCCATGAGTCACCAAGTGAGCATGCTTGAATTAAATGCCAAACGCAACTCATCCTCCACCTCATTAACCATTTAACCCTAAATGGTTAAAACAAAATGAGGTGTTATCTTCTAGAAGCAATCTTGTAATCAATTACAAGAATACCCCTCATCTGTATATACATACCCGTATCCGTATTCCGACAAAATACGAATACAATGAGATGAAAATAATCCAACAATATAATACTAGAATCTGGCTTAAACCAAAGCCCACTAGTATAAATCCGTCCGAATCATGATGCCTGCACAAGTGCACGTATATGATCGAACCCTGCTGCAAAACCATATAGCCTCTACATCGTTTTGCCCGAGCAGGGAAACCCTCTATGTAGGACTCTAAAGACTCGTCAATACGCTGGCAGTGGGTTTAACCCACAAGCACGTCAGCTGCACTAGCTGTACGTAACGGCTACCAGGTATTGAGCTAAAGGGAGGCCGACGAGCAAACTTATCCAGACCCCTACTGAGCATGTCTGTGACAATATTCGTATAGTCCGGTTCGTTCATCTAAGAGTATCGCATATCATGTCTACGGGGTGGATAAAGTCATACCCCTAATAACGCGACATTTCGTGTCGGTATGAATCCCATCACCACCTGAGAAACTACTGATCTTAGATCAGTAATTCTCGACTACCTTGGCTAAGGATTTCTGGTGATGGTCACCCGTGCACAACGCGACATCAACCCCCCAATATCGGGAGAGACGAATCTCCGACGATCCGCTCACTGCCTCCATATGGCTCGGGACTGTACCCAACTAAAACCTGTTTGCACGACTCCTTTGAGCCGCGGTAGGGTAGTAATCAAAGCACAGTGGGAACTCACATGAGACAGATGACGATCTCAGGTCAATAGACTAACCTGTACACATATCACCTAAGAACTGCTATCTGACAATAGGTATAATACCAACTAGCATTTGTTCCCAGCGAGTCCGTCCAGTGTACTCATAACCCAATGAGCACCTGCATACTATCTTAGGTGAACAAACTAACATCAATGGCTTTATGAGACCTGGCCACCGCCCCTTGTTAGGATCTCGATAAGTACACACTAGTCTACTCTGGAATATCGATGCCCAGTCTCGAAAACTCCCACGACAAGGGACATTTAAGGATGTCCTTATAGACCACCCAACTCCCACGTATATGATCGCCATCATAATGTTGGTAGTTAAGCAAGAATCCTATGGTCTCTATCAACATGTAATAGTGATCTGTAATTCCACATAAAGTATGTACATGATTGATAGAGACAACCAGATAGCATACTATCATTTCGAGTAAGACTGTTCTATCCATATAGGTCCTCCCTCAATCATCTCAATCGTGTGCCTGCGATGACAAATAATTGACTTGAGGGCACTATAGCCAACAATCTCTCACTTGCACTTAAGGCTAATTATTGCGGTGTCGCATACTCACAGCCCGTGTGATACCGAACACCCAACTTCTCTACTAATCAGTTTCACAAAGCTCGTTTGTGAAACTATTGCGTTCGAGAAATAGCCTCGGTGAGTGGATCTGCTCCAATGTTTCTATCTTTATCTCTATATCTCAACTTCGCGGAGAAATACTATCTCCCGAAATGAGCAATACCTGTTTTAGAATTTGTCTGGATATCTGATGGGACCTAGTTCACAAATGAACTCCAAATCCAACAAACTTATTAGAATGTATCATCCACTGAATTTAATCAGTATCCTGCACCATGCCTTCCTCAGTATCCTCTTAGACTACCTGTCCAACATACTGCCCCTGAAAAGAGGGAAAACTATAAACTCTGACAGTCACTCTGATCATCCAGGTCATCTTGGAAACCTGAAATAATAACCGCCTTCCGAAAGAGGCTGCCGTTACCATATCCCAAGAACATCCACTTATGTTCTTAACTGCTTCCCAACGTTTCTCCAGGATTGAATTAATATATATATTGCTTATTGCAGCTAGTGCAAAATCAATATCTGGTGTGGTACTTGACATCTCATGATTGACTCAATTGCCTAAGCAAGTGATATGTCAATCATGCAAATCCCTCTCCTCATTAGTCTAAAAGACATCTCTTTAGAGAGGGTGACTCCATCACCTGCGGGTACACACCACCTCGCCAGGAGTCGTCCATTCTAAAACCCTTTTAGAATAGTGTCAACTACCCAAGTTAGGACACTTCCCAAATCTAGATTTAAAACCATAGATCTAGTCACCAGAATCCCTGATATTTTATCCATATCCTACTTAGAGAAACTCCTTATGACAACCATAGTATAACCGATCGTAGTATAGGAATATCACTTTCTATCAAGAGCATGTCATCCAAATACCAGGATCTCTCTCCCTACTATCTTCTTACCAAGTCCATATGTTATTCTGATGAAGTCAAACTCTATGACTGCCATATCAAAACTAGATGATCTATCTTTGTTATACTTGCTTTAGTCTATAAATAGACATAAGCTACTTGCACACTACACTTCCGCTGCTCCCCACTGACTACAACAAACCCTCTAGTAGAGTCATATATACGTGCACTTATAAAGCTAATTTAGAACGACGTTATACTCATCCTCTTGCCAGATCTCATAGTCTAGAACAGTAGTAGTGTTAAGTTTGGGGTTATCAAAAACCTCCCATGTCACCGTTTTTTAGGATACCGAAGTACCTCTCGGGTGCCTGAGATTACCACCAAATCTGCGGAGTGGCTAATGAATCGTCGAAACCAATTGAATGTTTAGGTTCTATTAAATTTTCAGTAATCATTTGTGGTTCTGGAATCTCTTCCAGTTCTACCATACTCCTACTAATATTTTCTGAAAAGAATCCATTTTTACTAAAACTGGTGGCGAGTCAAGAACAATATAACTATTGATCTTCCTGATGGTAGAAATGTTAACTCTCATCAAAGCCTGGAATAACCCACAAACTGCTATTACTGAAACGTGCCTTAAGTTTGTCCAGATTCTGGTTTTAAAGTATCAGCCGGACTACTCCATATACCTTAACATCGTTAAGATATGAATGCATTCTATATATCCAATATAGAAACAAAGGCACTAATTTAATTGGAACCAGATTCAAAAAATATGCAGCTGTTTCCAGTGCATATCAACTAAATGGAAGGAGGCCAAGCAGCATTACTCATCAAGGAATGCATCCACGTATGAGTAATCTGAAAGAGATGCTGGTTCTCAAAACCATTACTTACAACAGAATACCTAGCACAAGCATCTACATCTTCGATCACCTTGAAGAATCCTGATACTTTGTAACATATGGTTCTCTACTTTATTCTTATACCTATAACTTCTCAATATCTGGACCCTGTATTTCAACGAAATACTTGTCTAAAACTAGAGAAGTCACAAGTAAACCGAATATTAGTACGAGCACCAACCCCTTTGTCCTAATGGACACTGGATAACATACAATACTTTGTATAAGTCCCCTGAGTTTAATAACTCAAACACCCTATGCGTCGTAGGTTGAAAAATGTACTATGGTTAAGAAGAATTGCACCGTTGTTGAATACTCTTTACCTAACCATCAACTGATATAGGTAAATGTCATAGACATAATTTCAAAAAGTTATATCTCACTTTATAAAATAAACGTACAGATATATCAATTTGAAATTGGTGCGTAACAACAGATATTCAAAACCAAATATTTGCCGTCAGGCAAAACCCAGGTGATTTCCTCAAATATCACCAATTACAAAGAATTTTGATACATTGAGGATATATTCACCTAATTCCCGATATCTTACTCCCACTCAGTATCTGTAACGCCATACAAATGTGAGAATCAAATTTGGTAAATATATATCCTGGAGTCAGAATCTAATTGGGAAAACAGTTTTCAATTAACACCGCACAGTAAAACTGAAACATGAAAATGTTTCGAAGGGGTATCCGGGTATTCCTAGTAATGCCTTTTCCACTATCCAGATTCATGACGGTAACCGTATACATCCTTTCCCTCACTCCAAACCCTTTATATGTCTTTACTTATTACCTTCTGTACACCACCTTTAGGCTAATTTGTTTTCTTCCTTTCCTACTCTTCAGCACCAGCCTAAGGTTTGGAAGAAGACTATCCAATAAGCGTAATAGGTGTACTCTCCTAATACCAGGAGCCCTCACAACCTGGAAGAAGGTAAAGGGAAAAGACAACTGAATAATCCTATTTCATTTCTCCCAAACCAGAATCCATCCTCGAACTGGAGCAAATTCCTTCGAGTTCGTATGTAACTATACGATGGAATATTCAAGCAATATGAATGTTCGTAGTGATATGAAGTGTTCTGGAGAAATTCAAAGTGGATGTAGGAGTGGAAGGGGTATATACTGTTTCGTCATGAATGATAGCAGTCGCAATTTCCTTTGCCCTCACTCTAATCCTTTTATATGTCTTTACTTATTACCTTCTGTACACCATACTCAGGCTAATTGGTTTTCTTCCTTTCCCGCCTTTCATCACCTGCCTATAGTTTGGAAGAAGACTATCCAATAAGCACATTAGGTGTACTCTCCTAATCCTAAGAGCTCTCGCAACCTGAGAGAAGGTAAAGGGAAAAGACAACCGAATAATCCTATTCAATTTCTCCAGAACCAGAATCCATCCTCGAACTGGAACAAGTTCCTTTGAGTTTGTATGTAACTATACGATGAATTATCCAATAAATGTGGATCTTTGTAGTGATACAGGGTGTTCTAGATAAATGCAAAGGTGATGTAGAAGTGGCAAGGATATATGCGACCAAATGACAATCCAAAAGCCAAAGTGTTTTAAGAAAGTTCGGTTAACTTGCTTCATGAGTTTTAGTTCAGGGTCGGGCCATGGTTGCTGCCAAAGAGAGAAAGAAAAGAAACACTCAGCGTGCACTCTAACCTAGATCAGAATGGTTAATCACTTTATCTAATCAGGATGGCTCCCTCCGTTTCCTTGAATTCTCCCTCAAACCCTAAAAGGAGAATTAGTCGGGATCATCTAAAATCACCCGAGGAGTAAGCCTACTCATCAGTGGGAATCGAGATCCAACTATCATCGCATGATAACTTGATGAAAACCACTCAAGTCACCACACTCCAGAAAGTATGCGCATTCCTGGCAAGTTTCCTATATGTTTGAAATTCCCGATGTGATTTTTACCCCAAGCGCTTATGGTCTTGATAGAAACCAGCGTACCATAAGTCACAAGTCAAGTTCAACCCGTCATTGTCCTGAATTAACTTAGACCCACCCGCATAAGCCCTTGATAGATACCAAAATGGCTATGCGACTGTCCTAATTAATCGCATATCTATGCAACAAACAAGCATTACCCAGCTACCATACACTATGCCTTGACAGAGGCCAACATACATAGCATGAATACTAAGCAGTACTTGTAAGAAATGACGGAGGGCTACGGCTAGTTTTTGGCGAAAAACCTTTAACGTAATGAACTTGATATCTTTGAAAGAATCCAAGTGGTTTTACAAATATATAGTGGCACAAACTTTTGTTTAAGAGGTCACTCCCAGTGAAGGGATCTCGGCTCTTTCCTCGTCGAATGAGGTACAGGATATTCCAAACTGAATACCACGATGCAAAGAAAAAGAATCGACTATAGTGAAGTTATTACCCTAACGCAAACTTTTGCTCAAGAGGTCACTCCCTGTGAAGGGATCTCGTCTCTTGCCTCATCAAATGAGGTGCTGGATATTCATATCCGAATACCGCTGTGCAAAGCAAAAGAAAACGTCTGTAATGTCTGTTTTCAAAAAACTTGGTTCCAACAACATCAAATAGGTTTGCTTTATCTTTGCATTGATCAGAATCAACGCAGTCTCATCAATTAAACATATCACACCAGATAAAGGAATGAAAATAAAATGTACGTATATGCCGTCCGCATTCGCCACTGAGCCCCGTCATCACCCGTTAGGTTACTTAACTAACAGTGGAGCGACATCTACTGGTATATATATAAATATATATAACATTCGTCCCAAGCATGATATAAGCAATATCATAGAATCTCAGCAAGCAACGCATAATGGTGGATAATCCTGGAGTCTCGGGTTTCATTTAAGCCACAAATGAGACCCGACATTCCCTGTCGTGTGGACAGCCTATGCAATGAAAACCTGGACCCCTACGAGCGCGGAATGTTACCCGTCAATCCTAAAAGTGAGGCAACCCCAATCAACAAAGTGAATGGGCCACCCAGCACTTCACGGAATCCGGTAACTTGAGTACCCCTCCGTGGATCAAACTATACCCCCTACGAGTGCGGCGAATAGCCCGCCAATTCTAGAGTGTGCCCTCTAGAACCCGGCTATTCAAGCACTCCACCGCGGGGTAATCCTAGTACAGAAAAGAAAAGAAATATGTACAAGGATGACATCGACCTCAACCCGGTCGTGCCCCAAACAAATAATATAAAAAATGGCAGAGACGGCAATCCACATGTCATACGCTCATCCTGCAATATAAAATGTACAAATGAATCTGAACTGTACTACCATTGCACCACTGGCTATCCACCACGACGATCCAACCATAACCACAGCACAACACAGAATATCAACATGAATATCATGTTCGCAAACCTGTCTAAAAGAACATATAACAATTAGACAAGTTATACCGCTCAAATGACATTCACGGTAGCAGATAGTAATGTATGTACTAAAAACACGCACTTAAAATTTCGATCGACTAAACATTTCCAAATAGGCCCTAAATGCAAACCGGCACTCTGAAAAATCAAGGCCAAAACATTATATACCAAAAATCACAATTCCATTTAATAGAATGCCAGAAAAAAATTTTGTGCATGCTTGCCACTAAACGACCGTGGAACCACCGCAAATAGGTACCGAATACGGCGGTTTCGCGGCGGTTTAATAAGATCATGTGCCCAAATTTTTTCTGTGCTTCTAAATATGCCTGCAAGGATTTTTAAGACCCTCTGAAAAAATTTCTGAACTACTTTTAAAAATGACAGCAAACACATAAAAATGGAATCGTGATTCGGAGAAATTGGTCGATCGAGATTTTAACCTTGTGCAAACTAGCTAGTAAGGTTTATGGGTTGGCTCTGATACCTTGTTGAGCTTTTCCAGCACCCTAGCCATCAAACCGTGGCCGATTGCGGAACAAAAATTTTACAAACTGGCGTTAACATAACCCGATGCTACGAATCTGTAACGTTTTAGAAATCGTTATGTGAATTTCTCCGTTTTTGGGTAAAATTGTCGGTATTTTCCGTTTTAAACCGACTGTGATCAAACAACCATATAGACTTGCCAGCACCTAGTTTATCTAAAATAAAGCTAGTGCGCAAGCTTTGGGGGTATATGGGACGTTTTGGTTCAATTAGAATTTTTCCCAATTTTTATATTATTTTAATGCGGTATTCACATTTTGGGAAATTTCTTCTAAGTGAAATTTCTTCATTCTTGTTTGAATTATTTCAACCCTCTCTTAGTATCTAGATATTTGTATTGGATTTTAGAATTAAGTTAATGAAAAAGAAAAGAAATGAGTGAGGTGCATGCATGTGCATGTGAAAGCATTTATGAGCATTAATCATGAGAAATAGCTAGGAAATTCCACACAAAACCCTTTCCTTTCCCCCTTGGCCGATTTCTTCTTCATTCTTCTGGCCTTGATCAATTCCTTCACCATTTTCAACAATCCTAGCACAATAAATCCCCAAAATTCCCAAATAAATCACAAAAATACCTCAAGTCTTGTTTCTTGCTCTTTGATCACTTGGAAACTAGGAAAGCTTGGATCTTGTGAGCTAAAGTTGATAGGTATAATCCCTACACTGGTTAATAGGAGTTTTTATGTTGTATAGCTCGTTGAATATGGTTTAGAATACTTTCAATTTCGATTAGTGCAATATCGGGTTTTAAGTGTTGTTTTAGAGCCTCTGTACCTGCTGTGATCTGGAATTTTAGTGAGTGACCAAATAAAGTTGTGGTGATGTACCAGTGACCCTGGAGCACCACCTGAGACACGAGGACCACCCCACCGGCCGGGGCCGGCGACCCCTTTGGCTAATTCCGGCGACGCCGGCTTTGTAGGGAAGTGCTGGGGTTTGGTTTTTATGGGTAGTTGTCTGCTGTTGGTTTTGGGTGTTTGGTACTATTTACTTTTTTAGTAATTGCAGTATGAAAAATCTGGGATCATTTTCCTATAATCTAATGTTTTGTGTCCGCGCGATACGTTATACGACACGGATCGTGCACTTTGTGTGATTTTTGCTCTTAGGTTGTTTTCGTCGTGTCGCTACACACGATAGCCACAATACGAACACTTGAGAGTATGTTCTGTGTTATTGCGTCGGTTAAATGTAGTTTGTGCATGTTTTGGTCGATTATTAATATATATACTTGTGTTAACGTTGTGTTGTTTTCGGTTCGCAGGCGGGGACTTCGGACACTGCTACCAGGGGAAAACAAGTGGTTGGCTTCACTTAGCCAGGAGCGTTGGTGAGTAGATTTAACATCTACAGGGGAATCGCCCGCATGGCGTTATGCGTCTGCGCTAGAAATATTATGTTTTGTCACATATTCTATTGCATATATAGAATTGCGCATTTACCCTACTGCTTAGTTAATTGTTGTGCTTGGACTAGTATCCTTAGGACACTACACTATTATTGACGGCTCATGTTGCACGAGCACTGATTGTATGCCACACACACCGTCAATAATTGCCATGTCACGCACAACCCATATATAGAAATGATATTGTTTGGTTAGGGACATTGAGACATTGATTCATATTTCTTTATGCATATGACTTATAACATACCTGTATACCTACATGCTTACGCATATGCCCTGGCATGCTTACATGCTAGTTAACCATATACCTATAGGGTAGTGTACTCTTAGTGATAGGTATATACACATATGAAACATAGCTACATATACATCTGGCATACATACATACATATATCTGGAGGGTATTATGGATAAGCATAGAGACATAGCTTGCTATACGGGCATGGTTACGCATACCTTGTTATAGCTACATGTTCACCTGTCTTTATTGTTGCAGTTAAATAGTTGTTTTCCTTTATATACTCATATTACTGTTTCATGTTGCATATACTATATTCATAGATGTCATATGATGTTCTCTGATATTTTTACTACTATGTATATATAACAGTGGAATGGGACGCTGTTATATATGCCTATACACATATATTAGTGGAATGAGACGCTAATATGTGTGTATTGATTCATGCATTCATACGTATTCACTACTTGATGTTTTCTGGATTTGAGGACCGTGGTTGTTTCATGAAATTATGCATTATTTGAAAAACCCGGTTCCTCTTGATATGATATTTCTGAAGCCGCCATGAGTTTTAACGGTTCTGATTATATACCCAATTCGAGGAGCGGTAGGCACCATCTGCGGGTACATGGTGGGGCCCGGAGGTACCCCGGGGCAAGAAGATTGATGGACCATGCCGATTGAGCCTGGCAGGGGAGCCCTACACTCTGGTCACATTACCAATGACCCGGCGGTTATCGTGGGGATACCGACGGGAGTCATGTACGTATGGATACGTCGAGAGACGATGGTCAGAGCTAGGCACTCGGGCTTTTCGGTATAGCGTATGATACGTACCTATCAGGGGGCCAGTCGTGGTGACAGCACCTGATAGATCAGTATTTCTGTGTCGATGCTTGACTTGTTTCATGATGTTTTGGGTGTCGATGTTAGACACTCATCTTATATGAAACTTACTTGATACTGATATTGTACACACAGGATATGTGGGATATACTGATATTGTACACACAGGATATGTGTGATGTACTGATATTGTACATACATGATATATGAGATATACTTGATGTTGGACATTCAGAATATATGAGATTTACATGATATGAGAGCCAATTTGGAGGCTGATTTGTGGAAATTGGGAATTTGATTGTCTTGTTGGATTTTGGTCCTACCACGAGGTTAGGATTTCCGTAGAAATGACATGTTTTATTCCATACTCCACATTTATTGTTTATGCACTGCTTCAAGTATTATTTGTACCTGACAGAGTACTTTCCATGACTGTTGCATTTACATACTATTATATACATTGCTTCATGTATTATTGTACCTGATAGAGTACCTTACATCATTATTACATATCGATTGTCATATTATCGCTTCATGTATTAGTAGTACCTGCTAGCGTACCTTTCATGACTGATGCATTACATATGACTATTCATTGCTATTAAATGCGTATGTTAGATTCGCATTGTACGTGCATACTCGCGATTACCTGCATATGTTATTTACTATTCACGAGTTGGCAACTCACCCCCGTTGTGCCACAGTGTTTTGCAGGTGTTCCTCAGTGTTAGTGTATATGCCCTAGAGGCCATTACTGTATCATACTAGTATGTATATTACTTGATGGAAGCTTGGGATATTCACAGTTGTATAGACAATCTTGCTCAATATAGTAGTATGCTACTTGGTTTGTCTCTGCTTTAATGTGTACATGTGTGTTTCTTTTATATCACCTATACGCATTAGTAGAGCCCTTAGGATCTTTGCTTGATTACCGGCGTTGTGATGGTGATCACACTCGTGGGGGCTGGGTAATCCACAAGCACATTCTTATACACGTCCCTAGTCGTGGGATTATCGAGACAGGGCATCGATACTCCGGAGTAGACTAGCGTATGCGCTTCTCATCCCAGCACGGGAGACGGTCTGTCCCACAGCCGTCAGTATGTCGTACTTGAGATAGTATGCGGGTGCTCGTTAGGTTACGGGTACACTGGACAGGACTCGTCGGGAACTGATGGTTGGTATTATAGCTATCGTCAGTTATCAGTTCCCAGGTGACATGAGTACAGCTTAGTCCGCTGACTTGACACTGTCACTTCGCCTCGAGTGTGTTCCCACTGTTCTTTGATTACTACCCTACCACTGCTCTACTGAGTCGTGCAAAAAGGTAGTAGTTGGGTGCAGTCCCGAAGCACTTGGAGGCAGTGACGGTTAGACAGGATTCGTCTCTCCCGGTATTGGGGGTTGACATCGCGCTGTGTCTAGGAGAGCCATTACACGAGTAGTCCCTGGCCACGGCAAGCGAGATATACTGGTAGGTTTCCAGTGTTATCTCAGGGTGTTCTGGGCTTCACTCCGATACGACTTGTACCGCTATTAGGGGACTGACGTTTACCGCCCCCCTAGGCCCGCCATGCGATGTATCAGACGAACAGACCGGACTGTATGGAGATTGTCACATACAGGCTCAGTAGAAGTTCGGATGGGTTCACCTCATCGGCCTTCTTATCGACATCTACCTGGGGACCATTACGTACAGCTAGTGCCGCTTGCGGTCTGTGGTTAAACCCACTGCCAGCGTAGTGTCGACACTTTAGAGTCCCACACAGAGAGTTTCCCTGTACTGAGCGAAACGTGTAGAGGCCGTATGGTTTTACGGCAGGGCTGCGATCACTTACGTACACTTGTGTGCGTGTGGTGTTCGGGCAGGCAGTACTGGTGGGCTTTGGTTTAAGCCGGATCCTAGTATTGCACGGATGGATTTGTTTTGTCTTCTGTGCATCCGCATTCTACGGAATGCGGATGCAGGTGTGTATGCACAGTTTTCCGGAGCGTTGGAGGAGGAGGTGCCTCATTAGGGTTTTGGCAGTTGGTTCGGCCAAAACCATTATGTGGCAGGCTCATCAGGGTTTTGGCAGTTCGTTTGGTCAAAACCATTATGAGCCGCGGACATCATTTACTAATCCTTTTAGTGATAATTTTATGATGGCTAATTGCATTGACAATTTGACCACCATGACCTCTCTTGACTTTGTTGACCGGTTGACCGGGTTGACCATTGACCTTCAAGAGGGATCTACACTCTTCTTTTCTTTTTCTTTTTCTATTTTGATTATGATAATGGTCATTTCAATGTAGCTATCAAACTTTATCTTGATGGGATTAGTAATGATAATATTTTTGAATTATTGCAACCATGGTTACTTTTCTTTAGTTCATAATTTCTTTCTCATTCTCTCTCTTGCCTTTTCAAGTGAGAAGAAAAAGAAATGAACCATGGTTGCTAGCGCCTCCTTCTTCTTCCTCCTCTTGATTCATCTTTTGATCTCATGTGTTGAGAGATAAAGATCCCACAAAGACAAAACCATCCCTTTATCACTTCTACATAACCTAGGGCTTCTACATTTGCAATCTCTTTGCCCTAGTTACTGTAAGTCGATGTACAACACCCCACGACTTGCGGGGAGGCGGAAATATGAAAAACGATCTTGTTCTTTGCTTAAACATCGACTAACCGCAAGAATCGAAGCAAAACGATAACTAACATCAAACATAGAAGTTAACAACTACTATGTAAAGGGATTATACCTAAAGAACCGTGTCCTTCGTCTTTACGAACTCCACCTCCTCCTCGGCCTTCTCGAAGTAGTAGACGATCCACCCGAGAGCTTTACTCCAAGCTTAGCCTCTAAACTTGAGGCAACTAAACTTTTTTAAGTGCTAATCAAAGAAGCTGGGTGAAATAGGGTGAGGGTTATGGTTTAATAAGTCTAACTAATCCTTGTACTCAACACATGAGAGGGGAGGATTAGGGTTTGAAGAGGGAGAGCTTGAGGAAAGAGAAGGTGAAGATAATAATGAAGTGAGAATAATGAGTTATGATAATATATATCAAGCATTTCTTTTTATCAAGAAAAGAAAATAAATCAATTTAACAACCATGCTTGATAATATCTAGTGATGATTCATCTCTATGAGTCATTAAGCATTTATGATGCATTAATGACATGGATGAATCATCCATATAACTCACTAATCACATTCATTGTATATGCCACCTAAACCCCCTTAGTCACCACCTTCTAGAAGCTTCTCGCGCAATTACGAGAACGCCCCTCCTTTCCGCAAAAATACGTAAAAACTTTAGACTGTATAAATCCAATAACCGGATACCAATAACTGGCTTAAACTAAAGCCGACTGGTAAAAACTGTCCGAAAGTCGTACGTGCGTAAACACACGTATGCGTCCGAACCCTTGTCGTAAAACCATACGACCTCTATATCGTTTCGCCTGGAGTAGGGAAACTCTGTGTGGGACTCTAGAGACTCGACTACTACGCTGGCAGTGGGTTTAACCACAGACCGCAAGCGGCACTAGCTGTACGTAACGGTCCCCAGGTAGATATCGATAAGAAGGCCGATGAGGAAACCCATCCGAACTCCAACTGAGTCTGATGTGACAATCTCCATACAGTCCGGTCCGTTCGTCTAAGACTATCGCATATCGGGCCTAGGGGGCGGCAAGCGTCAGTCCCTTAATAGCGGTATAAGTCGTGTCGGAGGGAAGCCCATTACACCCTGAGAAACTACTGGAATCTACCAGCAAATCTCGCTTGCCCTGGCCAAGGACTTTGCGTAATGGCTCTCTGACACAGCGCGATATCAACCCCCAATACCGGGAGAGTCGAATCCTGTCTAACCGCCACTGCCTCCAAGTGCTCGGGACTGCACCCAACTGCTACCTGTTTGCACGACTCCTTTGAGCCGTGGTAGGGTAGCAATCTAAGAACAGTGGGACACACTCGAGGCGAAGTAGCAGTGTCAAGTCTGCGGACTATGCTGTACTCATGTCACCTGGGAACTGTTCACTGACGACTGGTATAAAACCAACCAACAGTTCCCTGTGAGTCCTGTCCGGTGTACCCATAACCTAACGAGCTCCTGCATACTATCTCCAGTACGACGTACTGACGGCTGTGGGACAGACCATCTCCCCAACTGGGATGAGAAGCGTACACACTAGTCTACTCCGGAGTATCGATGCCATGTCTCGATAATCCAACGACTAGGGACCTGAATAAGGATGTGCTTGTAGACTACCCAGCCCCCACTAGTGTGACTGCCATCACAACGCCGGTAGTCAAGCAAGATCCTAAGAGCTCTATCAATACGTATACTCACATATTAAGATAGAAAAACCAAGTAGCATACTACCATGTTTAGCAAGACTGTTATATACATGTGAATATCCCAAGCTTCTATTAAGTAATATACAAACTAGTATGATACAATAATGGCCCCTAGGGCATATACACTAACAATCTCCCACTTGCACTAGGGCCATGTACTGGCATATCGAAGACCGATGATCTCGAGTAGCCTCTCGAACTGAATTTGAGGTAGGGCCTTCGTGAATGGCTCAGCAATGTTCTCTTCAGAAGCAACTCTCCGTGCCTCGATCTCCTGACGATCAATGATCTCCCTGATCAGATGATACCGCCTTAATATGTGTCTGGACTTCTGATGGGACCTTGGTTCCTTTGCTAAAGCTATAGCTCCGTTGTTGTCGCAATACAGAGGTATTGGATCAACTATGGTAGGAACCACCTGAAGTTCTGTTAGGAACTTCTTCATCCAGACTGCTTCTTTTGCGGCATCGCAAGCAGCTATATACTCCGCTTCCATCGTCGAGTCAGCAACGGTGTCCTGCTTGGAGCTCTTCCAGCACACCGCCCCTCCATTGAGGGTAAAGACATAACCCGACATGGACTTGGAATCGTCCTTATCACTCTGGAAGCCGGAATCAGCAAAGGCCTCCAACCTGAGGTCTTTTCCGCCGTAAACCAAGAACATCTCCTTAGTCCTTCTCAGGTACTTGAGAATGTTCTTTACTGTTATCCAGTGCTTCTCCCCTGGGTCTGACTGATACCGGCTTACCACGCTCAGTGCGTAAGCTACATCTGGTCTGGTGCACAACATCGCATACATTATAGAGCCTACCGCAGAAGCGTAGGGTATAATAGACATGCGTTCCCTTTCCAAATCAGTCTTGGGAGACATCTCTTTGGAGAGGGTGATTCCGTGACAAGCCGGTAGATTACCGCGCTTAGAATCTTCCATACTGAATCTTTTCAGTACAGTGTCGATATACCTGGACTGCGAAAGTCCCAACATCCTCTTGGATCTATCACGATAGATCCGGATCCCCAGAATGTAAGAGGCATCACCCAGGTCTTTCATGGAGAACCTGTGTGACAAGAATCCTTTGACAGATTGTAGCATAGGAATGTCATTTCCTATCAATAGAATGTCATCCACGTACAAGACGAGGAATACGACACTTCTGGCTACAACTTTACTATATATGCACAGTTCATCTGGATTTTTGATAAAGTCATATTCTTTGACTGTTTCATCAAAACAGATGTTCCAACTCCGCGATGCCTGCTTTAGTCCATAAATGGATTTAAGCAGCTTGCATACTTTCCCGCTGCTCCCACTCTGATTGAAACCCTCTGGCTGATCCATATAGACGCACTCTTCTAAATTTCCATTCAGAAAAGCCATCTTTACGTCCATCTGCCAGATTTCATAATCATGGAAGGCAGCAATAGCAAGAAGGACCCGAATGGATTTGAGCATAGCCACTGGAGAAAAAGTTTCGTCATAGTCCAAACCAGGTCTTTGACGAAAACCCTTTGCAACAAGTCTAGCCTTATAGGTTTCCACCTGTCCATCTACACCAATCTTTTTCTTGAAGATCCATTTGCATCCTATGGGTTTTACCCCATCTGGAGCAAAGTCCAAAGTCCATACTTTGTTGGTGTACATGGACTCCATTTCGGTCCGCATTGCATCTAGCCATCGTACCGAGTCACCGCTCTGGATGGCCTGCTGGAAGTCAGTAGGTTCATCATCATCTATGATGCAATCCTCTCTATCCCCATCTATGAGAAAACCGTAGTATCTCTCAGGCGGATGAGACGGTCTACTACTCCTGCGGAGGGGTGCGGGAATGTCCTGTTCTTCTTGAACTTCCGGTTCTACCAAACTTTCAGTAGCAGCTTGTGGTTCTGGAATTTCTTCCAGTTCTTCGCTCCCACTTATTTCCTTTTCTAAAAACTGATGTTCTAGAAAATGGGCATTACGAGAAACAAAAACCTTTTGTTCCTCTGCGTAATAGAAATAATATCCCTTGGAGTTCTTTGGATATCCCACAAACATACATTTTACTGATCGTGCCTCGAGCTTGTCCACATGCTGCTTTTTAACAAAAACTGGACATCCCCAAATCTTCATATGCTGAAGATGGGGTTTCTTCCCAGTCCACATCTGATATGGAGTGGTAGGCACAGTCTTGGTAGGAGCCCTGTTCAGAAGATATGCTGCTGATTCTAGCGCAAACCCCAAAAAGATCGCAGTAACTCAGCATTACTCATCATGGATCGTACCATATCCAATAGGGTTCGATTCCGTCTCTCCGATACACTGTTATGCTGTGGAGTGTATGGAGGAGTAAGCTGAGAGAGAATTCCTTTCTCTTTTAGGTAACCTAGGAACTCGGCACTCAAGTATTCACCACCTCGATCAGATCTAAGTGTCTTGATACTTTTGCCGGTTTGGTTTTCTACTTCATTCTTATACTCTTGGAATTTCTCAAAAGCCTCGAATTTATGTTTCATCAGATAAATGAATCCGTATCTTGAGTAATCATCCATGAAAGTAATGAAATAGGAAAAACCACCTCTTGCATGTGTAGATAATGGACCACATACATCGCTGTGTATAAGTCCTAAGAGCTCGCTCGCTCTTACTCCTTGTCCAGTGAATGGAGTCTTTGTCATCTTTCCTTTGAGACAAGATTGACAAGTGTCATAAGTTTGATATTCGAACGAGTCTAAATATCTTTCTCTATGCAACTTAGTCAACCTTCTCTCATTGATGTGACCCAGTCTACAATGCCATAAGAAAGCTTTATTTAAATCTGGAGACTTTCTTTTTAGTGTGTTCTGGACATTGAAAATTTGGAGTTGGTTTAAAACATATATACCGTTATTTAGTGTACCGGACCCAATCAAACCATGATTAAGGTGGATGTTAACAACATCTCTTATAAACGTGAAATCATAACCTTTATTTGATAACAAGGAAACTGATATGATATTACACGTTAAGCTTGGTACAAAAAAACAGTTATGTAAAACCAAAATGTGTCCACTCGTCAATCCTAGGTGATAATCCCCGACGGACGCAGCTCCCACGCTAGCTCCGTTAGCAACCTTTAGGGTCATATCACCTTCCTTCAGTACTCTACGGTTTCTCAGTGTCCGCAATGAATTGCAAATATGAGATCCTGATCCGGTATCCAATACCCAGGAAGTAGAGTTGATCAACAGACAATTCTCAATTACAAACATACCTGAAGTCGAAGCCACAGCTTGCTTCGGTTCCTGGTTCTTGGCGTTCCACGCCTTGCAATCCTTTTTCCAGTGCCCTTTCCTATGACAATGGAAGCACTCATCCTGGCCTACTACCGGTACCGCAAACTTTTTCTTTTCCTTCCCTCCCACCTTACTAACACCTCCTCTAGGTTTGGTGGCGGCCTTCTTTTTCCTTCCTTTGGCCCTAGCCTTAGACCCGGAAGAAGATGCACCGCTAACAAACATAGTGGGTGTTTCCCTTGTCTTCTACAAGGTGCCCTCTGCACTCCTTAACATGTTCAGGAGTTCCGGAAGTTCAACTTCTTTTCTTTGAATGTTGAAGTTCAGGATAAACTGGGCGTAGGTGTGAGGAAGGGACTGGAGAATAAGGTCTGTATAGAGCTCATTATCCAAAGTCGTCCCAAGGTCTGCGAGCTCTTCAATATAGCCGATCATCTTTAGGACATGTTCTCCTACCGATGACCCGACAGCCAACCTCGCTCGAAACAAGTTCTTAGAGGTCTCGTATCTTGCTATACGAGATTGCTCTCCATAAAGTTCCTTTGTATGGAGAAATATGCCATCTAGGTCCATATCCTCGTGCCTTCTCTGATGTTCATTGTTCATCGAGGCAAGCACGATGTACTTGGCATTCGCGCAATCTAAATCCCAGGTTTTGCGGATTTCCATATCCGCATTGCTGGATTTGGGACCAGGGACAGCAGGTCCCGTAGCGGTGAGGACGTACCCTAATTTGTCATAGGTCAAAGCCATTTTGACATTCCGCAGCCAATCTTTATAGTTTGGCCCTGTCAGTATATTTTTCTCTAAAAGTAACTTAAGTCCAGTCATTTTCAAGGTCGCTGCAATTAGGAGAGAGAGAAGAAAACTCTTTAGCATGATGCTCTTGCAAGTTTAGAGTGGTTTTTAGTTTATCTAAACTGGATGGCTCCCACTGTTTCTCGAATCCTTCCTCAAACCATAAAAGAAGAATTAGCCAGGACTATTCTCACTGTACAATTCTTGCTTAACCGTTCAGCCAGGCTAGTGTCGATACTTCGAGGGAGGTTTTCCAACGCTTTCGCGAAGTTCCTTAATTAAAGAACCTCTTTTCTCTGGGGGCGTAACCCCGCTGACACTTTTCTTGACACCTACTTGGTTTATAGCATTGATCGTTAAGTGACGAATATCCTGATAAGTAGCATATACTCACAGTAGGATCGGGATCCAAATATCATCGTATGATAATGTTGAAGGAATGCTACCAACATTCATCAAACTCCAAATGGTATGCATCTCTTTGCAAATTTCAGTTTCTTTAGAAATTCCCGATATTTGTTTTTGCCCCATGCTCTTATGACCTTGGCTTTGGTCAAAATGTCATAAGTCACATGTCAAGTTCTACCCGTCATTATCTTGTCAATTTGAACCCATCCGTATATACCCCTGACTTTGGTCAAATGATAATACGACTGTCCCAAACCAACTCATCTATCTTATGCAACAAATGAAAACCCAGCAGCTACCAAACACTATGCCTTGACTTTGGCCAAAATGCATAGCTTGAATACTACTGAATACCCAAATGAAATGACGGAGGGCTACAAATGGTTTTGGCAAAACCGTGAACGTAGTAAACTTGATATAACCGAAGGAACCTGATAGCTTTTAAAAGGAGTGGTTAAAGCTCCGCATTTAAAAAATATTTGTTTTTAAAATTAACCGAGTGGTTTCTTTTAAATTGTTCCAACGATTAAACTTTTTGGTTTATTTTCTTTGCATTATAAATAATGCGTCCCATCATTAACCTATCATTGCAGAAAACAACGAAAATACAACGTCCTCTTATGCCATCCGCATTCGCCACGGGGTCGCGTCATCACCCGTTAGGTTACTTAACTAACGACAGAGCGGGGGCTAGGCTAGCGCGGGTGTAAAACATAAGTGACGTCTAAATAGCTATCATATATAGATATTGTACATTCGTCAGACGCAATAATAGGCATTTCAGATCACAGATGAACTTTATTGGATTTGCAAGCAATCCGTGTTTGTTTTGAGCCTGCAACAAAAGACGGATTACACAGTTGTGATGAATAGCCATTACCCCACCCAAGACCCCAACGGGTACGGCAAACTACCCGCCCGGCAGTTTGTGCACCCCACCTTGGGTCTGTCCTAGGAGCAAAAACAGTAAAATGAAATAATACAACGGTGGCTACAACCGCAACCTGGATGTGCCCCGCAAAATAATATTACAACAAATTACATTTACATCAAATGAATTAAATAACAACCCATCACATAACCCCGGCTATACATCACAACAGTCCAACACAGTTCATATCCACAAACAGTAAAAACCATTACAGAAATGTGCAACCCCCTGCCAACCGACATACTAGCAGTTAGGGGAGGTTTACGAACACATTATACAAACATAGATATAATCCAACAAGCAAATACTGTATAATTTCGATCGATTAAACACTTTTAATTTTGCTCCAATACTTCTCTGTAAATCTGAAACCTGAGCAAAAAATAAAAACTTCCAGAAAATACCAAATATCACAGAGAAGCAACACAGGAAAATTGGGTTCCTGAATCGCCAACTCGGCGGCGGAATCACGGCGGATCGGTGGTATCCGCCGCGGTTCCACGGCGCTTTAGGAGATTCAGGGGCCCAATTTTCTTGGGTGTTCTTCTACTGTCTTTTCAAGCTTTCTGAACATCCCTGAAAAAATTTTGGACTTCATTTAAAAATCGACAGAAACTTGTGATTTCGGGCTTTTCCGGTTTCGTTTTTTCCGTTCGAAATTCATACAAATTTGCAAGTAAGTTATTTATTGTTTAGCGAGGCTCTGATACCACTGTAAGTCGATGTACAACACCCCACGACTTGCGGGGAGGCGGAAATATGAAAAACGATCTTGTTCTTTGCTTAAACATCGACTAACCGCAAGAATCGAAGCAAAACGATAACTAACATCAAACATAGAAGTTAACAACTACTATGTAAAGGGATTATACCTAAAGAACCGTGTCCTTCGTCTTTACGAACTCCACCTCCTCCTCGGCCTTCTCGAAGTAGTAGACGATCCACCCGAGAGCTTTACTCCAAGCTTAGCCTCTAAACTTGAGGCAACTAAACTTTTTTAAGTGCTAATCAAAGAAGCTAGGTGAAATAGAGTGAGGGTTATGGTTTAATAAGTCTAACTAATCCTTGTACTCAACACATGAGAGGGGAGGATTAGGGTTTGAAGAGGGAGAGCTTGAGGAGAGAGAAGGTGAAGATAATAATGAAGTGAGAATAATGAGTTATGATAATATATATCAAGCATTTCTTTTTATCAAGAAAAGAAAATAAATCAATTTAACAACCATGCTTGATAATATCTAGTGATGATTCATCTCCATGAGTCATTAAGCATTTATGATGCATTAATGACATAGATGAATCATCCATATGACTCACTAATCACATTCATTGTATATGCCACCTAAACCCCCTTAGTCACCACCTTCTAGAAGCTTCTCGCGCAATTACGAGAACGCCCCTCCTTTCCGCAAAAATACGGAAAAACTTTAGAATGTATAAATCCAATAACCGGATACCAGTAACTGGCTTAAACCAAAGCCGACTGGTAAAATCTGTCCGAAAGTCGTACGTGCGTAAACACACGTATGCGTCCGAACCCTTGTCGTAAAACCATACGACCTCTATATCGTTTCGCCTAGAGTAGGGAAACTCTCTGTGTGGGACTCTAGAGACTCGACTACTACGCTGGCAGTAGGTTTAACCACAGACCGCAAGCGGCACTAGCTGTACGTAACGGTCCCCAGGTAGATGTCGATAAGAAGGCCGATGAGGAAACCCATCCGAACTCCTACTGAGTCTGATGTGACAATCTCCATACAGTCCGGTCCGTTCGTCTAAGACTATCGCATATCGGGCCTAGGGGCAGCAAGCGTCAGTCCCCTAATAGCGGTATAAGTCATGTCGGAGGGAAGCCCATTACACCCTGAGAAACTACTGCAAACTACCAGCAAATCTCGCTTGCCCTGGCCAGGGACTTTGCGTAATGGCTCTCTGACACAGCGCGATATCAACCCCCAATACCAGGAGAGTCGAATCCTGTCTAACCGCCACTGCCTCCAAGTGCTCGGGACTGCACCCAACTGCTACCTGTTTGCACGACTCCTTTGAGCCGTGGTAGGGTAGCAATCTAAGAACAGTGGGACACACTCGAGGCGAAGTAGCAGTGTCAAGTCTGCGGACTATGCTGTACTCATGTCACCTGGGAACTGTTCACTGACGACTGGTATAAAACCAACCAACAGTTCCCTGTGAGTCCTTTCCGGTGTACCCGTAACCTAACGAGCACCTGCATACTATCTCCAGTACGACGTACTGACGGCTGTGGGATAGACCATCTCCCCAACTGGGATGAGAAGCGTACACACTAGTCTACTCCGGAGTATCGATGCCCTGTCTCGATAATCCAACGACTAGGGACCTGAATAAGGATGTGCTTGTAGACTACCTAGCCCCCACTAGTGTGACTGCCATCACAACGCCGGTAGTCAAGCAAGATCCTAAGAGCTCTATCAATACGTATACTCACATATTAAGATAGAAAAACCAAGTAGCATACTACCATGTTTAGCAAGACTGTTATATACATGTGAATATCCCAAGCTTCCATTAAGTAATATACAAACTAGTATGATACAATAATGGCCCCTAGGGCATATACACTAACAGTTACCTCGGCTCGAGGTGGAGCTCGATGTACATCTCTCAGGTGGATCGTCTTCGACTCAAGGAGGCCGTGGAGGTGACCAAAGTCCGGATCAAGCCTCGGAGCAAGCAAGGAGAAGAACAACAAGAAGAGAAGGATTTCAAGTTGAGGTATAACCCCTAACCGAGTAGATAAATCTCTAGTTAGGATGCTAGTATATTGTTTAGTAAAGATCCGGCTTTTACGGTCCATGTTACCAAGTCCAGAAAAAAATTTGTTTTACCATTTCCGCTACCCCGAAAGTACCGGGAGAGGTAACGTGGACCTAACAGTGGTATCAGAGCCTAACTAAACACACCCTAGCATGTTAGCAAAGTATTTAGAATATCGACCGGACGAAAAACCGCAAAATCACCCCGAAAAATTCAGTTTCTGCCGATTTTCAGATCTGTTCCAAAATCAATAAATCATATACTAAAAATCGGCTCAGGCTTTTTATAGAATACTGAAGAAAAATGGTCACCTAACTCGGTTAAAGCGCCGCGGTTCCGCAGCATAAGCTTGCTTATGCCGCGGAACCGCGGCCGAGTTAACTCAGTTGGCGATTTTCTTTTCTGCAGTATTCTAATATGGGTATTTTGGGATTTTTGATATATGACTTTTCTGCCCAAATTTTCCAGAAAGCAAAATTTGTTTTTGGGGCTTAAAAATCCGTATTTTTGGTCGATGTTCTGTAGACTTTGGCTAATGGTTATATCTGTAATGTTATATGTGTATTGAACGTCTACTAATCGCTATACGCCGATTAGTGGGGGTTATACATATCTGTGATCTGTGTTATTGATGGTATGTGTATATGAACTCGTTGGATTGTCGTGGATGAATAGGCGGGGTGGATGTGAGATGAGAGTTTCTTTTTCTTTCATTCATGTAATAAATTTGTAAATTGATGTAATATTATTTGTATGGCCGCACAACCGGGTCGGGGTTGT
This sequence comes from Agapanthus africanus, assembly GCA_030015575.1. Classification (NCBI taxonomy): domain Eukaryota; kingdom Viridiplantae; phylum Streptophyta; class Magnoliopsida; order Asparagales; family Amaryllidaceae; genus Agapanthus; species Agapanthus africanus. Next base: position 451,369,581 of record JASDDO010000024.1, on the reverse strand, counting down.
AGCCGTCATTGTATAATTCTTTTTACTGTTTTTGCTCCTAGGATAGACCCATGGAGGGGGTGCACAAACTACCGGGTATCTCGAAGTGCCGAGTGGCCTACTCACGGCGTTGAGGGAGGTTGCTTCGCTTCGGGTACTTGGCAGGTAGTTTGCCGCACCCGTAGGGGTCTTGGGTGGGGTATTGGCTATTCATCGCGACCGTGTAATCCGCTTTTCGTTGCAGGCTCGAACGAATCGCGGGTTCCTAGTATATCCAAAGTGTTCATCTGTGATCTGGATTGGCTATTATTGCTATATATCTATATATAATAACTATTTAGGCGTTGCTTATGTTTTTCAGCCGCGCTAGCCCAGCCCCCGCTCTGTCGTTAGTTAAGTAACCTAACGGGTGATGACGGGGCCCCGTGGCGAATGCGAATGGCATAAGCGTACGTCATATTTTGGTTGTTTTCTGCAATGGTAGGATTTAATTGATGGGACGCATTAAAAGAACTAATGCAAAAAAATAAACCTAAAAGACGTTGTGGGAACAATTTTTCAAAAAAGCTGTTATTGCAAGGACGTTCACTTTTGTTTTGCATCGAGGTATTCGGTTATGAATGCCCAGCACCTCATTCGACGAGGCAAGGGCCGAGATCCCCTCACCGGGAGTGACCCCTTGGACAAAAGTTTGCGTCAGGGTAATAACTTCACTATAGTCGATTAATTCTTGCTTTGCATCGAGGTATTCAGTTTGGAATATCCTGCACCTCATTCGACGAGGAAAGAGCCGAGATCCCTTCACAGGGAGTGACCTCTTTAGCAAAAGTTTTTCGCCACTATATTTTCAAAAACTGTATCATGTTCCTTCAACGATATCAAGTTCATTACGTTAATGGGTTTTCGCCAAAACCCAGTCGTAGCCCTCCGTCGTTTCGGATTGATATTGCTTAGTATTCGTGCTACGTATTTCGTGCTCAGCCGAGGCGTAGTGTACGGTAGCTATGTAATATTTTTTCGTAGGATACAAAGTGATTGGTTAGGACAGTCGTGCGGTCATTTTGGCTCAGTCAAGGACGCGTACGGGTGGGTCTAATGCAGTCAAGATAATGACGGGTTGAACTTGACTAGGATCCTTTGATATGTTGGCTCAGTCAAGGTCACTTGGGTCCTAGGGGCAAAAACCACATCGGGAGTTTCAAAAGTACTAAAACTTGCTAGTGTTGCATACCATTTGGAGTGTGATGATTCTGGTAGGATTCCTTCAGTTTTGTCACGCGATGATATTTGGATCCCGATCCTACTGTGAGTATATGCTACTCCTCGGGAACTTTCTCGCTTAACGATCAATGCTATAAACCAAGTAGGTGTCTAGAAAGGTGTTAGCGGGGCTACGCCCACAGGGAAAAGAGGTTACTTAATTAAGGAACTTCGCGAAAGCGTTGGAAAACCTCCCTCGAAGTACCGACACTGGCCTAGCTGAACGGTTAAGCAAGAATTGTACGGTGAGATTGATCCCGACTAAATTCTTCCTTTATGGTTTGAGGAGGGATTCGAGAGACAGTGGGAGCCATCCTGTTTAGATAAATTAAAAACCAATCTAAACTTGCAAGAGCGCACGCTGAGTGTTTCTTTTCTCTCTCTCCAGGTAGCAACCATTTCACGCTCTAATCAAGATAATAAAATGTATCGCTTGACCGATCCGAATTCTTGTTCGGGGCTGGGGAACGTTGGTTCAGCTCTAACTTGTGACAACAGTCATAAGTATGAGCAAGGGAAAGGGGATTGTATGGATTCCCAGAATACCCAGTTGAAGAAGAAGCATGGTTTTGCATCTACTTCAGGTGTTCTTGTAATTGAGAACTGTTTTACGGTCAGCCCTACCTCCTGGGTACTTGATACCGGATCAGGATCTCATATCTGTAATTTATTGCGGGGACTGAGAAAAAGTAGGAAAGTTGCACCGGGTGATATGTCGCTCAGAGTAGCGAACGGAGCACAAGTTAATGCGGCAGCCGTCGGTGAATATCACCTAGTTTTTGCCAAATGGCAAGACTATGATTTTGAACGATTGCTACTATGTACCTTCCATGGTTTGCAATATCATATCAGTTTCTTTACTCGATAAAGATGGATATAATTTTGTTCTTGATAGAAATATCATGAACATTTACCTTCATAAGGTACTGGTTGCAGAAGGTGCACTGTGTAATGGTATCTACGTTCTAAATCAGAATACAGTTCTCAATGTACAAAACACACGCAAGAGGAAGAATTCAGATACGAATGATTCCTACTTGTGGCATTGTAGACTTGGTCATATCGGAGAGAAAAGACTGAGTAAGTTGCATAAAGATGGACTCTTGGATGCGTTCGAGTTTTCATCTTATGAAACTTGTCAGTCTTGTCTCAAAGGGAAGATGACCAAATCTCCGTTCACCGGACATGGAGAAAGAGCAGCAGAGCTCTTGGGACTCGTACATAGTGATGTATGTGGTCCGATGTCTATACATGCAAAGGGTGGGTTCTCGTACTTCATCACATTCACAGACGATCTTTCTAGGTTCGGATGTGTGTATCTGATGAAACACAAATCTGAAGCTTTTGAGAAATTCAAGGAATTCAGAAACGAAGTAGAGAACCAGACTGGCAAAAGTATCAAGATCCTCCGATCTGATAGAGGAGGGGAGTACTTAAGCACGGAATTCCTAGATTACTTAAAAGAGAATGGTATTCTCTCTCAGCTTACTCCTCCTTATACACCACAGCACAACGGTGTATCGGAGCGAAGGAATTGTACGCTACTGAATATGGTTCGCTCCATGATGAGTAATGCCGAGTTACCTCTTTCATTTTGGGGACATGCACTGTTGACAGCAGCATATCTATTGAATGATGTTCCGTCTAAATCTGTGCCTAAAACACCGTTCAAGATATGGAATGGTAAAAATCCGTATCTTAAACGTATTAAGATATGGGGTTGTCCGGCCTATGTAAAAGTACAAAATCCGGACAAACTGCAGGCACGTTCAGTTCTATGTAAATTTGTGGGATATCCAAAGAACTCCACAGGATATCTGTTCTACCACACCGAGGAACAGAAAGTGTTTGTATCTCGCCACGCCATCTTTTTAGAGTGGCAATTTCTTGCAAAAGAAACAAGTGGGAGTTCGGTAGAACTGGAAGAAATTCAGCGACCACAAAATGAAACTGAAGATTTGACAAAACCTCAGAATTCAATAACCCCAGACGAACCTCAGCCACTCCGCAGATCTGGTAGGATTTCTCATCCGCCCGAGAGATACTACGGTTTTCTCATAGACGGGGATCGAGAGGATTGCATCTTGGAAGAAGATGACCCTACCAGTTTCAGACAGGCCATTATCAGTAGGGACTCTGATAAGTGGCAGGAAGCAATGCAATCCGAAATGGAGTCCATGTACGCCAATAAAGTGTGGACCTTGGATATTGCTCCACCTGGGGTAAAACCCTTTGGATGCAAATGGATCTCCAAAAGGAAACTTGGTGTAGATGGGCAGGTGGAAACCTATAAGGCTAGACTCATTGCAAAAGGTTTTCGTCAAAGACCTGGTTTGGACTATGACGAAACTTTTTCTCCGGTGGCTATGCTCAAATCCATTCGGATCCTACTTGCCATTGCTACCTTCCATGACTATGAAATCTGGCAGATGGATGTTAAAACGGCTTTCCTAAACGGTTGTTTGGAAGAGTGCGTTTACATGGATCAGCCAGAAGGTTTCGTAAACAGTGGGAGCAGAGGGAAGGTGTGCAAGTTGCTTAAATCCATTTATGGATTAAAGCAGGCATCGCGGAGCTGGAACATCTGTTTTGATGAGGCAATCAAGGAATTTGATTTCATCAAGAACGAAGATGAATCTTGTGTCTATAAGAAGATTGTAGGACGAACTGTCGTGTTCCTAGTCTTGTACGTGGACGACATTCTTTTGATAGGAAATGATATTCCTATGCTACAATCGGTCAAGCTATTTTTGTCACAAAGGTTCTCCATGAAAGACCTGGGTGATGCCTCGTACATTCTAGGGATCAAGATCTATAGAGATAGATCTAAGAGACTACTCGGACTTTCGCAGTCCAGGTACATAGAGACCATATTAAAGAGATTTAGTATGGAGGATTCCAAGTGCGGTAACATACCCGCATTGCACGGAATTACCTCTCCAAGAAGATGTCTCCTAAGACTGACGAGGAGAGGGTTCGCATAGCACTATACCCTACGCTTCGGCGGCAGGATCTATAATGTATGCGATGCTATGTACAAGACCAGATGTAGCTTACGTGCTAAGCACGGTAAGCCGGTATCAGTCAGACCCAGGTGAGGACCACTGGACAGCAGTGAAGAACATTCTCAAGTACCTGAGAAGGACTAAGGAGATGTTCCTGGTTTACGGTAATGGAGACCTTAGGGTCGAGTCCTTTACCGATTCAAGCTTCCAGAGTGACAAAGATGACAGCAAGTCTGTCTCGAGTTTTGTGTTTACCCTCAACGGAGGGACGGTATGTTGGAGGAGTTCCAAATAGGATACCGTCGCAGACTCGACGATGGAGGCTGAATACATTGCTGCAAGCGATGCCGCAAAAGAGACGGTCTGGATGAAGAAGTCCATTAGTGAACTTCAGGTGGTTCCGTCCATTGTTGACCCAATACCTTTGTATTGCGATAACAATGGGGCTATAGCTTTAGCGAAGGAACCAAGGTCCCATCAGAAATCCAGGCACATCTTAAGGCGGTATCACCTGATCAGGGAGATCATTGATCGCCAGGAGATCGAGGTACGGAGAGTGGATACAAAAGACAACACGGCGGATCCATTCACGAAGGCCTTACCCCAGACTCAGTTCGAGCGGCTGATCGAGATGATAGGTCTTCGATACGCCAGTACATGGCCTTAGTGCAAGTGGGAGATTGTTAGTGTATATGCCCTAGAGGCCATTACTGTATCATACTAGTATGTATATTACTTGATGGAAGCTCGGGATATTCACAGTTGTATAGACAATCTTGCTCAATATAGTAGTATACTACTTGGTTTGTCTCTGCTTTAATGTGTACATGTGTGTTTCTTTTATATCACCTATACGCATTAGTAGAGCCCTTAGGATCTTTGCTTGATTACCGGCGTTGTGATGGTGATCACACTCGTGGGGGCTGGGTAATCCACAAGCACATCCTTATATACGTCCCTAGTCGTGGGATTATCGAGACAGGGCATCGATACTCCGGAGTAGACTAGCGTATGCGCTTCTCATCCCAGCACGGGAGACGGTCTATCCCACAGCCGTCAGTATGTCGTACTTGAGATAGTATGCGGGTGCTCGTTAGGTTACGGGTACACTGGACAGGACTCGTCGGGAACTGATGGTTGGTATTATAGCTATCGTCAGTTATCAGTTCCCAGGTGACATGAGTACAGCTTAGTCCGCTGACTTGACACTGTCACTTCGCCTCGAGTGTGTTCCCACTGTTCTTTGATTACTACCCTACCACGGCTCTACTGAGTCGTGCAAAAAGGTAGTAGTTGGGTGCAGTCCCGAAGCACTTGGAGGCAGTGACGGTTAGACAGGATTCATCTCTTCCGGTATTGGAGGTTGACATCGCGCTGTGTCTAGGAGAGCCATTACACGAGTAGTCCCTGGCCAGGGCAAGCGAGATATACCGGTAGGTTTCCAGTGTTATCTCAGGGTGTTCTGGGCTTCACTCCGACACGACTTGTACCGCTATTAGGGGACTGACGTTTACCGTCCCCCTAGGCCCGCCATGCGATGTATCAGACGAACAGACCGGACTGTACGGAGATTGTCACATACAGGCTCAGTAGGAGTTCGGATGGGGTCACCTCATCGGCCTTCTTATCGACATCTACCTGGGGACCGTTACGTACAGCTAGTGCCGCTTGCGGTCTGTGGTTAAACCCACTGCCAGCATAGTGTCGAGTCTTTAGAGTCCCACACAGAGAGTTTTCCTGCACTGAGCGAAACGTGTAGAGGCCGTATGGTTTTACGGCAGGGCTGCGATCACTTACGTACACTTGTTTGCGTGTGGTGTTCGGGCAGGCAGTACTAGTGGGCTTTGGTTTAAGCCGGATCCTAGTATTGCACGGATAGATTTGTTTTGTCTTCTGTGCATCCGCATTCTACGGAATGCGGATGCAGGTGTGTATGCACAGTTTTCCGGAGCGTTGGAGGAGGAGGTGCCTCATTAGGGTTTTGGCAGTTGGTTCGGCCAAAACCATTATGTGGCAGGCTCATCAGGGTTTTAGCAGTTCGTTTGGTCAAAACCATTATGAGCCGCGGACATCATTTACTAATTCTTTTAGTGATAACTTTATGGTGGCTAATTGCATTGACCATTTGACCACCATGACCTCTCTTGACTTTGTTGACCGGTTGACCGGGTTGACCATTGACCTTCAAGAGGGATCTACACTCTTCTTTTCTTTTTCTTTTTCTATTTTGATTATGATAATGGTCATTTCAATGTAGCCATCAAACTTTATCTTGATGGGATTAGTAATGATAATGTTTTTGAATTATTGCAACCATGATTACTTTTCTTTAGTTCATAATTTCTTTCTCATTCTCTCTCTTGCCTTTTCAAGTGAGAAGAAAAAGAAATGAACCATGGTTGCTAGCTCCTCCTTCTTCTTCCTCCTCTTGATTCATCTTTTGATCTCATGTGTTGAGAGATAAAGATCCCACAAAGACAAAACCATCCATTTATCACTTCTACACAACCTAGGGCTTCTAGATTAGCAATCTCTTTGCCCTAGTTACCTCGACTCGAGGTGGAGCTCAGTGTACATCTCTCGGGTGGATCGTCTTCGACTCAAGGAAGCCGTGGAGGTGACCAAAGTCCGGATCAAGCCTCGGAGCAAGCAAGGAGAAGAACAACAAGAAGAGAAGGATTTCAAGTTGAGGTATAACCTCTAACCGAGTAGATAAATCTCTAGTTAGGATGCTAGTGTATTGTTTAGTAAAGATCCGGCTTTTACGGTCCATGTTACCAAGTCCAGAAAAAAAAAATTTACCATTTCCGCTACCCCGAAAGTACCGGGAGAGGTAACGTGGACCTAACACTCAGGATAGTCAGAGGCAGAGCTATTTCCATCCATCGTATCATCTTTTACTACGAATACCGCTTCGCCTGACAGTGTGCAGTGTTGCTTAGGTAGGATTTGCGGTTATCCAATGTCGTTTGTTATATATTTCGTTGTATCATGTGCTCTCCATCTACCATTATCTTGTATGACTTAGAGACTTTATATGAGGACGATATTGTATATTATTTTGTGAATTAGAGGTTTTTATGCAGTTTTACGTATATCGTCTCTTTCTTCGCTATGGCGTCGTATATCTGTTGTGGTGATTATTTTTCCGCCGTTGGGCGTGGATTTTTGCTCCCGTTTGGGATGCTTTTACTTATATATTATGTTGTACCCATTTTTGGGGGCTTATTTTACAAAGGGGGTGCTGCCAAAATTTTAAAGGAATGAAACTGAGACTTTAAAGAATTTCGGTTGTGATTTCAAAGGTTTTGAAAATACTATTATCACTTTCTTACTACTTTTGATGGTTTAGATTGTTGGGTTTTGGCTTTTTTTACTACGCTACGCCTGTAGACGTTGCGTAGTATTAGGGCCGTCACGTGCCAATTTCGGGTTGTGACAAAGTTGGTATCAGAGCGCTAGGTTTTACCTTTCGGAGTGTAGGATGACCTTGGTATGATGGAGTAGGTAGCTTAAAGAAGAGTAACGTAGTGTGTGTATGTCCGCGGCATACTCACGATGCGGTACTCCGCCTAGAGTGACCTAAGTATAAATTGCTTGAAGTTCCTTCCTTGATGATTCATATTCTTGTGATTCGATCCATGTTCTTATCGAATCTTATATTCCATTTATAGCCTTTGCTGCCGATGACTATGGGGACTCAGAGTGATGCTGCGAGGGCCGAGGTCAGAGTAGACTCGGGTGGTACGAGGACTGACCAGGATGGCACGCTCGTTGCACAGGAGCAGACGGATCCGCCTTCGACAGATTATCTCGCTAGGCTTGTGGCAGATATGCAGGACATGCGCCAAACGATGAGTTCATTGGTTGAGGCCATTCGAGCGCAGCGACAGGAGGTTGTCACCCCTGTTACCCAATTGTTCCTTACGATCAGCACTCAGCTTTCCGTCACCTACACAGCACCAGTGGATGTAGCTCCAGTTGACGAGGCACGTCTTCCGGAGACTTTGGGAGTTTCGGATCAGAGGAGGGATAGTACAGGTGTATCAGCTCAAAGGCAGAGGCTTAGGCGTCAAGACAGAGTTCGTGACCGTCGCAGGAGTAGCAGAGGCTTGGGTCGAGGACAGTCGTTCAGCTCTCATCCCCAGGAGGGTCAGCAGCCATCGTATGGATGTTTTTGATGCGGGAGCCTTCATCACCACATCAGGGATTGTTCCTTGGTACCGCGTCAGACCCACGTTTAGAGAGGTCGTGGTCGCGAAGGGTTGATTCCGAGAGGACGGTCTGGCAGAGGAAGAGTTTTGACAGTTCCGGGTAGAAGGCGGACACAAGAGTTTGCTTCTACTCATCGGGACGCACGGGCATCCAATGCTGAGTTTTCAGGTATTCTAAATCTGAATGTTCGTTTGTTTTGTAGTTTGATTTTAGATAGGATCTATGCACTTGTTTGTTTTACACACTTTGTGCCATGGTTAGGATGAGAGTCGTGTTAGCTAGATCAGCCGTTTGTTGTGTTAATTTCTGTCAGCGATTCTTTTGTTGCGCGACACGTATTTCTGTCGTGTGCCAATCGGTTAGGAGATTCATCCGTCACATGATCCTTCTAGAGATGCTGGATTTAACGTTCTCCTGGGCATGGACTGGTTAGCTACGTGCTAGGCGTCTGTGGACTACCGCAAGAAAACCGTCAGGTGTGTTTTCCCGGCGAGTCAGTTCTTGTTGTGTAGAGGGACAGAGGTGCCGCCTCTCATAGTTTGAATTCAGCTTTTTTCGCTAGTCGGCTTTTGAGGAGAGGATGTCGAGGATTCTTGGCATTTATTCATGATACCGGAGCCACCGTGGGTTTGTTGGACCGGATTCCTATCGTGCGAGAGTTTCCGACGTTGTTCCAGATGAGCCGACAAGGCTTAGGGAGCTTAAGGATCAGCTGCAGAGTTGTTTTGTCGAGGGACTTGTTCGTCCAAGTGTTTCGCTTTGGGGAGCTCTTATTCTGTTCGTCAGGAGATGGGCGGCAGTTTGAGGTTGAGTATTGATGAATCGTCAATTGAACCAGCTTACGGTGCGGATAGGTATCCTTTACCTCGTATTGATGATTTCTTCGATCAGCTCCAGGGTGCGAGACATTTGGCTAAGTTTGCTTTGGGATCAGGTCATCATTGGTTGCAGGTTCGGAGTCATGATATTCTGAAGGCTGCTTTTGTGCGTGCTACGGGCAGTATGTGTTTTGGTGGTGTCGTTGGACTCACCAGTGCCCTAGCAGCAATCGTGGATATGATGAACCAGATTTCTTCAAGCCGTTCCTCGACCAGTTTATTGTTGTGTCATTGATGACATTCTGGTCTATTCCAAGAGTCGTGAGGAACGTGAGTAGCACTTGGGGATTTGTTTTGCAGACATTGGGAGAGCCCAAAAGTTTGCTAAATTCTCAGAGTGTTCTTTCAGGATTAATTGTGTTGACTCCTAGGTCTAGTAGTTACTGGAGACGGTTTTTGTATGGACCCGAGGAGGATCGAGGCCGTACAGCTTTGACCCATACATATATCCGGGACAGAGGTCCGCAGATTCTGGGCTTAGCAGGTTTTTTTCCGCCGTTTCGTGCAGGATTGTTGTGTATCGCTGCACCGTAGACTGAACTGACCGGGAAGGAGGTTCTTTTCTGTGGACTGAGGCATGTGTGCGGAGTTTTCAGCAGTTGGAGACTCGGTTAACAACTACATCAGTTCTTTCTTGCTTTCTGGTTCAGACGACTTTGTTGTTTAACTGTGATGTTTCGCGAGTAGGGCTCGATTGTGTACTGAGGTGACACTATAGAGTTATCGCTTCCCGACAGTTGGAGGAAGTACGAGCAGGATATCCCACCCATGATCTGGAGATGGCTGCAGTGGTAGTGCGTTGGAGATTTGGAGACACTACTTGTTCGAGAGTCGTGTCAGATTTTCACGGACCACCAAAGCTTAATGTACATCTTCCTGCAGCGGGTTTTGATTGTTGAGATAGTCTTCTGCAGATTTACAGTTCTTGTGTGATCGTTGAGTACAGCTGGGTTCGCCTCTACTGAGGGGACAACTTGCTCATGTCCACGCCCGACCACTTTTACTTAATTGTTTTCGTGAGGCACAGCCCGCCGATGCTCGTTCATCAAAGATTCTTGAGCATACCCGGCAGGGTAAAGATTCGGAGTCTTTGATTTGTCACTAGGGTGTGCTACGTTAAGGACGCGTTTGTATGTACCTGGTGTTGATGGGTAGAGACACGAAATACTAGAGCAGGCGCATCTGTCCACTCTCAGTGTTCATCCAAGTTCCACCAACAATTGACGTGACTTGTGAGATAGTTACGGGTGGACAGGGATGTAAAGAGACGTTTCGAGTTTCATTTTAAGGTGTCTGTCTTGTTGTGTGCTAAGGTTGAGCATTTGAGACCGGCTGGAGAGTTGCGACCTTTAAACGTTCCGGAGAGGGAATGGGAGCAGATCTCCATGAATTTTTCGTTGTGGCGTCTACCCAGGTTTAGTCAGGGTGTGACTCCATTTGGGTGTTTGTTGTCCGGTTATTCTCAGTTTGCTCAGTTGTTCTTTGTTAAGTTTGTGCGTTGCACGGAGTTCCTTCATGCGTAGTATCCAATAGAGGTACCTTGTTCGCTGGCCATAGTTGGCAGGAGCTTCAGGAAGCCTTGGGTACTGGTTGAGCTTTAGCTCCGCTTTTCCATCTGTGGGACGATGGTCAGTTGAGCGGACTATACAGACTCTGGGGGATATGCTGGTGCATACATGCTTGTTGTTGTCGACAGTTGAGATCGTCACTTGCCATTGCTAGAGTTTTCCTTCGATAGCTGTTATCAGGAGACACTCCAATTGGCAACCTTTTGGTTTTGTTGTTCGGTTGTGTCGATCGCCATTCTATTTTTATGACTCTACGTGAATAGGATTTTTGGACCCCAGCTAGTCTAGAGACTTCGGAGAGGATCCAGTTGGATCAGGTCAGGATGAGGACAGCCCAGTGCAGACAGAGGTCTTATGTCGATCGTGGTGGTCGCAGACTTGAGTTCGCAGTGGGAGATCATGTATTCCTATGGATTTTTCCCGATAAATGATGTGTTGAGTTTTAGGAAGCTTATCCCAGGATTATAGGTCCTTTTGAGATCCTTTTTGCAAGTTAGTTTCGTTGCCTTTAAATTGGCACTTCCGCCCAGATTATTAAGTTTTCACCCCGTATTCCTTGTGTCGATATTTTGCAAATACCTTCATGACCTTTCTCACATGATTCAGCAAAAGACCATTAGTTTTGACGCGATCTTTTCGTTCACCGGCTGCCAATTGTGTTAGTGGCTCGGCAGGTGGAGAAACTTCGGTTAAGGGTCTTACCATCTGTGGAGAGTTTTCTTAGACATAGCCATATGGTGAGGTGGTCACTTGGGAGGCTGCGATCGAGATAGGAGACTTAGTAATCTTTTCTTGAAGGAATGCTTAGTGAGAATTTTAAATTCGGGGACAAATTTTTATAAGGGGGAGACTGTAACGTTTTAGAAATCGTTATGTGAATTTCTCCGTTTTTGGGTAAAATTGTCGGTATTTTCCGTTTTAAACCGACTGTGATCAAACGACCATATAGACTTGCCAGCACCTATTTTAGCTAAAATAAAGCTAGTGCGCAAGTTTTGGGGGTATATGGGACGTTTTGGTTCAATTAGAATTTTTCCCAATTTTTATATTATTTTAATACGGTATTCATATTTTGGGAAATTTCTTCTAAGTGAAATTTTCTTCAATCTTGTTTGAGTTATTTCAACCCTCTCTTAGTATCTAGATATTTGTATTGGGCTTTAGAATTAAGTTAATGAAAAAGAAAAGAAATGAGTGAGGTGCATGCATGTGCATGTGAAAGCATTTATGAGCATTAATCATGAGAAATAGCTAGGAAATTCCACACAAAACCCTTTCCTTTCCCCCTTGGCCGAATTCTTCTTCATTCTTCTGGCCTTGATCAATTCCTTCACCATTTTCAACAATCCTAGCACAATAAATCCCCAAAATTCCCAAATAAATCACAAAAATACCTCAAGTCTTGTTTCTTGCTCTTTGATCACATGAAAACTAGGAAAGCTTGGATCTTGTGAGCTAAAGTTGATAGGTATAATCCCTACACTGGTTAATAGGAGTTTTTATGTTGTATCGCTCGTTGAATATGGTTTAGAATACTTTCAATTTCGATTAGTGCAATATCGGGTTTTTAGTGTCGTTTTAGAGCCTCTGTACCTGCTGTGATCTGGAATTTTAGTGAGTGACCAAACAAAGTTGTAGTGATGTACCAGTGACCCTGGAGCACCACTTGAGACACGAGGACCACCCCACCGGCCAGGGCGGACGACCCCTTTGGCTAATTCCGGCGACGCCGGCTTTGTAGGGAAGTGCTGGGGTTTGGTTTTTATGGGTAGTTGTCTGCTGTTGGTTTTGGGTGTTTGGTACTGTTTACTTTTTTAGTAATTACAGTATGAAAAATCTGGGATCGTTTTCCTATAATCTAATGTTTTGTGTCCGCGCGATACGTTATACGACACGGATCGTGCACTTTGTGTGATTTTTGCTCTTAGGTCGTTTTCGTCGTGTCGCTACACACGATAGCCACAATACGAACACTTGAGAGTATGTTCTGTGTTATTGCGTCGGTTAAATGTAGTTTGTGCATGTTTTGGTCGATTATTAATATATATACTTGTGTTATCGTTGTGTTGTTTTCGGTTCGCAAGCGGGGACTTCGGACACTGCTACCAAGGGAAAACAAGTGGTTGGCTTCACTTAGCCAGGAGCGTTGGTGAGTAGATTTAACATCTACAAGGGAATCGCCCGCATGGCGTTATGTGTCTGGCTAGAAATATTATGTTTTGTCACATATTCTATTGCATATATAGAATTGCGCATTTACCCTACTGCTTAGTTAATTGTTGTGCTTGGACTAGTATCCTTAGGACACTACACTATTATTGACGGCTCATGTTGCACGAGCACTGATTGTATACCACACACACCGTCAATAATTGCCATGTCACGCACAACCCACATATAGAAATGATATTATTTGGTTAGGGACATTGAGACATTGATTCATATTTCTTTATGCATATGACTTATAGCATACCTGTATACCTACATGCTTACGCATATGCCCTGGCATGCTTACATGCTAGTTAACCATATACCTATAGGGTAGTGTACTCTTAGTGATAGGTATATACACATATGAAACATAGCTACATATACATCCGGCATACATACATACATATATCTGGAGGGTATTATGGATAAGCATAGAGACATAGCTTGCTATACGGGCATGGTTACGCATACCTTGTTATAGCTACATGTTCACCTGTCTTTATTGTTGCAGTTAAATAGTTGTTTTCCTTTATATGCTCATATTACTGTTTCATGTTGCATATACTACATTCATAGATGTCATATGATGTTCTCTGATATTTTTACTACTATGTATATATAACAGTGGAATGGGACGCTGTTATATATGCCTATACACATATATTAGTGGAATGAGACGCTAATATGTGTGTATTGATTCATGCATTCATACGTATTCACTACTTGATGTTTTCTGGATTTGAGGACCGTGGTTGTTTCATGAAATTATGCATTATTTGAAAAACCCGGTTCCTCTTGATATGATATTTCTGAAGCCGCCATGAGTTTTAACGGTTCTGATTATATACCCAATTCGAGGAGCGGTAGGCACCGTCTGCGGGTACATGGTGGGACTCGGAGATACCCCGGGATAAGAAGATTGATGGACCATACCGATTGAGCCTAGCAGGGGAGCCCTACACTCCGGTGACATTACCAATGAGCCGGCGGTTATCGTGGGGATACCGACGGGAGTCATGTACGTATGGATACGTCGAGAGACGAGGGTCAGAGCTAGGCACTCGGGCTTTTCGGTATAGCGTATGATACGTACCTATCAGGGGGCCAGTCCTGGTGACAGCACCTGATAGATCAGTATTTCTGTGTCGATGCTTGACACTTGTTTCATGATGATTTGGGTGTCGATATTAGACACTCATCTTATATGAAACTTACTTGATACTGATATTGTACACACAGGATATGTGGGATATACTGATATTGTACACACAGGATATGTGTGATATACTGATATTGTACATATATGATATATGAGATATACTTGATGTTGGACATTCAGGATATATGAGATTTACATGATATGATAGCCAATTTGGGGGCTGATTTGTGGAAATTGGGAATTTGATTGTCTTGTTGGATTTTGGTCCTACCACGAGGTTAGGATTTCCGTGGAAATGACATATTTTATTCCATACTCCACATTTATTGTTTATGCACTGCTTCATTTATTATTTGTACCTGACAGAGTACTTTCCATGACTGTTGCATTTACATACTATTATATGCATTGCTTCATGTATTATTGTACCTGATAGAGTACCTTACATGATTATTACATATCGATTGTCATATTATTGCTTCATGTATTAGTAGTACCTGCTAGCGTACCTTTCATGACTGATGCATTACATATGACTATTCATTGCTATTAAATACTTATGTTAGATTCGCGTTGTACGTGCATACTCGCGATTACCTGCATATGTTATTTACTATTCACGAGTTGGCAACTCACCCCCGTTGTGCCACAGTGTTTTGCAGGTGTTCCTCAGGATAGTCAGAGGTAGAGCTATTTCCATTCATCGTATCATCTTTTACTGCGGATACCGCTTCGCCTGACAGTGTGCAGTGTTGCTTAGGTAGGATTTGCGGTTATCCAATGTCGCTTGTTATATATTTCGTTGTATCATATGCTCTCCATCTACCATTATCTTGTATGACTTAGAGACTTGATGTGAGGACGATATTGTATATTATTTTGTGACTTGGAGGTTTTTATGCAGTTTTATGTATATCGTCTCTTTCTTCGCTACGGCGTCATATATCTATTGTGGTGATTGTTTTTCTGCCGTTGGGCGTGGATTTTTGCTCCCGTTTGGGATGCTTTTACTTATATATTATGTTGTAGCCATTTTTGGGAGCTTGTTTTACAAAGGGTGTGCTGCCAAAATTTTAAAGGAATAAAAGTGAGATTTTAAAGAATTTGGGTTGTGATTTCAAAGGTTTTGAAAATACTATTATCACTTTCTTACTACTTTTGATGGTTTAGATTGTTGGGTTTTGGCTTTCTTTTACTACGTTACGCCTGTAGACGTTACGTAGTATTAGGGCCGTCACGTGCCAATTTCGGGTTGTGACAGGATCAACCATAAACCCTAATCTAGCAAACAAGTAAAAGAGTTTGGAATGGTTATACCGAATGATCCGTGTCCTTCGGTCTTCAACCACCTTCCCAAGCTCCTAGAGGCCACCATAATCAAGTTTGGTCGCCGGTCTCCCTCCATCGATGATGATCCACCTGAGGATTTGTATTCCGAGCTCCTACCTCAATGGCCAAGATAACTAGGGTACCTAGTTCGCTAAACTAGATAGCCTAGATAATGTTGAGTCTAATGATGAATTAATTTGTCTCTAAACATCCTAGGTTTCTCAACACATGAGATTTGTAGGGTGGAGATAGAAGAAGATGCAAGAGGAAAGATGAGAGTGTGAAGAAAAAACCAAGTCAAGAAAAATGGTTAAGTGTTGTGAGCATATTATGAATGAATCATCAACTCAAGAAAATATCTCAAAACAACTAAAGAAAATATCTTACAACACTTACAAATATCAAGCATATCTCAATAGTGCACCATGAGTCACTACATGAGTCACTCCATGAGTCACCAAGCGAGCATTCTTGAATTAATGCCAAATGAAACTCATCCTCCACCTCATTAACCATTTAACCTAAATGGTTAAAACAAAATGAGGTGTTATCTTCTAGAAGCAATCTTGTAATGAATTACAAGAATAACCCTCATCTGTATATACATACCCGTATCCGTATTCCGACAAAATACGAATACAATGAGACGAAAATAATCCAACAATATAAATCTAGAATCCGGCTTAAATCAAAGCCACTAGTATAATCCGTCTGAATCATGATACGTGCACAAGTGCACGTATATGATCGAACCCTGCCGCAAAACCATACGGTCTCTACATCGTTTCGCCCAAAGCAGGAAAACTCTCTATGTGGGACTCTAAAGACTCGTCAATATGGTAGCAGTGGTTTTAACCACAAGCACATTGGTAGCACTAGCTGCACGTAACGACTACCCATGTATTGAGCAAAAGGGAAGCCGACGAGCAAACTCATCCTGACCCCTACTGAGCCTATCCGTGACAATATCCGTATAGTCCAATCCGTTCGTCTAAAAGTATCGCATATCGTGTCTAGGGGGTGGATAAAGTCAGACCCCTAATAACGCGACATTTCGTGTCGGTATGAAACCCATCACCACCTGAGAAATTACTGATCCTAGATCAGTAATTCTCGACTACCTTGGCCAAGGATTTCTGGTGATGGTCACCTGTGCACAACGCGACATCAACCCCCAATACCGGGAGAGAGGAATCCCCGATGATCCGTTCACTGCCTCTATGTGACTCGGAATTGTATCCAACTAAAAACTGTTTGCACGACTCCTTTCAGCCGTGGTAGGGTAGTAATCAAAGCACAGTAGGAACTCACACGAGACAAATGGCGATCTCAGGTCGATAGACTAACTTGTACACATATCACCTGGGAACTGCTGTCTGACAATAGGTATAATACCAACTAGCATGTTCCCAGCGAGTCCGTCCAGTGTACTCATAACCCAATGAGCACCTCCATACTATCTTAGATGAATGTTCATACCATAATATTGCATTATTATATTCCCCATTCTTATTCATTTTATAAATAAACAGGTGCTTTTCACGCATGTCTGCTACATATTACAGATTACAGGTTCTTGGATCTAAAACGGTGAAAACAATGAAAAGACAATGCAAAAGTGAGACTACAAATGATAAATGGTGAAATCTTGATCGCGCCTACATTGTGAGGAACAATGAACAACAGTTCACCGAGTATAAAGGCAGCGACACGAAGAAAGAGTAAAAGTCCACTACAA
Source organism: Agapanthus africanus (assembly GCA_030015575.1). Taxonomy (NCBI): domain Eukaryota; kingdom Viridiplantae; phylum Streptophyta; class Magnoliopsida; order Asparagales; family Amaryllidaceae; genus Agapanthus; species Agapanthus africanus. The sequence goes on along the minus strand of JASDDO010000024.1, from coordinate 451,352,239 downwards.
TCTTCACTGGAGATCTGAAAGAAACCTCGAAGCCAATCTGAGAAAAGAACCTAAGATACAAAAAGCCCAAAACAACCAGAGCCAGCCCACGAAATCTCAAGGCCCAATTCCATCTTCTGGCCGCGGAACCGCGGCCAAACCAGGCCTCGGGCCGCTGTTCCACGGCCATGTTGCGCAGTGAGGGGCTACGGTTTTTACCATAATTTGGAGTCTACTTTGACTAGGTCTTCCTATGGGTATTTGTGTAAATGTAGACATGCGAATCAATTGTAACCTAGGGTTTCCTATCCTCTATAAATAGGAACTCTAATTCATTGTATTCTTTTCATGCCTCCCTATGCCTCTTTTTATCAATAAAATTTAGATTTCTTTTGGAGAGCATCAATGCCTCTTTTCATTTCAAAAATTCAGATCTGACAAGTCTTGTGTTGATGTTTGGAGAGAGCCATCTGTAAAGTAAGTAGGTAATTTCAATTCTTGTCCTAGGCAATTTTTCATTCTCTGCCCTAGATTAAATTTAATTCCTTGCCCTTGTTAGATAGTTAGATCTTTAATTCAATTGCTCTAGATTAATTTAGTTTTTAGATTTAATTAATCCATTCACACCGTTTGGAATTAACTCGTAAGAGCGATTAGGAAATTCACAACATTCCTGTGGACCGACCCGTACTTACCGGCTAGCTACATACGACGCCGTTCTTGATTGCGGTAATAGATAGTTTTTGAGATAAATCAAATGGCGACATTACCGGGGATGGCGTGTTATTTCCTTTTTGCAATTTCGAGTTAATCAAAATTAAAAAAATCTGAAAAATCTGAAAAATCAAAAAAATATAAAAATATATCATCTGTTATTTTTGGGAAGGGTATTTTTGTATGAATTTTGCAGGATCTACGAACAAATTCGGATCTGGAAATCTACAGAGATCAAAACAGCAAATATCAAATCCGAACAAACAGAGGAATATCACAATAGACAACAGAAGAAATTTGGAGGACCGAGTCAACAAGAAAAATCGTGGTGATCTGGTCCCAAAAAAAACTGCCGAAGCGACCAACACGCCGCGGAACCGCTGCGCGACCCCCATTCCGGCCGCGGAACCGCCGCGCCCTGGTGACATCACCAGAAAAAAAAACAGTTCCGCCACTGCAAATCTCTGTGAGTTTTCTCTCTCCTCCTCTGCAAATCTCCGATATATCTTTTGAAAAATCTCCTGTAGAATTCTTTGTGCTTAAAAAAATCTTTCCCCTTCCAAATAACAATCTTGTGCAGGATTCTTTGCGCCGCGCATAAAATAAAAAAGATTTGATTGCAAGTGATTTACTGTTTTGCATATCTTTAATCGGACTTTAAGGGGCTTTTGACCAATTCAGATTGGGTGGGGATTTCATCACCCTTCCCAGGACCCCAGAAATCGCATAAGGCATTTGCATTGACCAAATCTTTAATTAAAAAAATACTATACTCGGCCCTGAGGACGTCGCGCCCAGTAGGACAGAGGACTAGTTATAGGCATCGGCCGTTTATCCTAACCTGACTTTGCGGTGTCTAGGCAAGTATGTCAAGGCAAGTGGTTACTTAATTAGGACCGCTACTTGTAGCGGGGAGCCTCCCACTTACCTGGCACTTACCTGGCCGCAATTGACGGTGAAGAGGCGGTTTGAGGTCCTATTTCTAGCCCTTTGGAACAGTTCTGAGCTGTCTAGCTGACCTAGGTGACCCTAGATCTAGGCCTGATTGTGCATTTTTGGTTGATCGAAAGTGGGTCTTAGCCCTTTATCGAAAAATTTTGCAAAAAAGTTCCAAATAAAGAGAAAAAGAAAAAAAATTCTTTTTATAAAAGAATTGCAACTTTTGTCGCTAAGAAATCCTTGCACCACCTACCTACTTTCATTTCTCTTTCTTCTATCATGGGTACCCCAAATCATAAATCACTTTCCGAACTTTGGTATCCCGAACCTAATTTTGCCTCGTACGTCAATTGTTTCGATCGATTTAAGGAAGATCCCTCCGTGCCTAAAATTTCTTTGAAAGATCAAATAGAAGCGTTTAGGAGAAACAGTTCGACTTTACAACCCATTTTGTGTCAACCATGTCCACATTTACCACCTTCGTACGTTGATACCACTTTTTCGAGTCCTGTTGTAACTCCTAAGCCGATGTCCATTGCTGAGCATATTGCTCAATCTCGTAGCCGATCTTTCACTCCTCTCCACACATCTAGTTTTAGGGGTCAACACGTCCATTCACCTTTTTATCCAACTGTTGATCCTACTCCTGTCCAACCATCCAATTCCTACCAGTCCTACCCGACTTTCCCACCTTCACTAGATATTGTCTCTACAAAGCCTTTTGGGAGTTTCACGTATCCAAACAGTTTTGAATCTTTTACCGAAACCCCTCCACAACCCATGTCTAGTCTAGAACAGTCGTTGGAGACGTACATCGCAGCAACAAACAAAATGATTAGGAATGTGGATGCGTCCGTGGCCGCCCTTATGCAACCTAGTGCACCGGTAGCTAGTTTCCCGCTAGCTCCAAATTTTTCAATGTATAAGGAGGCGGTTGGACAGAGTGCGAATTTGAGAGGATTTCCAAATCAAACCTACCCATACCCAATTGAATCCAACAACTCCAATTTTCAAACATGTGTCCAAAATGATGAGTTGTGCTACTTCGTAGTGCTTGATTTGCCAGATTATGAGGAACCCCTTTCGAGTGAAACCGCACCTAATCCGTTTGACCTTTACACCTCCACTCTAGAACCTGAATTGATAAATATCCATGCTTTTGATGAGATGTCAGAAAAAATTGATTTTCACTTGATTGAGGATGTAGATGCCGGGAATATTTCGGATGATGAACCTGTCGATTTGATTGAAATTTTATGTCCAATTCATCATCCCGAGTTATTAAATGTTTCTCCCAAACTTCATATGCGTCTTGATTTTGATGATAATGGCATGGATGAGTTAAATATTGAGGAGAATTATGAGGAGAGTATTGAGGAGAGTATTGAGGATAATATTGAGGTTGAACCATTTTTGTTTGATGTGTCGGATTTTCCAATTCATCCTCTTGCACCTTTGACTAAATCACCCTCCCTCCTTTCCATCGTTCCGACCACGCCTAATATCACGCTTGAAGACTGTGAGCTTGAAAAATTTTCCTTTGAATCTGACACGGTCCTCACTGCCGATAACACTTACGAGTGTTTCACTTTTTCGGACGATGTTGATGACTCACCGCCCGAGTTTGAGTCCTTTGAATTTTCAGATGAGTTAGTTGAACCATCAGACTCGGTTGTTTACAGTCGTTTTGAACCATTGTTGGAATCTTTCAAGTTCGAAACAGTTTACTACGGTGAGAATGAGACTATCCCTAATTCACTCCCTTTCGTCCTTCCTATCGTTCCGACCGTACAAGAGACCGTTACGCTTTCATCTCCAATACCAAGTTCGGCGTACCCATGCCTTCTTGAGAATCTTGAAGGATTTGATCCCATTTCTCAACGGGTTGATAGGTTAGCGCAATCGCTTTTAACACATCGGTCATCACAAATTGCGCTAATTTATTTACTCGATTTACACCCTCAAGATCGTACTCCATTTCTTTCTCTTTTCCGCCATTCTTCTCCCCCACCGAGACCGTATCCCGTTTCTACCTCCACATGGTCTCGTGTGCTTCTCATCTCTTTTCTTTCCACTCCATTTTTTCACCAACTCGACCATTACCACGATAAGATTTTTGAATGATTGGTGCTAACCTTTGGCTTGTGTAAGGCCAAGCTTAAGTTTGGGAGGATCTTGTTGTATATATGTATATGTATTTTTTGTTTTCTTTTTCTATAAAAAATTAAAAAAAATTAAATAAATAAACAGGGGAGTGCCGACATTCTCAACCCTCTAGGTGTAGCATGACAGTGAGGACACTGTCAAGTTTAAGTTTGGGGGCATGCTCGGTAAGTCTTCTTCCTTCGCATTCATTTGTACATATTTTTGTATTTGCATACTTATTTTAAAACCCATAAAAAATGAAAATTTTCAAAAATTATAAAAATTAATGTATTCAATTTTGGCCTTATTTGACTTGAGTTTGACAAATAGGTTAACTAGCTGGGAACAACTAGATCTTAGACTTGGTAAATTAAAAACCCTAAAAATAACCTTCCTTAAAGTTTAACGGTACGAAGTATATGCCTTTGTAGTTTATTTAGAAATAGGCAAATTTTGAGTTCACTTCTTGGGCTAAGTTGAAACAAAGGAAAAGTATTGATGTTCTTATTAGAGTATAAGTTTGAAAAATAATTCCTAGCTTAAGTCTAGATTCTGAAAATTTATACCCTACAAATTGCACAATCATGCAACTTGAAACTTGGAATAGTAGAAGAGACCTTGAAATGCTCTTATCTAAAGTCCTTAGTATGATAAAAAAAAAATATATATATACATATATATATAAGTGTGAATAAAGAAAAAAATGAATACTGGTTTTTGTGATTACTTAAGGCTGCAAAAATAGAAAAATATCTAGCGAGGGTGCTTCATCACCTAGTGCCTTAGACCAACTGGTTTGGGAGTCACTGCTAAAGCCTTGGGTGTTGCAAGACTAGGAATTACGCTTTAAAGTGCAAACGCATTTTGTAATCGGTCGTTGGTATCTCAAGAAGTATTAACGGTCGCATGAAGGATGTGTAAGCAAAATTCACCTATTAAGAAGTACTTTGGACAACGGACAAGAGTATGATTGCTTGATTTGAATTTCCAAGTGTAGGGGTGATCTATACACACACGTAGGGGTATGTGATTTGAGTTTAGATGAGAGAAAGGAATGAAGAATAGAACTTATATCTTTAGTAGAGTTGATAAAAATTCCTAAGTAAAGATGGACCCCTAGAAGGAAAACTTAGGAGATGCCGAAAACTAAGTAAGTCTATAAAACATATATAATCTTAAGTTAAATGATGAGGAAGTGTGAAGAATATGGGTGGATAATTTACGGGTCGAAAATAATAGAATTCCTTGCTAGAAAACCTAATTGGAGAATAAAATTTAATGGGCCGAATTGATAGGATTTTGTGGGTAGTATCCGCTGAAAACCCTCAGGAGACAACACTCCTCCTACTAGGAACACCTAGAGGTTTAACGGCTTGTTGCACGAGCTCAGTGCAATCGCGATTCCCTGCGAAAGTGAGGTTAGGTTTTTGTAGAGAATAAAAAAAATAATAAGTTTGCTCGAGGACGAGCAAAAGATAAGTTTGGGGGTATTTGTTCATACCATAATATTGCATTATTATATTCCCCATTCTTATTCGTTTTATAAATAAACAGGTGTTTTTGACGCATATCTGCTACATATTACAGGTTACAGGTTCTTGGATCTAAAACAGTAAAAATAATGAAAAGACAATGCAAAAGTGAGACTGCAAATGATAAATGGTGAAATCTTGATCGCGCCTACATTGTGAGGAACAATGAACAACAGTTCACCGAGTATAAAGGCAGCGATACGAAGAAACAGTAAAAGTCCACTACAATCTTCACTAGAGATCTGAAAGAAACCTCGAAGCCAATCTGAGAAAAGAACCTAAGATACAAAAAGCCCAAAACAACCAGAGCCAGCCCACGAAATCTCAAGGCCCAATTCCATCTTTTGGCCGCGGAACCGCGGCCAAACCAGGCCTCGGGCCGCGGTTCCGCGGCCATGTTGCGCAGTGAGGGGCTACGGTTTTTACCATAATTTGGAGTCTACTTTGACTAGGTCTTCCTATGGGTATTTGTGTAAATGTAGACATGCGAATCAATTATAACCTAGGGTTTCCTATCCTCTATAAATAGAAACTCTAATTCATTGTATTCTTTTCATGCCTCCCTATGCCTCTTTTTATCAATAAAATTTAGATTTCTTTTGGAGAGCATCGATATCTCTTTTCATTTCAGAAATTCAGATCTGACAAGTCTTGTGTTGATGTTTGGAGAGAGTCGTCTGTAAAGTAAGTAGGTAATTTCAATTCTTGCCCTAGGTAATTTTTCATTCTCTGCCCTGGATTAAATTTAATTCCTTGCCCTTGTTAGATAGTTAGATCTTTAATTCAATTGCCCTAAATTAATTTAGTTTTTAGATTTAATTAATCCATTCGCACTATTTGGAATTAACTCGTAAGAGCGATTAGGAAATTCACAACATCCCTGTGGACCGACCCGTACTCACCGGCTAGCTACATGCAACGCCGTTCTTGATTGCGGTAATAGATAGTTTTTGAGATAAATCAATGAACAAACTAACACCAATGGCTAATGAGACCTGGCCACCGTCCCTCGTCGGGGTCTCGATAAGTACACACTAGTCTACTCTGGAGTATCGATACCTAGGCTCGAAACTCCTACGACTAGGGACATTTAAGGATGTGCTTATAGACCACCCAGCTCTCATGTATATGATTGCCATCATAATGCTGGTAGTCAAGTAAGAATCTTATGGGCTCTATCAATATGTAATAGTGATCTGTAATACCACACAAAGCATGTACATGATGATAGAGATAAACCAGATAGCATACTACCATTTCGAGTAAGATTGTTCTATCCATATAGGTCCTCCCCCAATCATCTCAATCGCGTGCCTGACTTGAGGGCACTATAGCCAACATATACAACTGAGCAAGATTGTCCTGTACATACATATCCCCGGCATCCTATACAATACAGGCTTTTAGGACATACATATTCAACAGAGCTTGCAAGGGGAAGAAGAAGAAGTAAGCTAAAAGAGTAACCTAAAATCCAACGCCCCTACTCTACTGTGATCTGCTGCTTTTATAAAAGTGGTAGTAATTATTTTATTGGTCCAAGCGGGTAGACAGACACTGACAAAGAGCTACTAAGTTTCCGGGTCATTTTTGAAATTACTTGGTCGTCGAGATGGCCAAGTTGCTGTCTGGGATGGAAAAACAAAGGAATTGGTTACTGAGCTCTTGGAAATGGTCTTGTGTGCTCTCTTATATATTTTTGACATGGTTTGGTTATCACAATTCTTCATAGTTTACTCTCGGGATTCTTGGTCAAACATTGCGGCTATTTTTGGCTTTTGTGTGTTTCGTAAGTCTTCATTAGCATGCACACATGAATTTAAGCAAAGAAGACTTGCTTGTTTAGAGTACATGCATCTCACGTGATGAGCCAAATCCCGTCTTTCATTGTCTTCGCCATCCAATTGCCGTTAGAACCTGAAATGTGTACGTTTTGCGTTGTTTTTGTCTCAAGGTCCCAAAATCCTGTATTCTGCATGGATGTAATAAAAATAGCTCGGTAGCACTTATTTATATACACAGACAAATAGAAATAGGAATTATACAGTGCAAATAATCGTGCTGAACAGGAGCAAACTATACACAAAAAATTCCATAACTTGTTTGCTTTGGCAAAGAATTCGGACCCATCAGTTTTAAGTCAATGGAGAGGGATTAAGTGGTGGATGCAATTTGCACGAGCATTGACTAATCAAGAGCATAAGGATTATCGATTATTGATTGCGCATTTATAGGACTGGAAACCAATGGAAATGGGAAAGGTGGATAAGGTAGCTTGGAAATGGACGACAAGCAGGGTCTTTTCAGTAAAGTCCTTCTATCTAGTTCTGAATTACAAGAGGGTGACTTCTCATGATCAAAATATGATATGGAAGCTTTCTGTGCCTTTAAAGGTTAAGATATTCATATGGTTAGCCTATAATAATGCAATTTTAACTAAAGACAATTTGTGTAGAAGAAAGTGGACGGGTTCAGTACTTTGTCGTGTTTAAGGAGAGGATACGGAAATTGTCGATCATTTATTTCTTGTTTTGTTCCAAGGGCAGACATATTTAGGATAGATTGAGAGGGAGAGATATCAATGGGTTATCTTTTGGGACTTTTTCTGACATGTGGAGTCAGTGGCGTGAGGCTTTGGAAATGAGACACCATTGGTATTGGGATATTGTGGTCTCAGCTATAAGCTAGGGTATTCGGTGTGAGAGCAACGACAGAGTCTTTAATATTAGAAATATTGTTATGCATGTGATAAATGAGATTGAGTCAAATATTGCATTTTGGTCAGGTGCAGATGCTACAAGGATCTGGAAAAAGGCTAAGGTCAATACAAGAGAGGAACAAGCGATGGTTGAAGAACCAGGATAGAGGTCATTAGATATAGTAGAAGAGAAGAAGCGGGATGCGAGTGCAAGAGATTAGGGCGATTGTTGGAAGAGGAAAGGAGTGGTCTTTCAAACTTGTGAGGAGTGGGATTTGTTTTTCTTTCTTAGTTTTGTTATCTATCAGTTACTTTTTATTTCTTTTTATTTCTGCTTAGCTTTTATTTTAAGACTGTGTTGATTTTTCATTAAAATTTTATCTAATGAAACGCGAGGGGCATTTGCCTTCGTTTTGATCAAAAAAAAATTATAGATGTAACAGAAAAATTTTACAATGATTACGGTTCTATAATCACAAGAAAATCCCAATAGATTTTCGCTAAAATATCATGAAGTTTAAACGCATAAGTAAATACCATACGTGTTGATTGTTTCTCAGATAAATACCATGGACTGATACCATAACTTTGTCCTTTACACTAGCTCTTCTCTTGATGTCGAACACGGGTCTCTTTTCACCTATCCCTTTCCATTCCAGTACAGTAAACAGTGATATAATCGAACTTCTTCGGAAGTCACTGTGGCATGGCTGAATGTAGAGCAGTCCGCGACGGATTGATCAATAAGTTATTTAAAACTTTGGAAGATGGTCATGGTGTCTTGCTTCCAGGCCAACTCTAATCACCTGAGATTTTCATTGTCCCTGTCTTCTACGACTCACTGGCACTTTTTTTCAGGATAGATCCCTACGACTCCACTTTGTTTGCATTTGCCTTGGCAAGATTGTTTCCACTTTGTTTCGCATATACTTAGTACAGTCAAAGCCAGATCTCTAGAAAGAAGCACATCACAGGTAATGAAAGGTGGCTTGCTTGCACCATCTTGTACGTAGATTAATGTGCCCATTCTTTTCCGAGAGATGGATCGATATCGGTCGATGGTGTGAAAACACTTCCTGATGTCAAATTCCAAAAACTAGTGAGAGGTTCCCCACTATTCTTTGATCCGTCTTAAGTCCGAGCGGCAGCCTCGACCCGGTCAGTTAACCGAGAGGATCGCCCTCCCAATTCAAAGTTTTTTTCCTTGAAGTTTCAACCGTCATTGACTATAGCAACAGTCACGGCCGACTTAACATTGCCTATGTTACCCATTTGAAAAGAAAGAAAAGAAATTTGGCTATGTTTCCCGGGATCACCAGTATTTCGCTCTATAGGGATATCGAGAGGGCATAGCACAATTCTTCTTGGAGGAGGGCTAGAAGGCGCCAGGTGAATGATCTTGCTATAATACCACAATACCTTAATAGGGATAGCGGAGGGCGTAGCAACGGCGCCTTAGTTTTTATTTCGCTTATTCGACTTCTATCGCACGATAGCTTAAGAGAACAACGAAAGAAGATAAGGTGATATTTTCTAACTAGCAAGTGAAGGTCCAGGATCTAATCCAGTCTATGGCATAGCAGATGTGTCATGCTAGGGCATTTATTCTTTCTCGCGAGAGTGAAAACCAGATCGAATCCCTTATCATTGAGAAAGTCTTAACCATAAATTTACTGAAATACATCATATCACCTAAGAGAATAATGAATGAAACCCAACATGCACTTTCAACCCTTTTTTGGAAAGTACCATGGACTTTGTCGCTTAGGAATAAATAACATGAATTTTCAATGATCTTTTAGAAAACACCATGGACTTTGTCCTACGAAAAATACAATAAACTTTCGATGCTTTTCGGATAAATACCATGGTTTTGTCCCTTGCGAATAAATACAATACATATTCAACATTTTCTAAGAAAATTTCATGGACTTTTTTCTTACGAAAATGTACAATGAACTTTCAACGCTTCTCGAATAAATAACATGGACTTTTTTTCTTATTATGATTGTTACAAATAAATACCATGCATATTCAACTTTTTCGAATAAATACAGTGGAATTTGTTTCTCGAAAATAATTTTTTTCGTTTTTTTACAAATAAATATCGTGGACTTTGTTACAAATAAGATGCATAAACTTTTATATCGATAAATATATGAACTATATATATCGCTTTATATAATCAATTTTTTCTGGTGTATAAAGGTTTTAAGGATTATTCGTAAATCTTGCGCATCGCACTGGATTTTAACCCTGGTTTTAATCTGTGATGCTAGCATTTTTGACACGTGCATTGCACGTAATTATGAAAAAATTCTTATATATTTTTTATTTATTTAACTATATGTATCGCACTCGTAAAATAATAATGACATGGCAATTTAATTACGTGCATCGCACTTGTCTATTTAATTATGTGCAATGCATATAAAACAATAGTGTTTTTTGTTTAGTTTTTCTGAAAAAATAAGAAGTGACACCACCAATCAATTTCAAAATTAAATGACCCAATAACGTTTTTTACACATGCTTTGCACGTAATTATAGAAATTTCTATAATTTTTACTAAAAAGCCTCCTCATACTGCTAACAACTAAAAAGCCCATGCATATTTCGTATGTACTTAAAAGAACTTTCATACATTTAAATTGCACTAATATACCCTAATATGTAAAAAAGAGAATTATTTTGGTATCTTCCATTATTCCGTTAGGAGACTAACAATGAATATCAGGTTAAACTTTTAAAAACTTCACAACCGCTCTTTTTTCCCCAAAATTCCTAAATTTTCCCCCAAATTGGATTTCGAATTAGGTTTTCGATCAAAAATCTCTCAAATTGATTATAAAAACCGGCTCATTTTTCTCAACCTTTTCTAGCAATAAACTTGTGAGTGTCGTTGTCCTTTCAATTGCAAGTTTCGAGTTTGTGAGCAATTTTATTTGAAAAGAGAGTGACTCTTTAGTTGCGCTAAATCACTATTTTCAGCTAAGCGGGGATATGTATTCTTTTATGAGAGAAAAACCTATCTAAATATTTAGAAGGTAAAAGAACAGTTCAAACATAAGTTCCAGCTCTATTTTCCTAACAGGATTCTAAGCTTTGATGAAAAACTAATGAGGATGTTTTTTAGTGCAATTTAATTTTATGGGGTTGTTTTAAGTAAATATGAAGTATAAGAGGGCTTTTGAGTAATTAGCGAAGTATGATTGGGCTTTTCAGTAAAAAGCCCTAAATTTTTTAGTACTTCAATTACATGCATCACTTCTAAAATAATAATGTGGTAGCAATTTAATTTACAATAATAATAACGCGGTGTTTAATTACATGCAATACATATAAAATAATGGTATACTTTTGTTTGATTTCTCTGGAAATATAAAAGAAACTCATCATCAATCAATTTCAAAATTAAATGACCCCCGCTTTTTGCCCATGAGGCTAGGATTTTATATCAACGCTAGCAAAGGGCCCTGTGCAAATGGACTGGTCCGTGAAAATTTTTATGAAAATTCCGTTTTGATATTTTTTCATGATCCACGATGAATGTAAATAAATCATATAAAAAATGTTGCAAAATATTAAAAATTTATGGAATTTAAATACAGAATAATCAATGACAATTTACTAAAGATACTATGTCGTAATCTATATTGATATTGTGCTCTATATATTTATCGTAGCAACTTACCAGCTTGAGAGTTGTTTTTTAGCAAAATAAAATCGAAAAGTACGATGATTCTATCACGTTCGTTTTAATTCTAAAACCATATGAAATATAAGCAAGATTGGTTCTAAGGTCGACTGCAGTCTCATGATTGCAATCACATGATATAACCCTGTCAATGGGAAGCACTTCAATAAAGGCACATTATTGAACTATCTTTTCATAGTCATTATTTTTTATTCTACTCTATATACGTATTTAGTCCATGACTGCCAAGCATGTTTGAAGGAGGACATGATATCTTTAGAATTCTATTAATTGGTAGGAAAAAATAAATAATTAACAGAGCCGACTTTTTATAGATACACCATTAAGAGACTGAGTGCCAATTTACGGCAAAAAGAAAGGGAAGAATTAATTTTATACGGAAACAACTCTTTTAGTTTTGTATAGATAAATTTAGAAGAAGCCACATATAAATTAACTTAAAATATAGGGGTGAAGGATAAATTACTTGCTGGAAGGCCAAAAGAGAGATTAAGTGCAAATTTATTTAAAATAGAAGGAGCGGAGTCTAATTTTACATGCAAAAAGAGAACTTGAAATGGGACTCTTTTCTCATATAGCTATATATAAGATATATACCCATGCGAAAAAGACAAACAAAAAAAGCTTGAAGTGGGAATATTTTTCTATATAGCTTTATATAAGATATATAAGAGGGATAATAGCAAAGTTCCCAAATCTGAAAAGAGACGAGGGCCAATGAATAGGGATGGCAAGGGATTGGGGTTTGAACTGACACAAATAACACCAAAATAGTATGGAAGCGATAGCACCCACATACTTTTAAGACGCAATAACCATTTCCTTTATATCAAATTTCTAATTTCAAATTATTCTTTGTTAAAAATAATATTCACAAGCATATAATGAAAATTTAAAGAAAATGAAAGAAATTCAAAGGAATATTCAAAAGGGAAAAAAGGTTAGAGTAAAAGGGATACAGTTCAAGGTTTAAAAATTAAGGCTGGTTATTCCCAGAGCTAAAAATAAGAGGGTTTCGTGCGATTTTGTAATAAGGCTCTTACCTAGAACCAAATTTAATTCCGACAAAACTCAAAATTCGGATCAAACATGATTATTTCAAAAGGATATTTTTTGCTCAAATATCATAATCTAGTGTTTTTACATATTATAAAATTGTTAATTTCTTTTTAACGACGGGTAGAGAGGTGAACTAAGTGCAGACGTGGATAATTCTAGACAGATTACAAATAATCGACGGCAAATAAGAAATGCTTGATTGTTTCGCCGATCAAAACCCCTTTGACCTCTTTGACCTCCGAATCATATTTATTGAGATAAACAAATCAGTATTAGTAGGATATTGCGAAGAATTTTTCTTCATATACATGTAACTATAGATTTACTAGTGTTTTGCATGTGCCATACATGCGAAGTATAGTTAACATTCTATTGGTTATACTTGTCATTTATGGGCCCGGTTTGAGGAATGAGGTATTTTTAAATCCACGTATTTTCAATTTGTGATAAAACCCAATACTTACAAAATACGAAATATAGATGTTTCAAGCCCAAAATAGATTGTGTATATTATACTTATGATATTTTTGCAAAATTCCAGATTTACCCTCATTTTTTAATCAAATACAGATGGTTATTCTTTCCAAAAAAATATTCCTATGATTTTCTCTCACGACTGTTATGGTTCGCTTCTTCTTCCTCGTTACTTCTCTCGCAATCTCTTATTTTTTCCTTAATCTCCTCTTTCCAAATAAACATCTCCGTTTTCAAATCCTTTATTTCCAATCCAATTTCTCCGATTCCTTTATCTCTGTTTCCAATTTTTGTATCTCCTTTTTAAAATCCTTAATCTCCGATCCAATTCTCTCGTTTCTCCTTTCTCTGCTCTCATTCCTCTAATCTCCTCTTTGTTTTCAGCATCTACATTATCATAATAGCTGAAACTAGGATAATTCAATAAAAAAGGGAGAATAATAAATTAAACAAAAACTAGGACGAGCAATAATAAAGAAGGCAAATAACAATAAAGAAAATGGGTTTAGAAAAGAAGTTAGGGCAAACAATGATAAAGAGATAATAACAGAGAAGCCATGGAAAACTATAGGCACATAATAAAAAAACATCTCATATTCTAATACTTTGGGAAATCCAAAAAAAATCTCATGTTCTAACATATTAAAAAAATACTAAAAGGGTACAGTCAGAAAAACACTAAAAGGGTATTATAGGCAATGCATATATAAATACATATACAAATCATGATTTGGGTTTAAAATAATGTCAAAATATACTTTTGGGGTTTTTTGACAATTTTGAAACTTCGTGGGTTAAAAAATATATCATCTCTTCAAACTTGGCAAAAAATTGAAGAAAAAAAGGATGGCATGGATATATTAAACCTGTGTGTGAGTGAGTGAGAGATGGGGAAGGTGGCTGGGAAGGAGAGGGGGAGCTAGATATTTCGAAACTTGAATTTAATGCTCTCTTTTTTTTAGCTGGCATTAAACGCTAAATCATGCACACAACATCCACGCTCACATCACACACAAACACACATCCCACGCACGCATTCAGAAGACTAATACATTTGCCCTGAAAACGTTAAATCGTGGGCACTTCCCCTTCTGGGGGGCGAACTCCGCACTTTTCCTGAAAAGGGGTAATGACAGACCAACTGAATTTTTTTTTTCTGCCAAAATGAGTTATTGCTCATTGGTAATGCGGGTATTTAAATATGGTGATGATGTGGAGAGCTTTATACGATAAAAAGTTTGGAGGATTTTCTTTATTTTTTGGGTTCTTTATATAAAAAAGAAAATGAAAGGCCATTAATTGATTATCTTAGCCACACCCCTAAGGGTTTAGTAGAGCTTTATTTATTTTCAATTTCAAAATTCTCAAAACCGAAGAATATGTCGGCTTTAAGAAACTGGGCTCATACTTTTGTTGATGGGCTCTAATTCTCTCAATAAGTCGCGTTTGTTATTTCAGCCACCAAATCCAAAGGCACGAGATTTCATGTGATAGCGTGAAGGGACTTGTCTTAAGTAAGCCTGCCAATTGTTGGATCAGGGCCCACAACCAATTAAAACAATTAATGAAAATTCTTTCAGTGCACAGTTTTGAGAATTGACTACTTTTTAAACTCACATATATTTTGTGCAATTTTAAATCGGTATTATTGGTAATATATACGTGTTAAAAATATTCAAGGTTTGGTTTTAAAGATACATCACGTTAAGAAACTGGACTTTGAATTTCTCGAACTCCTGACACAGTCCAAACGCGCAAACCATTAAATGCGAGGGATATAAACCATTAAATGCGTGGGATATAAAGCAGTAAATAAATTTAATTAAAAATAAAAAAAAGCAATTCAAGGAAAAATAAAAATAAAAGTCGCACGTGCGAAGCCAGTTCAACCGACGCGTGGGAGCAATTGGTGTAGGAAAGGCCCAAGAAAAAAGTCCAAGCCCCGTGTCACGTGCGGCCCTCACCTGTCAACGAGCATCTCGGCCTAGGCCCAGCGGGCTCCAGCTCATTCCTTCACGTTCCGATATCTTGCGAGAAGTTGTAGGATGCGGCAATTTATCGTGGCGTGGACTCCAAGTTATCGACGACACGTGGCAGGGAAATGGCCTCGGAGTCGCGGCTCGGTTCACGTGGCGTGACTCGAGACCAACGAGTAAATGGATTGAACTTGAAATGGGGTCAATTTGTTGGACCGGACCTTCGTACGCGGCGGTGCAACCAATGGACGTGGGGCCCACGCGCTTGGTTTGGGCCCACAGTTGACAAAATAGAGTTGGGTGCAGTTTGCAAAAGAAATTTTTTGTTTTGTATATTTTTTTATGTTTACCAAAAATAAATAATAATTTGCAGTGCCACCAGTGGTTAGTGGTAAGTCTTTTTACAGTCCGATAAAAGGAAGGAGGCTCAAAGCAAGCCAAGTTAATTTATGTCTTACTATTCGATCTTTTATAAAAAATACTAAAAGGGTACAGTCAGAAAAACACTAAAAGGGTATTATAGGCAATGCATATATAAATACATATACAAATCATGATTTGGGTTTAAAATAATGTCAAAATATACTTTCGGGGGTTTTTGACAATTTTGAAACTTCGTGGGTTAAAAAAAATATATCATCTCTTCAAACTTGGCTGTGAAACAATTTTTCCAAATATGTAGGTTTGAGAAAAGTTTTAGATATACCTCCAAAAATTGAAGAAAAAAGGATGGCATGGATATATTAAGTTTTTGGAGAAAAAAGGATGGCATGGATATATTAAACCTGTGTGTGAGTGAGAGAGGGGGAAGGTGGCTGGGAGGGAGAGGGGGAGCGAGATATTTTGAAACCTGAATTTAATGCTCTCTTTTTTTTAACCGGCATTAAACGCTAAGTCATGCACACAACATCCACGCTCACATCACACACAAGCACACATCCCACGCACGCATTCAGAAGACTAATACATTTGCCCTGAAAACGTTAAATCGTGGGCACTTCCCCTTCTGGGGGACGAACTCCGCACTTTTCCTGAGAAGGGGTAATGACAGACCAACTGAATTTTTTTTTCCTGCCAAAATGAGTTATTGCTCGTTGGTAATACGAGTATTTAAATATGGTGATGATTTGGAGAGTTTTATATGATAAAATGTTTGGAGGATTTTCTTTATTTTTTGGGTTCTTTATATAAAAAAGAAAATGAAAGGGCCATTAATTGATTATCTTAGCTACACCCCTAAGGGTTTAGTAGAGTTTTATTTATTTTCAATTTTAAATTCTCAAAACCGAAGAATATGTCGGCTTTAAGAAACTGGGCTCATACATTTGTTGATGGGCTCTAATTCTCTCAATAAGTCGCGTTTGTATTTCAGCCACCAAATCCAAAGGCACGAGATTTCATGTGATAGCGTGAAGGGACTTGTCTTAAGTAGGCCTGCCAATTGTTGGATCAGGGCCCACAACCAATTAAAACAATTAATGAAAATTCTTTCAGTGCACAGTTTTGAGAATTGACTACTTTTAAACTCACATATATTTTGTGCAATTTTAAATCGGTATTATTGGTAATATATACGTGTTAAAAATATTCAAGGTTTGGTTTTAAAGATAAATCACGTTAAGAAACTGGACTTTGAATTTCTCGAACTCCTGACACAGTCCAAACGCGCAAACCATTAAATGCGTGGGATATAAACCATTAAATGCGTGGGATATAAAGTAGTAAATAAATTTAATTAAAAATAAAAAAAGCAATTCAAGGAAAAATAAAAATAAAACTCGCACGTGCGAAGCCAGTTCAACCGACGCGTGGGAGCAATTGGTGTAGGAAAGGCCCAAGAAAAAAGTCCAAGCCCCGTGTCACGTGCGGCCCTCACCTATCAACGAGCATCTCGGCCGAGGCCCAGCGGGCTCCAGCTCACCCCTTCACGTTCCGATATCTTGCGAGAAGTTGTAGGATGCGGCAATTTATCGTGGCGTGGACTCCAAGTTATCGACGACACGTGGCAGGGAACTGGCGTCGGAGTCGCGGCTCGGTTCACGTGGCGTGACTCGAGACCAACGAGTAAATGGATTGAACTTGAAATGGGGTCAATTTGTTGGACCGGACCTTCGTACGCGGCGGTGCAACCAATGGACGTGGGGCCCACGCGCTTGGTTTGGGCCCACAGTTGACAAAATAGAGTTGGGTGCAGTTTGCAAAAGAAATTTTTTGTTTTGTATATTTTTTTATGTTTACCAGAAATAAATAATAATTTGCAGTGCCACCGGTGGTCAGTGGTAAGTCTTTTTACAGTCCGATAAAAGGGATGAGCCTCAAAGCAAGCCAAGTTAATTTATGTCTTACTATTCGATCTTTTATATTAAGACTACAGATGTCTTACATTTATCCAAAATAAAGTACGAGGGTCAAAGAGTATTTTACTAAGCAAGATCTTAATGCTTTCTCATCCTTATATTGGAAAATATATAATCCCAATCTCGAATTTGAAGGGATGCAAACCCTCAGTCGTTAATAATTTTTGAATATCAACTCTAGTTACAATTTGCTGATAATTTTTAATCACATAAAGCCAGAATGTCATGCATAAAAAACACCTAATAAAATGTTTTTATGTACTCCAAATCCCTCGAAGCAATACGAATGCATAATAGAATTAAAACTATTTGCGTCCAAGTGTTATCCATTGCTTGCTAGTTGATGAGAATACAAGATGTTGTTCCTCTAAGCGTTTTATCGTCCAAATAGGGTCGGATATGAAGTAAAACTCCATTAAAGATCTAAAAAACTTTTACAACCGGCTGCCAATTTAACATCAACCATTTTCAAATAAATACAAAATTCATGATTTAGAAAATTATGACAAGAGATTAGCTTGTCATAAACTTAGATAACCAATAGTACATACTCCCAGTTACATAGACCATAGATCAGGAGAAGTTTAAAACTCAAGGTCTCTAACGGGCCAGCCGCCCGCGGCCGGACCCGGCAAGGCCCGAAAAATGGCTCAGCCCGGACCGGTCAAATTCAAATTTGATTTTGGCCTAAGGGGGTTTTTTTAGGGAGGGGGTTGGGAGGGGCGATCAAATTCTTAGAAGGGGTTTCTTTTAATGGGGGATGGATATTTTAATAAAGGGGGAAATTTAAATTAAAGTGGGGTTTGTATTATTATATAAAACCCCCAACTAAAAATTATACATTTCTATACCCCTAATCCAAAACTCTATAAAGACCTATCTACACTTCTCATTCTTCTCACAATTCATAACAACAAATTTTTTAATCTCCCAATCACTCTCTTTAATTTCCGAGAAGTTTACTGTTAAAATTGAAATCATGCGATCTTCATTTCCGCAGTCTCAATCTTCACTTCAGTTTCAATAATTTGATTCTGCTATTTGGAATCGGATTTTTTTTTATTGATTATATATTTTTCTCGTATATTTTTTTATCATCTCTCTTTCTCTATTACTAATATTTTTAATTAAGAATGTCAGGCTCATTTTCACAATATAACATGGGTGCTTCATCTTTACAGAGACGTTCATTTCAAATCGATATGGATTCACAAGAGAGACAGAGACTAACCAATATACTGCAAACTAATTTTGATTCTTATTTAACCAAGAGAGACAGAGATTTACAATGCAACTAAATGTTTGTCTGGTGCTTATTATCCTACTACATGTTTAGCAGTAGAACATTTATTTTATATTAGTAAGATTATTAATGAGTATGCAATTGATCCTGAAAGTGCATTTGCTGGAATGTTACATAGCATACTTACGAAATTAAATAAATATTGGCGAAAAGTTTCTGCATTGTTTTGTTTAGCATATGTTTTTTATTCTAGACTTAAAAAAGATAATTTATTTATTTTATTAGATTGATACCATGAATACTTAGGTACTGATATAGGAGATTATAAAAATATTTTAGATTCTTATTTACATGAATTGTATGCCAAATATGATGCACACTACGGTCAAAACAGAACTTCTTCTTTATCTTCTTCTTCACAGCAAACTTCCAAAAAAGGAATATTTCAGTTTTTACAGCAGAAAAAATAAAGAACAACTATTTCTACTTCTTCTACTTATAATGAGCTCACAATGTATTTTCAAACTGATTTCAGTAATTTTCTTACCGCAGATCAAATAGATAATCTTGATATTTTGAATTGGTAGAAAACACATGGACACATGTATCTTGTGCTTTCTGTCATGACTCGTGATTTACTAACAACTCCGGTGTCTATATTAGCTTCGGAGTCTGATTTTAGTATAAATAACAAAGTTTTGAGCAACAAGAGAGCGAGACTGTCGGATGACGCATTGGAGATTGCAGTGTGCCAAAAAGATCGGTTCGACACAGAAGCGAGACAATAACACGTTAAGAGTATTGAAGACTCCGACACTGATGAAGAGTAAAGACCGATAGAAGCTAACTAGTCAGTTTATTTTTCATTGAATTGTATTTTTAATTTTTTTGGCAATTTATGAGGGGTAAGGTTTGCCAACTTATTCCCCTCCCCCCCTGCTCAAAATATTTTTTAATTAATAATATATCTAGGTCTGTTCCGGGACTTACACAAAGTCCGGGTTAAAAAAATTTCTTTAATAAAAATAAAAATTTACTTTAATTTTTTTCAAAAAAAATTCAGAATTTTTATTTAAAAAAATTCAGAATTTTTAAACGGGCCGGCCCGAGCCTGGCTCAACCCAGGCCGGGCAACGGGTCGGGCCGGGTTCGAGTTGGGGGGATTCAGGCCCGGCGGGCTTTGGGCCGGCCCGGCCCGGCCCGATAGGAACCCTGATTTAAAACAAAGACACAATGATTACATATTTGATATATGAAATTAACTATATTCAACTCGATAAATCTAAGAGCTATTAGTGACAAGTGCCTAAGACAGAAGCAGATATCTGAAGAAGGCGTTGCAAACTTTTGCTAAAATAATGGAGCGGAGGCAGACGTCTGACCAAGGCGTGACAAACGTCTGCACAAGTATGCCCAAACAACAGAGCGGATCCATACGTCCGATGAAGAAGATCCAGAAGTCTGGTCATGAGTCTTCGGCAAAAACAGAAAGCAGGCAGACGTTTGAAAGGATACTCGTCAAACGTCTGCCCATCACGAGTGCAGCTATCGCAGATCTAAATCAGAAAAATCAAATCTTAACAAATTGGTTACAAAAAGATTCTATTTTGATTTTATTTTGCATCATGTAATTGTATACATATACTGCAAGTTTCAATACAATATTCACTCGGTTGAAAACCCTAAAAACTATCTTCTCCAAGAATTAATATGGTATCAGAGTGCTGTGATTAAAAGCTCAATTTTGATCCATGGCTTCCTCTCAAAACTCAATCCCCATCATCTTCAAATTCCCTTTTCCAACAAAACTTTCCTACACAAACTTCACTGTGTGGAGATCCCAAATCCAATCGGCCTTAATTGGCCACGATCTTCTTGGTCACATCAATGGCTCCAAATATCCTCCTCCGAGGACTATAACTAATGTCAACGAAAACACCAAGCATGTTGAAAATCCAGACTATCATCAATAGTACCGTCAGGATCAACTCATTCTCAACGCTATCTTCGGTAATTGTGTCGAGACGATCCAGACCCATATCTCCTCTGTTTTCTCATCCAAAAAAGTATGAGATCAACTTGTTATTCTCCTTGCGAACAAATCTCGCTCACGAGTTATGTCGCTCAAGGAACGCCTCATCAACAATCAACGCGGCTCGTGATCTATAAACTGTTAGTTATATGTATGCCCTAGAGGCCATTATTGTACATGATTGTATATTATAGTGGATGCTTGGACATATATATAGAGGACTTTCTTGCTCGACATGATAGTATGCTATTTGGTTGCTCTTTATCTTAACATGTATACTTGTATTATTATACTGTCTCTTTGATACATGTTTATAAAGCCCTTAGGATATGTACTTGACTACCAGGACTATGATGCAGAACATACTAGTGGGGCCAGGGTAGTCCACAAGTATATCCTTTAAATGTTCCTAGTCGAGGAAGTATCGAGACAGGGCATCGATATTCCAGAGTAGACTAGTGTATTTCTTGACCCTGTATGGGGTGATGGTTGATCCTATAGCCATTGGTGTTTGACATCAGAGATTATGTAAAGGTGCTCATTAGAGAATGGGTACACCGAACAGGACTCGCCGAGAACTCCTAGTTGATATTATACCTATCGCCAGATAGCAGTTCTCTGGTGACATTGTTACATGTTAGTCTGTAGACCCGAGATCGTCAAAAATTCTTGTGTGGTTCCCACTGTGCTTTGATTTCCTTCCTACCACGGCTCAAAGGAGTCGTGCAAACAGGTGGATTTTAGGTACAGTCCCGAGTCACATGGATGCAATGAGCAATAGGAGGGGTTTCGCCTCCCCCGGTATTGGGAGTTGATGTTGCGCTATACTCGATTGGCTATAACAGGAAGTCCCTAGCTAGGGCTGTTGAAGAGATTTACTGGTAAGTGTTATCAGTAGTTTCTCGACCTGTTATAAGCCTTACATCGGCATAACTTATCAAGTTACTGGGGTCTAACGTATCCACGCCCAGACTCGATATGTGATATATCAGACGAAGAGACCGGACTGTACGGTATTGTTACTTATAGGTTTCATGGGAGTTTGGACAAGATTGCTTGTTGATCTTCTATTCGCTCAATACCTGGATAGCTGTTACGTCCAGCTAGTACCGCTGACGGCTTGTGGATAACTGATATGATCATTACCTACTGCTGGCGTATTGACGAGTCTTTAGAATCCCACACAGATGTTTCCTAGCTCAAGCGAAACGAAGTAGGGCACATATGGTGATATGTGCGGTAGCGTGATTAAATACGAGTATGTGATACCGTATTCTAATCTCGTGACAAAGGTTATATGTGATATAACTGGGTTGTTGAATCAAGTGTTGATTTGATACCATAATATTAGTAGGTTATATATGATATAGCCGGATTATTAAATCAATCGTTGATTTAATAATTTGATATATATATTTATATTTGATATATTTATATATTAACTAATATTAATGCTCACTTAAAGAATTTCTTTTCTTTATAATACATTTAATATATATGTGATATATTATATGTATTTATATTTTTGTGTTATTCTAAATGACACATAGGACATGGGTGTATGGGGCTCACACCAAGCTTAAGATAATTAGGATTTTTAATTATTTAAATTAAATAAAAAATTAGTGAGAAAATGAGCATGGCTTGGATGCTTCATGAAGCATGTAGAAGCCATGACTCATTCCCCTAATTTTGTTTTACTCTAGATATTTTTAAACCCATCCATTATTCTTAGCCATGGTTAAGTCTCTACAATATATCTATGAGATATTTATTCACCTAAGGTTTATGAGATTTTTCAAGAGTTCATCTTCTTTCTTCTCTTGGTTTTTCTAGAGTTGAAAAAGAAAAAGAGAAAAAGAATTCCAAAGTGAGCAAAATTCCTACTTTATCAATTTATATCAAACTAGTCCTTTAGTATAGGTTGTTTCCTTCACTAATTCCTTGATTAGTGAAGATGTAGCTTGAGTTAGAAATTCTTCAAGGTGGATCATCTTCGGCCTCGAAGATTCTTGAGCAAGCTCGTTCCTTTCGCCAAGTTGAGCCTTCGAAGAGTTCTAGAGATCACTACTTGGAGCTAAGGGACTGCTGCTCGGAGCTTTAGAAGTGAAGGACATCTGTTCAGTCGAAAATACTGCACTTCCAACATGACAATTTCCTTACTCTTTCTAATCATCTAAAGGTGTTTGGTATAAATATAGCACATATTAGCAATTCGTCTGCAAAATATCAAATAACATGTGGTATACTTTATAACTGGCATTATGAAGGAAATTGTGTATAAATATTTCACGCATAATATTTTGTATCTCAACATTCTTCATTGAGATTGTGTGAAGAAGATTATTCAGGTCAAATATCGGAATCGAAATTTCGCCGACAAAATACAGCAAATCAAAGGCTTAAAATCTGGCAGAGATTCAGAAGGGATAAAAAGATTCCAGAAATCAAAAGAAGACCCAAATGCCAACACCAAACAACCACAGAAATATGATGAATCAAGCTCACTATAAGGCCACGGAACCGCGGCCGATTCAGCCCGATCCGCCGCGGATCCGCGGCCGAGTTAGGTCGTCGGCGGTCCAAAGTTTTCCAGAGGCTTCCTCGTAACCTCCTAGCTTCTTCAAGATGCTTTGAACTTCCCATCTTACTCCAGAAGCTTCCCTACAACAGCCAAGCTTCTTATGCAAGCTTGATAACTACCTTACTCTAGAAGCTTTCCTACAACTACCTAGCTTCTTTGAGAAGATTAACCTAGCTTCTAGTGGAAGATTGAGGAGGACTATAAAAGGGATCTAAATCATCATTTTGGGGGTTAGCCAATTAGTTACACAATTAAGTTGAACAATTATTACACAAGTTGAGTGACACAACTTGAGATCCAATTCCAATTCAAGATCCAAATCAAGATTCGTTAAGAACAACATCAAGCGAAGACATCGAAGATCCTTTACGCGAAGCCGATCTTCATCTATGAGCGCGAGATCCTCGACAGGTCCAAGTCTCATAGAGACCGAGCAATGCGAACTTCAACGGAATTAGTTACCTCTTCAAGGGAGCGATCGAGAGCAAATCTTGCAATTTCGAATTGAGGGAAAGTGTAATTATACGTCGATTTAATAAAGGTGATCATTTGTTAATTCTAGCTTTCTTTAAATTCTCGTATTATGAAATTCCTAATTCTTGATTCTTTTATTTTCATGATGCGTGAGTGAAATCTCCGCTTGTTAAAGAATCGAAGGAAATCGGTAGATCAAAATGATGATGAAATCCTAAACTAATCTTAAATCTTATGAGAATTATGAACTTTAGGAAAAAGCATCATCAATGACCAAATTGGGAGCGAGATCACCATTCTTGATAATTTCGTTGCAATTTAGGATTAAATGATTGATGATTCTCTTTGCTAAAGGCTAGATTTGAATGATGATCAATGAAAAGACAAGAGACAGTGAAGGAGAAACCCTAGTTTCTTCAATAGATCCCTAATCTTCATTCATCGCCATTGTTCTAGCTATAATTCATCAATAGATAAGATTAGTCATTTTTAGTATTCATCATTGCTACGATTTCCTATCGAATTCTACAACCTATTCTATATTTTCTTGATAATTCAAATTGATATTGGACACTTTCTTGATTTCTAATTCTTTAACATATTCTTGATTTTCTTGAAATGACAAATCAATTAAATCTTGGAATACTTTCTTGAATTTTCTTTTATATTTTCTTTCGACTCATCTAAAGCAAGATTGAATAAATACACGAATCTCAGTGGACGATCCGTTCTCATTAACACGCTACAATCGACACCGTTATTGATTGCGGTTACAAATTCTTTGGTTGTGATTATATTCTTCAAAACGCAATCCATACGATCAATCAAATGGCACCGTTGCCGGGGATGCGTGCGTAATTTGTTCGTTCTTACTATATGAGTTGAAACATT
The DNA here is from genome assembly GCA_030015575.1 of Agapanthus africanus. Classification (NCBI taxonomy): domain Eukaryota; kingdom Viridiplantae; phylum Streptophyta; class Magnoliopsida; order Asparagales; family Amaryllidaceae; genus Agapanthus; species Agapanthus africanus. The sequence goes on along the minus strand of JASDDO010000024.1, from coordinate 451,327,424 downwards.
ATTATTCCATCAAATTGTAATTCAAGATTCGCATCGTATGCTTAACGGTTAGTGTTTGAATTTTTGCGAGGGAATCTGGAATCATTGTACTGAGAAAATCAAGATTCAGAGACTTTCTGAAGATTCCAGAGGAGTATAGGAAGTTACAGGAAAATTTCCGAAACCTAATTCTGTCATACCACCGCGGAACCGCGGCGGTTTGCTGGTTTTTGCGGCGGTTCCGCCGCCGTTTAGGTGCTTCATTGCTTCCCACTTCTGTGGTATATTCTCTGTTCTCTCCTCTTCTCTCTGATCTGGTCCAATAACAACTTCTCTGTAGGATTCTTTGCAAAATTTGTAGCGCCGCTAAAAAATAAAATTCTTGTTGCGTTTCTTGAAATTGGTTGTTTGTGCATATTTTTAATATGGAAATTAAGGGGCAACGACCAAATTCAGATTAGGTGGGGATTTCATTACCCTTCCTAAGCCCCAAAAATCACAAAACTAGCATCCATATCACCCTCATTAACTAAAAAATATCTAGACAAGACTCTAAGGACTGTCGCGCTCAATTAGAACAGAAGAAGGTCGTGGGTAATCTATTGCTTATCCGCATTTCTTTTGTGGTGTCTAAGGCAAGTGTGTCTAAGGCAAGTGGTTACTTAATTAGGCCCTCTACTTACGTAGCGGAGAACCTCCCACTTACCTGGCACTTACCTGGCCACATGAGGGATAAAGAGGTAGTAGAGGATTTATCCTGCGATTTGTCTTCTGGAAGTCTAGGAGCGGTCTAGTGACTTGACCTAGGTGACCGTAGATCTAGGGGTGATTGCACACTTTTTTTGTGATTTTTCAAAATCCGTCTTTTTCAACACAAACCAAACACAAACCATTTTCCTCTAATTATCACAAACGCTGCCACTTGTGCTAAACCGTTTAGTGCAAGCTCGGCTGGACACGGGATTCTAGTGCCCGTCTTGTCCGCGTTTCTCCTATCGACTCCGAAGTCGGTATTTCTTCATTTTCTTTTTCCCACCATCCACCACGACCGAGATGGACGGATATCCATCAAATTTTAATAACACCACTCTGCCACCGCCCGCAGGTGCGCAGAACCCACCTCGCATCTCTCTCCAGGAGAGATGCTACCCTATACGTGATCCCTTTCCTACCTGTCTTTCTATTCCACCAGCCAATGGGGACAATTTCGAAATCAAACCCCAATTTATCAAACTGTTACCCAAATTTCACGGTCTTGAGTCTGAAGACGCATACGTTTTTATCACCAAATTCGAAAACGTATGTGCTATGATGGGTATTTCACAACTGTCTGTGGATGCTATGCGTTTACGTCTTCTCCCATTCACTTTGTGTGATATAACCGAGAAGTGGCTTTATAACACAACCGCACACTCTATTGCCAAATGGGATGAATTTGTTGCAGCATTCCTTAAGAAATTTTATCCCAATCATAAGACCGCCCGTGTTCGGAGTGAAATCTACTAGTTTTCCCAACTTCCCAATGAACCATTTTGGAAATGCTTTGAACGGTTCAAGAATCTTCTTTTACAATGTCCTCATCACGGAATTCCTAGATGCGAGCTGTATCGCATTGTCTATGAGGGTATTGATCTCACGACAAAACAGATGCTTGAAACCATGTGTCATTGTCAATTCCTGTCTAAAGATGATGGTGAAGCTTGGAAATACCTGGAAGATCTTGCCCAAAACACTTTACAATGGGAAAGTGTTAGTCACCCATCGTCTAGGGAAGGTATCAATCAGCTCGATGTTTCCATCTTAATGAAAGCCGAAATGGCCGCAATACAAAGGAAACTCGACGCTATTGAAAACCGAATCTCTTCAGCCTCCCTAAATCAGTACACGCTCCCCAAAACTGTTTGTGGATGTTGTTCCGATCCATCACATTTGACGGAAGAATGTCCTTTGAATGCTCCGTTTCAAGGTCAAGGAAACACTAATACTGCATTTCAGCAAAGACCTGGAAATGATCCTTCTTCTTCCACTTATAATCAAGGTTGGAGGAATCACCCTGATTTTGCTTGGAACCAACACCAAACTCAATATACGGTTCCAAACCAGAATAATTTTCAAAGGGCCACTCCACAACAACAGCATCCACTACAACTAAGTCAGCACCCCTATCAAACACAAAATTTTCAAAACCCGGCCAACAACTTTGATCCTTTTTCTGCTGGTACCAATAATTCCTCTGCACTCGACATGTTCATTGCACATTCCATGCGAACGAATGATATTTTAACGTCTTCTATCCAAACGTTAGTGCAAAACACTGCCTCCCACGGTGAGAGTATAAAATCGATAGAAGCACAAATTGCACAACTGACTGCAGCAATGAGTGTTAGAGAGAAAGGGAAACTTCCAGCTCAACCTTTACCTGATCCTGGCCCCTCGCATTATAATAATGTGAATGCTATTACCACGTTGAGATTTGGAAGAGTGTTGAATAACCATGTGGGTGAACAGATGGAGACTGATAATGAAATGATCATTGAAACCCCGGCTTCCACTTCTACTTCTTACTCTATTTCGTCTAGTCCTTCTTCTTCCGAGCCTATTCTTCATTTTCCCCAAGGCTCGAACCCTCAGCCCACCACTTCTAGTCCACAAAAGATGATCCCCACTCCAATTCTGGGATCGATTCCACCCCCACAAACTTCTCCACAAACTTTGGACCCAACACTTATTGATAAAGCTCCATTTCCAGATAGGTTGAGGCCCAACAAACCTAACGCACAAATGGAGAAGATTGTGGATATGTTTAAGCAGGTTAACGTAAACATCCCTCTCTTAGATGCTTGATTGTTATGTTTTTGCGTATTTTTAATTACCGTAATCAAGACGGTTTCGCTTGGTAGCTAGCCGGTTGAGTACGAGTCGATCCACAGGGAGATGGAATCTTTTTCTTTATGTTTTAACGAGTTAATCCGATTAAGTCGGGTTTTGTTTTAAAATCTACGAATGAGATAAAAGGTGATAAAATACTTGCTAGGGTTAGGATTAGGTTAGTTCGAGATAGGGATCTTCTCACATCTTTCAATGCCTTAGTTGTGAATAAAGGTGTTAGGGTAATCGGCAACAACGAGGATTAGCACGTCCGGGAAGAAACTTAGTTTCTTCCTTTTAGTCCTTGTCCGTCCGTTCTTGGCTCTAAGCCCTAACCTCCGGTTAATTCAACCACAACCGGTCTAACTAGGGAATCACCGCTATCATGGAAGATAGGGTGCCGTAGTGAGCGGATTATGATTGAATTAAAGGGAGTCCGTATTTAAAATTATTTGGGCAAACAAAGGAGTGAGAGAGATTTTCTTCTCTCACACCTTCCGTCTCCTACCCTAACAAGTAAGGAATTACTCACTCATTAGAGAGATAACAATAAAATTCATTATAAGGAAAAAAACAGATAGATTTCTATTACTGGATTAACAATAAAAAATTGCAGGTACGATAAAAAGAATGCGAGATAAATAAAAACTTATTTTATTGATGTCCTCTCAAAAACGCATTACAATCGAATTTAAATTTAGATCTAGAAGTTAAAAAGAGGAATAAAAAAATAAAGAGAGGTATGCCTAATTTGGCTTTTGTCTTTCCTATTTATAGATAGAAAAAACCCTAGGTTACTTTTCCATATTATTTATTTGCTTCTGCTGTGATGCTGTGTTTGTGATATATCATGCGTGAGACGAATTCCTATATATAAATTTATATATTAAATGGTATATATGTTTTGCATTCGCGCTAGTTCTGTCCCTGCCTTGCCATAAGTTAAGTAACCTTACGGTAAAAACCCAGGATCCTGTGGTGAATGCGGATGGCATATATGTGTGTGATTATTCTCGTTTCTTTCTTGCATGATATGTTGAATTGATGGGACTGTGTTATTTGGTTAATGCAAGATAAACAAACCTAATTTTACGTTGTTGGAATAATTTGAATACTAATAGCTGTAATCTTTTGCTTTACATAGCGGGATAAGGTTAGGAATATCCCACACCTCATTCGATGAGGCAAGTGCCGAGATCCCTTCATAGGGAGTGAACTCTTGAGCAAAAGTTTTCGTTACTATTACCTACTCGGTTTTCTTCAAAATCAAACTTTTAAATGCCGAGCCTAAACCACTCATTTTCAAAACTATTCGGTTCCTTCAACGATATCATGTTCATTACGTTAAAGGTTTTCGCCAAAACCAGCCATAGCCCTCCGTCATTTTAGATGATATCATCTAGTATTCAAGCTATGTATTTTGACCTTCGCCAAGGCATAGTGTTTAGTAGCTGGGTGATATTCATCTGTAGTATAGATAGATGCATTAATTTAGGAAAGGTGTACAGCTATTTTGGCGTTCGCCAATAGTTAGTACGAATGGGTCTAGATTAATCAGGGCAATGACGGGTTGAACTTGACTTGCTTCTTATGATATTTAGGCTTTCGTCAAGATCATAAACGCTTGGGGCAAAAATCATATCGGGAGTTTCAAATATAGGAAACTTGCCAAGTATGCGCATGCATTCTGGAGTGTGGTGATTTTGAGTGGCTTCCATCAAAGTTATCACGCGATGATAATTGGGTTCCGATTCCTACTGATGATTAGATATTACTCCTCGGGTTATCCCGACTAGTTCTCCTTTTAGGGTTTGAAGGAGAATTCAAGAAAACAGTGGGAGCCATCCTGATTAGATAAATTAAAAACCAATCTAATCTAGGTAGAGTGCACGCTGAGTGTTTCTTTTCACCCTCTTTGGCAGCGATCATGACTGACCTTAAACTAAAACCCATTACCTAGTTGATCGACCTTTTTACCATCCGATTTTGGATTGTCACGATTCACGATAAAGTCATATATATCCATGCCACTCTTGCTTTACCCTTTGCTTTCTCCCTGAACATACTGTATCACTACGAAGATCCGTTTTATTTGGATTAAACCATCCCGTATAATTATATACGAACTCGCTGAAATTTATTTCACTTCGAGGATGGATTTCAGTTCTGGGAAATTGAGTAGGATTATTCGGTTGTCTCTGCCCTTTACCTTCTTTCAGGTTGCGAGAGTGATCGGTCATATTTATTGCACATTTGTATGGTCATTTTCCCTATTATTATTAATTACTAAAATGTGTTATTTGTAAATTAAGAACATATGTGGGTTTATTTGTAAAAAAATTATTGTCATATGTTTCTTAATTTATAATTAATATAATTGGGGGAATATATGCATATCATATTTAAATAAAATATTCATGAGATTATTTATTATTGAATATGTATATCATATCGAATAATCTTAACCAATATTATTAAGATATCATATGAATTAATTGGTTGGAATATTATCTCAAATACAACAAATACTACTAACAATTTGATTTGAGATATTATGCAGGTATTATAATAGATCAGTTCAGGTCTGAAATATGTAAGTCTACGGTAGCGCCCCGGCCGTCTTTCAGACGCCAAATGCGGAACAAAAAACTTTTATAAACTGGCGCTATCGTATACTATAACCCGGATCTGCCATTAACGCTAAACTAACATACTGTAAAGAGGGTAGAAATGTTATACCGAACGATCCGAGTCCTTCGTTCTTTAACCATCATCCCACGCTTTGTTGCGGCTGCTCCGATCTCCTGAATCTCCAGTCTTCTCGTCCAGGTGGCACCACGTCGATGGATCTTTAAACGGGCTCCCACCTCTGAACCGAGGCAACTCGGACATCAAGTTTGCCAAAAGAGATGACCAAGATTGATGTAGAGAATGAGTAGAACACTTTGTCTCGTTATATCCAAAGCTATGGATGAACGGTTAATGAAGTTGTCTTTTTGGATCGGGTGAAATGAGAAATCAACTTATGAAATTTCCATGAAGCAAATTTCATATACTTTTTCCAAATGAACAACCATGATCTTCTCCAAGAGGGGCCGGTCACTATAAGAAGAGGAGGGAGATGAGTGTAGGAGCAAGGGATGGTAATCATAAGGTAAAAGATCAAGGAGAAATATCTTAAGCATTACAAAACCTCATTAATGCAAAATCCACCTTGCATAAAACATTAAATGCATAATGGTGACTCACTAATCCTAGTCATCAACCAATAAAGCAAAATGGTGACTCACCCTCATGACTCACCAAATGACTCACCCTCATGAAGAAAAGATAAAAACGTATTAAACCGAATGTATAATACGGGTGATAGAAAACTGGAAACTGGCAACTTCCAAAAAGCGATCCTGAAACGAATTTCAGGATAACCCCGTAAACGTATAAACATACCCGCATTTGTATTACGACCGAATACAAATGCAACTGAGACAAAGATATTATATCTACACAGTATAATACTCGAATCCGGCTTAAACCAAAGCCCACCAGTATTATCTGCCCGAAATATGACACATGCGTAAACGCACGTGCATTTTCCGAACCCTGCCATAAAACCATACGGCCTCTACAACGTTTCGCCCGAACTTGGGAAACTGTCTGTGGGGGACTCTAATGACTCATCAACACACTGGCACTGGGTATAACCACCAGCACGTCAGAGGTACTAGCTGTACGTAACGGTTGCCTATGTATTGATCGGAAGGGAAGCTGACGAGCGAACTCATCCAGAAACCCTACTGAGTCTGACAGTGACAATATCCGTACAGTCCGGTCCGTTAGTCTATGAGTATTGCATATTGGGCCTAAGGGGCTAGTAAACGTCAGACCCCCAATAGCTGTATAAGTCGTGTCAAAGAGTAGCCCAGAACATCCTGAGATACTGCTGGAATACCTACCAGTAAATCTCGATTACCTTGGCCAGGGATTTCGTGTAATGGCTCTCCTAAATACAGCGCGATCTCACCCCCAATACCGGGAGAGACGAATCCCTGACGATCCGCTCACTGCCTCCATGTGGCTCGGGACTGTACCCAACTAAAACCTGTTTGCACGACTCTTTTGAGCCGTGGTAGGGTAGTAATCAAAGCACAGTGGGAACTCACACGAGACAAATGACGATCCCAGGTCGACAGACTAACCTGTACACATGTCACTAGGGAATTGCTATCTGACGATATGTATAATACCAACTAGCATGTTCCCGGTGAGTCCTGTCCGGTGTACTCATAACCCAATGAGCACCTGTATACATCTTAGATGAACCAACTTACACCAATGGCTTGTGAGACCGGACACCTCCCCTCGTCGGGGTCTCGACTGTATACACTAGTCTACTCAGGAGTATCGATGCCCTGTCTCGAAACTCCAACGACTAGGGACATTTAAGGATGTGCTTATAGACCCCAGCTCCCACATATATGATCGCCATCATACTGCTGGCAGTCAAGCAAGAATCCTATGGGCTCTATCATGATGATAAAGACAAACCAGATAGCATACTATCATCTTGAGTAAGACTGTTTTATCGGTATAGGCCCTTCCTCAATCATTGCAATCACGTGCCTGCGATCCAATAATTGAATTTGAGGGCACTATATCCAACAATAAGTAGGAGATCTACATCAAATCGAATCACCAAGCCAAATCTGCCGAATGTTAGGAGAAAATTGAAGAATCTCGCAACGTCAGATAAAAAGAAATATTTTCAGAATATTTGTTATCGGAAGAATCTCTAAATATCGAGAGAGGAAGGCACGAGAAATCTGAAGACTCAACTCTAATAGAGGGCGGCGGATACGCGGCCATAGGGGGCATTGGGCAGCTAAACCGCGGTCGTTCTGTGGCCGTAGGATGTGAAACTTCAGGGGCTTGCTCGTATTTGCACACACTTCAATGTGACGTCTAGGGTTTCAATTTCCAGAGCCTATATAAAGGACCGAAAGAATCCATCGAACAATCTATCGATTGATCTACCGATCAAGTAATCTAGAGAAAATTAGGGTTGTAATTTACTTTTTCAGCGAGCAACTTCTGTAATGCAATAAGGTTATTAAATAAAAGGTAGTTCTTATTCAATCTTACTTTCTGTATTTTAATTTCCGCATTTTAATTTCTGCATTTACTTTCCGCAATTTTAATTTCTGTATTTTCTTATGGGTTCATTCATCATCAACCTTTCTTTTACTTCGTTTATCCTAATGAGCGAGTAAATTTTCGCTCGTTAGGGTTTGTAGGATGGAGTAGAATAATGGATGAACAATATCTCTTAAATTCTTTTTAAAGTTTTAATTTTTATAAATTTTGGCAAAATGAATATTAACCCTCTTATCGAGTGTACTATCAATTCATGATGGTCACGACCACGATTGGAGATTCGTTAATACTTACTTTGTGAAGGGCTTGAGATAAATAGGGATCAATGGAAGGACAAGGGTCAGTAGAGGAAAACCCTAATTCCCTCCAAGAACCTTAATCCACATTCATCGCTATTTCTCTAGTATTAAATAATTAAAAGATAAAATTAATTATTTTTAAAATTCCATTCATTAACTACTAAATCCTATAAACCCTTTGAGCCCTTTTCTTATAAAATTTTCAAATCTTCCTGGAATAAAACGATAATAATCCCACCTTTTTTGTCAACTCGTCTAAAACAAAATAAGTAGTTCACCATTTCCTTTTGGACGACCCGTACTCACTATCGGCTAGCTATTGCGACACCATTTTTTATTGCGGTAATTAGAACACTCATAGACATATCTTTTTAGAAGTAATCAGAGAGCTCCTCGTATTAGGAGAGTACACCTAATATGCTTATTGGATAGTCTTCTTTCAAAACTTAGGCAGGTGCCGAAAGGTAGGGAAAGAAGAAAACCAATTAGCCTATGTACGATATACAGAAGGTAAGAAGTAAAGATATATAAATGGATTGAAGTGAGGGCAATGGAAATTGAAACTAGTGTCATGGATCTAGTATTGGAAGAGTCATTACTAGGAATACCCAGCCCCCTCAAAACATTTTCATATTTCAGTTTCCCTGTACACTTTTAATTGAAAAACTGCTTTCCCAATTGATTCTGACTCCAGGATATGTGTTTACCAGATTTGATTCTCACATCTGTATGGCGTTGCAGATGATGAGTGGGAGCAGAGCATTAGGAATTGGGTGATTAGATCATCGATATCATAATTCTTTGTAATTGGTGATGTTTGAGGAAATCACTTGGGCTAGCCTAACGGCAAACAGTTGGTTTTGAATATTCGTTGTTGTGCACAAATTTCAAACTGATATATCTGTACATTTATTTCATAAAGTGAGATGTAACTTTTTGATATTATGTTTATAACATTTACCTTTATCAGTTGATGATTAGGTAAGGTGCATTCAATAACGGTATAATTCTTCTTAACCAAAATACAGTTTTCAACTTACGACACACAGGGTTTGAGTTAATAAACTTAGGGGACTTATACAAAATATTATATGTTGTCCAGTGTCCAGTATGACAATGGGTTGGTATTCGTACTATATTCCATTTACTTATAACTTCTCTAATTCTAGACACGCATTTATGTAAGGTCTAAAATTCTGAGAAGTTCATAGGTATAAGAATAAAGTAGAGAACCATACGTTGGGAGTATCAAGGTTCTTCGAGGTGATCTGTAACGAATCTGAATTTACAGTACGGAATTTTTCAGTTTAATATACAGAAATGAGTTATACAGCCAAAGTTTGAGTTATAAGTAAATTTTGTTAAATAACAGCAAGAAGCAACTTGTAGCTCACTGGTAAATCCTTTGCACTGCTGTAACATAGCCCCTGTGTTCGATCCCCATCGGACACATTATTTTTCTGATTTTTCTTTCTAACTTTTTGGAAGCCCAAAAGTTTACACGTGCAATACACAGAAAAATGAAAAGTTAGAAAAATCAAACATGTGGAAAATGGAGTAAACATTGAGCTGTACACGTGGCACAAATCCAGAGCCCCTATGCCCTAGATCGACCGGCGGAAACATCATTTTCGTCGTCACTGACGGTTGAACCGAGCCCAATGAGGCCCGATCTTTGCACACTAACCCCTTCACCTACCTCTAACACCCGTGTTCTGTTTGATTTCCCTACAATCAAACAGAGACCCTTCATTTCACCATTAAACCAAATTTTAATGCTTTTTAATCCACCATTTTAATTCTAAAACTCTAATTCTACACTATAAATACCACCCTACACCTTGACTCAGCATCATTCTGAAATTTCTAGCCAAAACTCTCAAAAAATTTCTAAGTACAAATGGAGTTAGCAAGCGGTCAACTTCCGGCGAAGAATCGAAGCAACATCCGAAGCTTCCGCGATACCACGAAAACACTCTCCTCTTCTTCTACCTTTTCTTAACATAATCAACTAGTAAGTCCCTCCCAAACACCCTTTCTATTCTTTGAAATTCTTTTTAATCAAAATCGGTAAAAGTGGAGTTAATATCGATATCTATTTTCTAAACCATAAAAACTCCACTTTTTCTTACATATTGTTCATCCAAATTCTTACACAATACTTGTAATCTTAATACCAATATTTAGAATAAATTTGAACCAATAATATCAAGTAAAATAACTTTAATTTAAACTTTTCATTTAAATACCATGAACTTTAATATCATATCTTTTAGTTTGTTAAAACAATACCATTAGGAAAACTTCACGGGGTAACGACCTACCCCTCACGTATACACTTGGTTCTATAGCACGATATATCTTTGTAGGAATATTTGTTGCGAGTACAACTTTACATTAAAATACCACTTACTTTAAAAACGGTTTTCTTTTAAAACAGTATTTTAAATTCCTTTCCGAATAAATCTCTACAACCCTCTTTAGGGGACCCGCTATTGGATGGTGCGGATTATCGCACTTCCTTAGACTAGTAGAGCGAGATGCAGACCTTCTCACGGAGTATTCGGTCTCGAAAGGTTTTTAAAAATGGTTTTTAAGAAAAACGAAATTTCTAAATAAATAAAAATTAATTTTTAATAATTATATAAACTTACAAATTCATATTTTCAAAGTCTAATAAATTTACATTTTTTTCTCTAAAAAAATGAAAGAAGAACAAGTTTCAATAAAATACCCTCAAATTACCAAAAGACAAGTTTTTTCAATAAAATACCATGAACTTTCCAATGCTAAAGGCTTATCACTAAAATACCTAAAATCCTTAAAACTCATGCTCATGAAAACCCTAATAATATAAATTTCCTCTCGAGGTTTATTTTTAACTATATTATAATATTTTTTTATAAAATCCCCTCGAGTTATATAAAACAATATTTAAGGACTTTAGTAAATATAGGTTTAAGCGGGATCAATTCTCTTGAGCCCCAGGGAGCCAGAGAAAATGAGTGCTTGCATATTTAAGGTAGACAACATAACGTAGTTATCAATGGTAATTGTCTTGGAAAAAGACACAAATCTTGCCGTCCATGTGCAGCAGTTACCGATAACTCCCGAACCTAATTCAAGATCTAAATTAGTTTACAAGTGTCTGACTCAAGTCTGAGTCTAACTCAAAATCTGAATCCAAACTCAAGTCTGAGTCCAATTAAATCTTGAATCCAAATTCAAACATGAATACTTGAACTCAAATATCAATATCAAACATGAATACTTGACTTGACTTGACCAAACTATGGTTATAACTTGACATGACTACTTGAATACAAGATTACATTCTAAACATGACTACTTGAAACAATTTGTATCCATGGTCTTAGAAAGACATGTAAACCTAACCTATACAATACATTACCCGGGGATAACAAGGTAGATTGGTACGGAGCGTATTAACATGGCACGAGATGGTCACTTAAAAGACACCTGCATGAACTCTCGTGCCGTTGTCCCATAGGTTTTGACGAGACCTTGTACTACATGTTACCATAGTCCACGGGGTAAGATGGACTCTTTTCGTATATACAAATACCTTCTGTACCAAGCTACAAACAACCACGTTAGAACAACAACCATATACCTGTACAACTTAACAGTTTCATTTCACATTACTTGTTATATTCCATTCCTTCTTTTGGGACTTACCGAGCATTAGTTCGCTGACGACATTTCTGTCTATTTCTTTCTTTGGAATGTTCGTCAGGAGGACCGGACTCTCTGGAGATCGAGCCTAGCCAGGAGGATTTGGACCAGCTCACCGCTCAGCCAGACTACTAGCTCTCCTTGTACTTACTTTCAGTTTGTATGCCGCTGTTTAGGCACTATTTATATTCATTGTATCTTTCCGTTTCAAAACAGTTGTATGTAAAGATGAATGTTAATAAAAGTTGTTGTTTATTTTATATCACTTTTCATTCTTATGCATTTTATATATATTGCTTAATTACGCTTAACGTATTTATTTCTTAGTAAATACGCTGCGGCCTGCCATGTCACTGTTTCTGTATACTGGGATGCGGGGCGTGACAGGTTTTGTTGGCGGCCCATGCAGATCAGTTCTGAATGAAGTCTTAAGAAATATATCATAAGAATTATAAGAATCGGCAAATATAAATTCCTTACATTTCAAATTTCTTGAATCTATCCTAACCATTCCTTTCCTATCAAGGTCATGGATTCTCTCAACAACACCAGCACGAACGTCAATGGCAACACCCCACCGCCTACTCTACCACCACCACCTACCGTTGTAGCTCCCATCAACGAGCAAACAGTACTACTTGAGGCTATCAAAAGCCTTCTGGAGGGTCAGCAGTAGCAGACTGCTATCCTCATGCACCGCTCTGAAGCAGAGGCACCCGGAGTCAAACAATTCTGGGCACTACACCTGAAACATTTCTCAGGAAAAAAGAGCTTACTGGAGGCAGAAGAATGGGCTCAGTCGATAGAAGATGATCTGGCAGAAGCACAAGTGCCAGAGATTTCCTCGGTGGGAGTTGCGAAGCTGCAACTAACAGACAACACCAGAATCTGGTGGAAGACTGAAGAAAGCCGTCTCACCCAATCGATAGAGTGGAAGACGTTTCACGATCTGTTTGATATGAAGTACTTCCCTAAGAATGCCCGTTTTGACATGGAACAACAGTTCATTTATCTACAACAAGGCTCGATGTGGGTCAAGTCTGTGGATGAATACGATGTTGATTTTACCATGCTTAGCAAGTAAGATATTGACTCAAATTCAAATTCCTTATATCACTTACTGCACTGCTAATCCAAGGTCGTAACAGGTTCGTTGCACGCCTCATCTCGACAGATGAGATCCGGGCCATACGATTCCAATAGGGCTTAGACCCAGAGATTCAGGCAGCATTAGCCACGGGCGATTACCCGACCCATGAAATTTCCCTAAAGGCAGCTCGCCGTTATGAAGCAGTGGTGAAGAAGAAGGGTAAGCCCCAGACAGCTGGAATAAAACTTCCTGCTGCACAGATGTCAGGAGGAGCCTTTTCTAGGCCCACATTTGCACCCAGGAGACCGGGAGGATCATTTAACCGGTCCAGTCCAGACTTTTGTTTCTACTGCAAGAGGAACGGACACCTGGCGAAAGACTGCAGGCGTGCAAATAGTCTGTGTTTGGTTTGTGGCGCATCCACTCACGCCATAGGAGCATATCCATACCGTTTCAACACAGCTCTAGCCCCTAGACCAGCTATCCCAGTTCCGCAGCGGCCAGCCATTCAGGCTCCTGCACCCCGACTAGCCCTACCTGCACCACCTCCACGTGGACCTCCTGCACAGCCTCCTCGTCAATTCCATCAGGCACAGAGAAACATGCCTCAAGGGCAGAGAAACGCGCCTTAGAGACAGAGGAATGTGCATCCAGCAAAGAGGAATGTACCACGACGTCAAGCTTTCACAATGACAGTTGAGGAAGCTGAATCCACTGGCCAAGTCATCACTGGTAATTCCCAATCCTTTCAAACCTATTCAATACTTGTACTTTTACTATATCTAAACCCAACCTACCACAACTTAGGTACTATACTAGTAGCCTCCCTACCTGCTCTAGCACTCTTCGACACTGGAGCATCACATTGCTTTATGTCGCAACGGTTCGTCCGAACTCATGCGATTCTAGTTAAACCGCTCGTATCCAGCTGGAATGTCAGTTCAGGGAATGGAGTTCTAAAAGCAACTCTGGGATATGATCTGTGTCTAGTGGTCGTCTGTAGTAGAGAATTTTATGCGGACTTCAAGGTGCTGGACATACCGAACTTCGATGTAGTCTTGGGCATGGACTGGCTGGGAACTTTCTTCGCTACCATCGACTGTCGTCAAAGGAGGGTAGTGTTCGAAATACCAGATCATCCAGTGTTCTATTTCAAGGGTGGAGACCGTACCCTAGAACCTAGTATCTACAAGGCAAAACCAAAGAAGGAAGTGGTTATAGCATTGCAAGCGGAAGAATCGAAGCCAGAGGTAGTTCGAGAGTTTGAGGATGTATTCCCTGAAGATATATCAGGTTTGCCTCCCGATCGAGCTCTTGAATTTAGCATTGATTTACTGCCTGGTGCGCAATCTGTAATCAAAGATCCGTACCGGCTAAGTCCAGAAGGATTGAAGGAGATCCGTATTCAGTTGGACGAACTCCTGAAGAAAGGTTGGATTCATCCCAGTACTTCAAGTTGGGGATCTCCGGTACTATTGGTGAAGAAGAAAGAAGGTTCATACAGGGTGTGTGTGGATTACCGAGCTCTGAACGAAGTGACGATCAAGAACAAGTATCCACTACCTCACATCGATGAACTTTTCGATCAGCTAAGTGGGTCTTGTTTATTTTCAAAGCTAGATCTTCGTTTGGGTTATCATCAGGTGAAGTTCAAAGAGTCTGATATTTTGAAAACGGCGTTTAGGACTCGATATGGTCATTATGAGTATCTTGTAATGGCATTTGGAGTGACCAATGCACCTTCCATCTTTATGAACCTGATGAACCAAGTTTTCCGAGAGTACTTAGACAGGTTCTTTGTCATCTTCATCGACGACATCCTGGTGTATTCAAAGGATCGGAAAGAACACACCAAGAATTTACGGATTGTCCTGGAGACATTGCGACAATATCAGCTCTATGCCAAGTACAACAAGTGTGAATTTTGGCTAGATCAAGTCGGATTTCTCGGTCATATCGTTTCAGGCGAAGGAATCTTAATAGACCTAGCTAAGGTGTCGGCTGTCAGTGAGTGGCCGGCACCAAAGACGGTGAATGATATATGAAGTTTCTTGGGATTAGCAGGATACTACCGACGATTCATTGATGGCTTTTCCAAGATTGCAACACCCCTGACCAAGCTCACACGTAAAGATGAAGCATTTGTGTGGTCAGAAGCATGTGAAAAAGCTTTTGTAGAACTCAAACCAAGATCAGCTTCTGCTCCTATTCTTGTAATACCGGATCAATCTGGAGGATTCATCGTACATTGTGATGCTTCCGGTAAAGGATTAGGATGTGTTCTATACCAGCATGGAAAGGTTGTGGCTTTTGCATCAAGACAGCCAAAGGTTCATGAGTGCAACTATCCAATACATGATTTGGAGTTGGCAGCCGTTATCTTCGCACTTAAGATCTGGCGTCACTATCTTCTGGGAGAACGAGTGGATATATACATTGACCACAAGAGTCTGAAGAATATATTTACTCAGAAGGAGTTAATCATGCGGCAGAGAAAATGGCTAGAACTCATGGCGGACTTCGACATCAACCTACAGTACCATCCTGGGAAGGTGAATGTAGTTCCCGATACACTTAGTTGCCAGCCATTATCAATGAATCTCATAACACAGTGGAAGCTACAGAAGGAATTGCACGGATTGGAGATTGAAGTAGTTATGCTAGGTAACGCTTCGTATTTGATGAACTTACAAGTCCAGTCCACTCTTGTTAATCAGATCAAAGCAGCCCAAACAAATGATGCCAAGCTACAAAAGATGTGAGAATAAGTAGAAAGTGGACTTCGAACTGACTTCATCATCCACGAATATGGATCTTTGCGATATGGAAGTCGATTATGTGTACCAAATGGCCCAGTTCGAGAAGAGTTGATGAAAGAAACTCACAGATCTCCTTACTCTGTACACCCCGATGGTACAAAAATATACAAGGATCTATGGCAACACTACTGATGGTATGGAATGAAGCGTGAAGTAGCAAGGAGGTAGCCAAGTGTTTGGTGTTGCAACAAGTAAAGGCTGAACATCACAGAACTGCTGGTCTACCTCAGCCGTTACCAATCCCAGAATGAAAATGGTAGCACATTACCATGGACTTCATGACTGCCCTTCCTCGTAGCACGAAGGGTAACGACGCAGTTTGGGTTATTATGGATCGACTCACCAAGTCGGCTCACTTTATTCCATTTCGAGTTGGCCAATCTACCTAGCAAAGAAGTACATGGAGGTAAGCATGAATCTAACGTAAGATTTAAACCTTCAAGATGTACTATTTTTGATACCCATGAACTCATGCAGGAGATCGTGAGATTACATGGAGTACCTGTTTGCATCGTCTTCGATCGTGATACAAGATTCCGATCACAATTTTGGCAGAGTCTGCAAGCTAGTCTGGGAACGAGTCTAAACTTTAGCACGGCTTATCACTCACAACCGGACGGACAGTCCGAGCGAACAATTCAGATTCTAGAAGACATGCTAAGAGCTTGTATGTTAGATTTCTGAGGTTCGTGGGAAGATCACCTACACCTTGTGGAGTTTTCATACAACAACAGCTATCAAGCAAGCATTGGAATGTCACCATTCACAGCACTCTACGGACGGAAGTGTCGTTCACCACTAAGTTGGGATGACATCGGAGATCATGAAATCCTTGGACCAGAGACGATCGTGGAAACTGTGGATGTAGTTCGCACGATCAGGGAAAGAATGCGCATAGCCCAAGACAGAAAGAAACATTGGGCAGATTCAAAGCGCCGACACCTGGAGTTCCAACCTGAAGACTATGTTTTTCTAAAGATATCTCCAAACCGATGAGTGATCCGTTTTGGCAAAAGGGGTAAGCTCAGTCTCAGATACATAGGACCGTTTGACATACTCGAACAAGTCAGAGAAGTGGCATACCATTTAGCACTAAAACCCTCATTGGAAGGAGTGCACAACGTGTTCCATATATCTTAGCTACGAAGATATGTGAGAGACCCCAGCCACATACTTGATCACTCAGAGGTTACAGTACAGACTGACCTGACTTGCGAGCAACAACCAGTTGAGATCCTGGATCGAAAGATAAAGACACTGCGGAACAAGAAAGTAAATTTGGTCCGAGTGATGTGGAGAAAAGATTCACCAGGAGTGGGAACCGGAAGAAGAAATGCGTGCAAGAAACCTTTACTTATTTGTAAATTAGTCCATATGTTAATGTAAATTTCGAGGACGAAATTTTTTATAAGGAGGGTAGAATGTAACGACTCTGAATTTACTGTACATAATTTTTCAGTTTAATGTACAGAAATGAGTTATACAGCCTGAGTTTGAGTTATAAGTAATTTTTGTTAAATAACAGAAAGAAGCAATTTGTAGCTCACTTGTAAAGCCCTTACACTGCTGTGACGTAGCCCCTGTGTTCGATCCCCATCAGACACATTATTTTTCTAATTTTTCTTTTTAACCTTTTGGAAGCCCAAAAGTTTGCAGTGCAATACACAGAAAAATGAAAAGTCAGAAAAATAAAACATGTGGAAAATGGATTAAACACTGAGATGTAAACGTGGCACAAATCCAAAGCCCCTATTCCCAAGATCGACCAGCGGAAACTTCATTTAGGCCGACACCGACGGTTGAACCAAGCCCAATGAGGCCCGGTCTTTGCATACTGACCCTTTCACATACCCCTAACACCGCTGCACTGTTTGATTTCCCTGCAATCAAACAGAGACCCTTCATTTCACCATTAATCCAAATTTTAATGTTTTTTAATCCACCATTTTAATTCCAAAACCCTAATTCTACACTATAAATACCACCCCATACTTTGGCTCAGCATCATTCTGAAATTTCTAGCCAAAACTCTCAAAAGTTTTCTAAGTACAAGTGAAGTATAAGTGGAGTTAGTAAGCGGTCAACTTCCGGCGAAGAGTCGAAGCAACATCCGGAGCTCCCGCGATACCACGACAACACTCTCCTCTTCTTCTACCTTTTCTTAACATAATCAACTAGCAAGTCCTTCCCAAACTCCCATTCTATTCTTTGAAAATATTTTTAATCAAAATCAGTAAATGTGGAGTTAATATCGATATCTATTTTCTAAATCCTAAAAGCTCCACTTTTTCTTACATATTGTTCATCCAAATTCTTACACAATACTTGTAATCTTAATACCAATGTTTAGAATAAATTTTAACCAATAATATCATGTAAAATAACTTTAATTTAACATTTTTCATTTAAATACCATGAACTTTAATATCATCTCTTTTAGTTTGTTAAAACAATATCTTTAGGAAAACTTCACGGGGTAATGACCTACCTCTCACGTATACACTTGGTTCCATAGCACGATACATCTTTGTAGGAATATTTGTTACGAGTACAACTTTACATTAAAATACCACACACTTTAAAAACGGTTTTCTTTTAAAACGGTATTTTAAATTCGTTTGCGAATATGCCTCTACAACCCTCTTTAGGGGATCCTCTATTGGATGGTGCGGATTATCGCACGTTCTTAGGCTAGTAGAGCGAGATGCAGACCTTCTCACGGAGCATTCAGTCTCAAAAGATTTTTAAAAACAGTTTTTAAGAAAAACGAAATTTCTAAATAAATAAAAATTAATTTTTAATAATTATATAAACTTACAAATCCATATTTTCAAAGTATAATAAACTTTCATTTTTTTCTAAAAAAATGAAAGAAGAATAAGTTTCAATAAAATACCCTCAAATTACCAAAAGACAAGTTTTTTCAATAAAATACCATGAGTTTTCCAAAGCTAAAGGCTTATCACTAAAATACCTCAAATCCTTAAAACTCATGCTCATGAAAATCCTAATAATATAAATTACTCATCAAGGTTTATTTTTAACTATATTATAATATTTTTTTTATAAAAGCCTCTCAAGTTATATAAAACAATATTTAAGGATTTTAGTAAATATAGGTTTAAGCGGGATCAATTCTCTTGAGCCCAGGGAGCCGGAGAAAGTGAGTGCTTGCCTATTTAAGATAGACAATATAACAGAGTTATCAATGGTAATTGTCTTGGAAAAAGACATAAATCCTGCCGTCCATATGCAGCAATTACCAATAACTCCCGAACCTAATTCAAGATCTAAATCAGTTTACACTTGTCTGACTCAAGTCTGAGCCTAACTCAAAATCTGAATCCAAACTCAAGTCTGAGTCCAATTCAATCCTGAATCCAAAGTCAAATATGAATACTTGAACATGAACACTTGAACTCAAATATCAATATCAAACATGAATACTTGACGTGACTTGACCAAACCATGGTTATAACTTGACATGACTACTTGAATACAAGATTACATCCTGAACATGACTACTTGAAACAATTTGTATCCATGGTCTCGGCAAGACTTGTAAACCTAACCTATACAATACATTACGTGGGGATAATGGGGTAGATTGGTACGGAATGTATTAACTTGGCACGAGATGGTCACTTAAAAGACACCAACATGAACTCTCGTACCGTTGTCCTGTAGGTTTTGACGGGGCCTTGTACTACATGTTACCATAGTCCACGGTGTAAGATGGACTCCTCTTGTATACATAAATATCTTCTGTACCAAGCTACAAACAACCACGTTAGAATAACAATCATATACTTGTACAACTTAACAGTTTCATTTCACATTACTTGTTATATTCCATTCTTTCTTTTGGGGCTTACCGAGCGCTAGTTCGCTGACGATATTTCTTTCTATTTCTTTCTTTGGAATGTTCGTCAGGAGGACCGGACTCTCAGGAGATCGAGCCTAGCCAGGAGGATTTGGACCAGCTCACCGCTCAGCCGGACTACTAGCTCTCCTTGTACTTACATTCAGTTTGTATGCCACTGTTTAGGCACTGTTTATATTCATTGTATCTTTTCTTTTCAAAACAGTTCTATGTAAAGATGAATGTTAATAAAAGTTGATGTTTATTTTATATCACTTGTCATTCTTGTGAATTTTATATATATTGCTTAATTATGTTTAACGTATTTATTTCTTAGTAAATACGTTGCGGCCTGCCACGCCATTGTTTTCGTATACTGGGACGCAGGGCGTGACGTGGTCGAAGATATAGATACTGGTGCTAGGCATTCCACAATAGTAATGATAAGAATATTGTTTTTCAGAGAGGTTACTCATCCATGGGTGCGCTCCTTGATGAGTAATACTGCAATGGCCCTCTCCCATTAAGTGGTTGTGCACTGGAAACAGCTGCATACTATTTGAATCTGGTTTCATCTAAATCAGTGCCTTTTTTCTATATTGAATATAGAATGGATTCATATCTTAATGATTTTAAGGTATATGGGGTTGCCCGTCTTATGCTTAAAACCAGAGTCTGGATAAACTCAAGGTATATTTCTGTAATGGCAGTTTGTGGGTTATTCCGGGCATTGACGAGGGTATAATTTTATACCATGCTCTAGACTCGTCACATTTTTAGTAAAATGAATTCTTTTCAAATAGCACAAATGAGAGTATGGTAGAACTGGAAGTGATTCTATAACCACAAACGGTTATTGAAAATTTAGTTGAACCTAAGAATTCGATTCGATTTGACAATCCATTATCCACTCCGCAGATTTAGTTGGTAACCTCAGCCACCCGAGAGATACTTCGATTTACTCATAGACAGTGACAAAGAGGTTTGCGTCATAGTATGATAACCCAAGCTTGTCACTACTGCTACCCATGACTATGAGACATGGCAGGTGTATGACTATAACGTCGTTCTAAATAGACTTTTTAGAAGTGCAGGTATATATGACTCTGCCTGATGGTTGTTGCAGCCAGTGGGAGCAGCGGAAGCGTGGCGGGCAAGATTCTTATATCTATTTATAGACTAAAGCAGGAAGAGCAGAAATGGATCATCTATTTTTTATGTAATAGTCATGGCGTTTGAATTCATCAGAATAACAGATGAACCTGGTAAAATGGTAGTACGGAGTACTGTCTAGGGATTTGAATGACATACTCCGGATAGGAAGTAAGGTTCCTATACTGTAATTGGTCAAACTTTGAATGTCATAAGGGTTTCTCCGCTCAGGATATGGATAATGTTGCTTTTGCATTTAATGTAGTTAGCAAGTATAATCCAATCCTGGAGAAATAATGGGGAGCAGGTTTGAACATAAGAGGATGTTCATGTATATGATAACAGTAGCATCCTGCCGGAGGCGGTTATCGTTTCAGACTTCCAAGGTGACCTGGATGATAGAGAGGCTGTCAGAATTATAAGTTTACCCTCTTATGAGGGGCAGTATATTGGACAGAGATCCAAGAGGATGCTGAGGTAGACATGGAAGACACAGTCTAAGAAATTTGTTAGATTTGGTGTTTATATTGTAAACTAGGTCCCATCAGACATCCAAACAAATTCTAAGACAAGTATCGCTCATTTCGGGAGAAAGTCGTTCTCCGCGAAGTTGAGATATAGAGAGATAAAGATAGGAACATTGGAGCGGATCTACTCACCGAGGCTATTTCTCGAACACACATATCTTACAAACACAATTTGTGAAACTGATTAGTAGAGAAGTTGGGTATTCGGTAGCACACGGGCTATGAATATGCGATACCGCAATAGTTAGCCTTAAGTGCCAGTAGAAAATTGTTGGATATAGTGCCTTCAAGGCAATTATTATAATCGTAGAGAAGTGATTATAATGATTAAGGGAGGACCTAAACTGGTAGAACGGTCTTACTCGAAATGATAGTATACTATCTGGTTTGACTTTATCATCATGTACATGTCTTTTGTGGTATATTATATCACTATTACACGTTGATAGAGCCCATAAGATTCATGCTTGACTACCAGAGTTATGATGGCGATCATACTAGTGAGTTCTAGGTAGTCTATAAGCACATCCTTAAATGTCCCTAGTCGTGGGAATATCGAGACCGGGCATCGATATTTGAGAGTAGACTGGTGTATATGTTTATTGACCCCGACAAGGGGCGATGGCCGGTCTCACAGCCATTAGTGTTAGTCGGTCAACAAAGATTGTATACAGGTGCTCATTGGGTTATAAGTTACATTGGACGGACTCGCCGGGAACATACTAGTTGGTACTATACCTAACGTCAGATTGCAGTTCTATGGTGACATTAGTGCAGGTAGTCCGATGACCTGACATCATCATTTGTCTCAAGTGTGTTCCCATTATACTTTGATTTCTACCCTACCACGGCTTTAAAGAGTCGTGCAAACAGGTAGATTTTGGCTGCAGTACCGAAACACTTGGAGGCAGTGAGTGATAAAAGAGATTTGTCTCTCCCGGTATAGGGAGTCGATGTTGCATAGTGTTCGGTAGCCAATACCATAAGTCTATGGCCATGGCAGATGAGATTTACTGACAGGTAGGTCACTAGTTTCTCGGATGGTATTGACCTAGATACCGACATGATGTATCGCGTTGTTAGGGTCTGACTTTACCTACCCCCTAGACCCGATATACGATACTCTCAGACGAACGGACCAGAATGTATGGTAGATGTCACTTACAGGCTCAGTAGGGTTTTGGACAGGCTTACTTGTCGATCCTCTTTTCGATCAATACCTGGGTAGCCGTTACGTATAGCTAGTGCTGCTGACGTGCTTGTGGTTAAATCCACATTCAGCGTATTATCGAGTCTTTAGAGTCCCATACAGAGGGTTTTCTGATTTTGGCAAAAATGTTGTAGTAGCCATACTGGGTACGTGTAGGGGCCCGGTTAAAACTAGTGTATTAGATACACTGACGGTAATCAGACGGTAGAAATACTAGCCGATCTTTTTCAAAAGACTGATATTAAATCAGGTACCGATTTAATATATTGATACATATTTTTTGTGGTATGTATTTACTAGTATTTTGTCACTAATTATTTTTTGTCTCTTTATGTATTTTTTGTACATTAGAAATTAATTACAAGTGTATGTATATGTATTTGTAATTACACACACACACACACACACACACATATATAGTTGAACACTTATTTTGTTAACGAGAATGGATAGTGAGGATTTTGTAGAGAATTCTAATCAAAGATTGTAACCATTTTTATAAATGGTTAAGGCTTTTTCTAATTAGTTTTTCTCTCTTCTCCTTCTTCCAAGCACTCATCCTCCTCTTCAAAAATAGAAAAAGAAAATCAAAAAGGAAAATAAAAGAGACAAATTAATTTAGTGAGGAGAACACTACAACTCTTAGTTCTTTAGATTAGCAACCTATTGATCTAAGTTAGTTTCAAGAATGAAGTTTGAAGCCAAAGACTTGGGGCTCTCAAGGTGGATCATCTATGATGAGAAGAGCCTTCACCAAGTTTGTTCATCTTCTAGGAGCCTACAAGGAGTTCAACATAAATTGGAGCCCTTGAAAATGTTACAAGGGTATCTATGGCTCTAACTTGTTATTTTTGTTGCCAGTTTAGTTTAATGGTTATGATTCTAGGTATTGCAGATTTTTGCTATCTTAATTTTTATTAAAATCCAATTTTTCTTGTGCTAAAAATATAGTAGAGAGCACTGGACCTATTTACACTAGGTAAATCGTTATGCATTTTGATTTTTGCCTTACGGTATATTTTTATTCACTAAGTTGGCAACTCACCCCTGTGCCCAGTTTCTTGCAGGATTGACCGCTCGGATCAGTAGCGGCTTGCCGGCACACTTGTTACTTTGGTGATTGCTTTGGTAGGTAGGTTACATGTTAAATCGTGACCGTCCCCCTGTATTTGTATATTTTTTTAGATCTAGTTAAAAACTCTATCGACTAAAACTTGCATATTTATGGACTTAGAAGCGAGACTCAGATGTTATGTGTTTTTAGATGTCGCACTCGTTTGGAGTCAACTTAATATTATTTTTGTTCTTTTTTCGCTTTCTATTCTTCGCCTTGGGCGTCGTATATTAACTGCGTAGTTTCTCCACCGTTTGGGCATGGAAGCTAGCTTCCGTTGGGGATGCTTTTTATATATCATGCTTTGTATGTAGTTTTATTCAAAATTTATAAAGGAGGTGCTGCCCGATTTTTAAACGATATATGCGTTTTCGAGCAAACTTATTCATACTTTAAAAGGGGACTTGATTCCATTTAATAAACCTTTTAAAACTTCACCTCCACAATTTCTTTAAAAAGGTTTTGATTCCGGATTTTTTGTCTTACTTGGATTACGGTGGAACCCTATGGATTTCACATGATTCAAGAGCCGGTCACGTGCCTTTTCTGGTCGTGACAACATATGAGAAGCACATGCTTCTATACGTAGTTTATTTTAACTAAGTAGTCAAGCAATGGCTTGTTGTTAAGATGCACATGCAATTCTTAAGGTGCGCATTACTTTGCATATGATGCGCACTTGCATGCAGTCAGGGGATGCGCACGTGCATATCATGTGGTTGTGCACCTCTTCATAGGGCAAAATTTCTATTTGCGCATTTATATATGCGTATATATTCCAAATTCAATATTTTTCATTTGCGCACACGTGCATGTCACGTGATGCGCACATCTCCAGGGATATTATTTCCCCAATACGCACACGTGCATATCATGTGATGCACAAGTCTGCATAGGCAATTTTTCTTACAAGTGCGCCCTAGGGTAAGGTGCGCATGGTTTAAACAGAAAGCTTTGGCTTTCAAAAAGAAACATAAGTTTTTGTACATTGATTTTTGGGTGCATTTATGATGCGCGTCAATATTTTATGAAGGTTTATATTCTTCATAAAGAGTTGAAACTCAAAAGAAGCGAAAGGTTCTATTTTTTACGTGTCGAAACACTTATTTTATTTTGTAAGGGGTCTTTTCTTCAAGTCTTGAATCTCATAATCAATCTCTCATAAAAAGTCGAAACTTTTATTTTGAAGAGAGACCAGCCATAAGATCTTTTGATCTTTTTTAATAAATCGATAGATTCAACAAAAAACAAACGTTTTTATTATAAAGCTGAAGCTTTTTAACATGGAGAAGAGAATTTTTTTCTCTTTTTTTTACTTAGCTTTTCAAGGGTTTTGCCGAAAAAGGAAGAAGATGAAGAAAATCTTCTCAGTTGAAGAAGTGCGCACTTTATTTGATGGCGGCTAATATAAAAGTCTCTGTGTAATTTTTATTTCTTGTGAAGGGGGCTCCTATTTATAGGAGATGGGTTTGTTAGGGCAAATCCCTAACAAAAAGATTTAAATTGATGCATATTAATTCAGTACACGCGCGCGTCGTTGAATCAAGCACCATGTCAATCTCTTTGTTAAGAAATATATATTTAAATTAACAAAGAAATTTGTTCTTATTTATCAGAAATGCATGTTTCATTGCGCATTGCAAGGATGTGTGCATGTGTATATCACGTGGCAAACCCTGTCTCATGCTTCAGTTTACACATGCGAGTGTGTATTGTTGCACACGTCATCAAAATGGCTTTTCGCCGTGTGTGCACTTGATATGCTTGTGCAAGTGCTCTTGCCCTTTTATGATAGGTGCGCACCTAGCATGCTTACGCGTTAAAATTGGTGCGAACAAGTGCCCCCAAATATTTTGCCCACAGAGGTATATGCATGGGCGAAATAGTGTAGAGTACACGACGGTTTTCAAGCATGCGTATTGTACATAACTTTTAGAATCGTAATCTGAGAAGATAACAAGAGGAAATAGGCGTCGTCATCTACCATTGATTCAAATCAAGATTCTTTAAAAATATAGTTTTAAACCTCGAGGCTCAGAAAATCTGCATCTTTCTGGCGGCGTCATCAACCCATTTTTTCACAGGTGGCCCATGGATAGTATACGGTAGTCAATTTGAAGACTAACCACGTGGCAGCGATGGCTTAGTAAACAGGTTTAGATCCCTTTTACCTAAGACTTTTCAATTTTATGAGCAATGAGGGTCTCATAAAAATATTTCTCCTTACTGTTCACACCTGTTTGAGCGTTCACTTACAAACATATGCGTACTTTGATGAATAACAGCGTTGAAAGCATGCTGATTTATATACGCGTGTGGAAGGTTAACGCATGACGCGTACACACGTGCAGTATGCATATATGTTTAAACGATACAATCAGAGAAAGAACATGTGTTGGAAATGAAGCATTCGGCAGTCAACGATAAAATGAATGCATTTAAATAAACATTTTATTTTACGAGGAAGAGATCACCAAACATGGGATCAAAACTACAGGGGTTTACAAAACAATAAACAAAGTTTTCTAAATCCCTCTCAGCCTTCTCTACCATATCGAAGCGGCAATCCTCACGAAGAGTCGCTCCCCATCAATCAATACCGTGTTCATTGGCGAAAACAGACATGATGGCCCGCTGAGCCCGTATCTGGCTCAGTAAATGAACGGAGCGATCCCTCAGAGGCTTGGTAATCTAGCATGTCTCATGAACGCAGTAGATCTTGTCCTCTGCTGCGTCGAGCATCACTGGAGTTATCTTTGCTGGATGAGGAAGAATATCATCGAACAAGCCCAGGAAGATCACCCGGAGCCAAATAGAGCCAACGGGGAGAGGAGATCCCCTACGGGTCAGGAGCTCGTGCATCACCGTGTCACATTGATCATCCGTAAGAGCGTGATTTGCCAAGCGTGCAGCAAAATGAGAAATAATTTTCTCGATAGGCACCCCCCATGGCTGCCGAGGAGCAAATGGGCGATTACATGCCATGACTCTTGCTATGTTAAAATGGGTCTTTCCTTGTGAAGGAAAAGAAGAACATTGCTTCATATTATAAAGAGAAAGCACTCATGTCTCGGCACAGAAAATGTTGTGGAATTGTTTCCAAGCTCTGAATAAAAGAAGGCATTGGAAAGGAAAATGTTGACTCAGGAAAAATAATAATTGAGACAGCGCCTCACGTGTTAAACACGTGAGCGCTTATACGCTTTGCATATAAGCGCTGAGAATAAATAAACTAAAGGCCAAACTGGCCTTACGTGTTAAACACATGAGCGCTCATATGCAAAGCATATAAGGGCTGAAAACAAATAACCAAAAGGGCCAAACTGACTTTACGTGTTAAACACGTGAGCGCTTATATGCAAAGCATATAAGTGCTGAGAATAAACAACCAAAAGAGTGCAAACCAGCCTTACGTGTTAAACACGTGAGCGTCCATAAGCAAAGCATATGAGCGCTAAATATAAGCAGATTAAAACCTACACTGGGGTCACGTGTTAAACACGTGAGAACATACTTTTTAGCTTCTCATAGAATTAAATTCTATATAGAGTTAAATTCTATTTTTTGGGAAAATACTTCCCGTGATCTTTCTAAGAAAGAGAAAGATATTCTCTAATAGAGAACCCTCAGATCAAAGATCCAATGGTGATTAATAATCAGCAAATATAGAATTTAATTCTATTAGGAGAAAATATCTCCCTGATCTTTCTAAATGACAAAAATATTTTTTGTTAAACAGAAATCTGTTGATCAAACAATCAATGAGATGGAAAAATATTTCCCTATATCTTTCTAAACAAAAAAAGATGTGCTCTGTTAAATAGAGAACTCTCCGATTAAAAATCCAATGGTGATTAAAAATCACCATATGACAGAATTAAATTATGTATATGAGAAAATATTTCCCTAATCTTATTAAAAACAGGAAAATATATCCTGTTAAACAGAAATGCCCTGGATCAAAGATCCAACGTGGATAAAATCCCCCGAATAATCTTTGAGGCCAACCGGTATATCTTAAATGAGAGATTTTCTTAAACTAATTTGTAGGGTTACTAGGCACTCTCACAAGGGTCTACAAGGCATTAACCATTCCCGATTTAAAATTTAGACGTGCCGAACAACCCTAACCAAGATCTTTAAACTAGAGATTAGGCGAAACAAAGAATGTTAAACACTTTAACATTAAGAGTTTGGGATTACAACCTTTGTAGTCCGGTCCTTCACTTCTAAAGTTCTATGTTAAGGTCCCTTCGCTGCGATCATCATGTACCCGGACTCTAGAAAGGCTCCACGAAGAGAATGATGCAAGCCTGCTTCCGATCTTCGATAACTAAGATGATCTACCTTGAAGTTTCTTTAACACAAGCTCTCACTCACTAATGAAGTGAACACCCTAATCTAAATGGCTAGGATAGATTAGGATGATGAAGTAGGATTTAGGCTCTCATTTGTTTTCTTAATCTCACTCAAAATCATCACTAATGAAAAAGCTAGTAAGCTTTTCCATCAAGAACTCAAGGAAGAAGAAGAAGAATCCTTTTGTGATGAATAATGAAAAACTAGTCTATGGTTAGAATTGCAACCATGGGTTAAGTATGAAGACTTAACCCATGTAGAGATTTAACTAGGGTCAAGGGTTGGGTTGGGTTAAGGAAATATCTATGCAAAATATCCAAGTCAAAGTCAAAGCTTCAAGAAGCTTCTTGAAAGCTTCATGAAGACTTAACCCTAATCCAAACCCTAACCTCAATTAAACTGCAAAAAACATGTTGCATTTATAACCATAACATGTTACAATATTATATATCTCATATACAATATTTATTGTAACAAAATAAAATAATACAATTAACATATATCGCATATATATCAATGTATTACCCGAGTGAGAAAAAGAATCTTTTAGTGAGCTTATATTAGTTAATGTAATTTAATATATCAAATATATAATTATACATTAAATTATCGAATCAACACTTGATCCGATAATCCGGCTATTTCACAAATAACCGACTAATATAATCTGTATCAGTTCATCGAATCAACACTTGATCCGATGACCCGGCTATATCTCATATACCCGGCCGATATCTCATATCGCGAGAATCTAATACGGTATCCCATACACGTATTGTTCTCGGTCCCGCACATATCATATATGTGCTCCTACTCTGTTTTGCCTGAGTCAAGAAACCTCTGTGTAGGACTCTAAAGAATCGTCAATACGCCGGTAGTAGGTGATGATTATATCAAACACCCACAAGCTGCAAGCGGTCAGCTAAACGTAATGGCTACCTAGGTATTGAGCAATCAGAAGATCAACAAGCAAGCCTGTACATTCTCCTGCAAATCCAACCAGTAACACTCCCGTACAGTCCGGTCTCTTCGTCTGATATGTCGCATATCTCGCCTAGGGGTGGTAAATGTCAGACCCTAGTAGCTTGATAAGTCGTGTCGATATGAGGTCTATAACAGTTCGAGAAACTATTGATAACACTTACCAGTAAATCTCAGCAACCCTGGCCAGGGATTTCTAGTTATAGCCAATCGAACACAACACAACATCAACTCCCTATACCGGGAGAGACGAATCCCCTCCTATCGCTCATTGCCTCCATGCGATTCGGGACTGTACCCAAAAGTCACCTTTTTGCATGCCCTCTTGGACGTGGTATGATGGAAATCAAAGCACAGTGGGAATCACACAAGACTCTATGACGATCTCGGGTCTACAGACTAACCTGTACCAGTGTCACCAGAGAACTGCCATCTGACGTGAGGTATAATATCATCTGGGAGTTTTCGGCGAGTCCGTCCAGTGTACCCAGTCTCCACTGAGCACCCGTATACCTTCTCTGATGTCAAACACCAATGGATATGGGATCATCCATCGCCCATCATATGGGTCAAGAAGCGCATACGCTAGTCTACTCTGGTATATCGATGCCCTATCTCGATACACCCACGACTAGGAACATTTGAAGGATGTACTTGACGACTACACTGTCTCCACTAGTATGATCTGCATCATAGTCCTGGTAGTCAAGTACTCATCCTAAGGGCTTTATTAACATGTAACATAGAGACGATCAGAGTACATGTTAAGATAAAGAGCAACCAGATAGCGTACTATCATGTCGAGCAAGAAAGTCCTCCCTATATATGTCCAAGCATTCACTAAAATATACATCATATGTACAGTAATGGCCTCTAGGGAATACATATAACTAACAATCTCCCACTTGCACTAGGGCTATCTGTTGTGGTATCACATACCCAACAATTAGCCGTGGTTAAAGTATCTCATACTCAACCATCCCATAAAAGTCTCTACTGGGAAAAAGGCCTTTGTGAGTGGATCCGCGCTGTTGTCCTCTGTGTTTACTCTCCTAACCTCGATCTCCCTGGAGATCAACCATCTCCATGATCAGGGGATACTGCCTAAGAATTATATCTGGATTTCTGATGGGACAGGGGTTTCTAGGCATAAGCCACAACTCCATTGTCACACAATGGTAGGAACGAAGTTCATCTCATGAACTTATATATATCCAGACTGCCTCTTTGGTAGCATCCTTGGTAACGACGTATCTTGCCTTTAATCGTCTAGTAAGTCACGGTATCTAGCTTGGAACTCTTCCAACATACCGTCCCTCCACTGAGGGTAAAGACAATGCCTGCGACTGACATTCAGCCGTCCTTATCACTCTGGAACCTTTTCAGTGATTCTTCCCAGGATTGATTGATACCATCTCACTACACCTAGTGAGAATCCTAACATCCAATTAGATCTATCCCATAGATCCATAACCCAGGATTTAGGAGGTATCATTTTGATCCTATATGAAGAATCCTTGTGATAAGCGGAGATTGACCGAGCGTAGCATAGGAAACTCCTTCCCTATCAAGAGTATGTCATCCACGTACTCTACGAAGATCACCACCATACTCTCTACTACCTTTTTGTATATACAAGGTTCATCTACCATTTTGATGAAATCAAACTCTTTGACTACCACATCAAAACAGACGTTCCATCTCTGCGATGCCTGATTATCATATAAAACAACTTGCACACGTTTCCGCTGCTCCCACTATTTATGAAGCCCTCTGGCTGTGTACTTACAGACGCTCTCTTCCAAATCAACATTTAGAAAAGCAGTCATGACACCCAACCACCGGATATCGTAGTCATGGTATGTAGCCGTGGCAAGTAGGATCTGGACGGACTTAAGCATAGCTTTGAAAGTTTCAACTTTTCCATGTACACCAAGTAATCTTCTCAAGATATACTTGCTCCTGATGGGGATTTATCCCTTCAGATAAAGCAACCAAAGTCCATACTTTGTTGGTGTATAAGGATTCCATCTCAGATCGCTAAGCATACAGCCATTCTTACAGAGTCTCACTCCTGATGGCCAGCTCGAAACTAGTTAGGTCATCATCTTATGATGCAATCCTCGCTCCCACTGTCATAGAGAAAATCGAAGTATCTCTCAGGTGGGTGAGGAACCCTACTAGATCGGCGGAGAGGCTGAGGTTCTTTGGACACTATTGAATCCTTTGGTTCTACCAAATCATCAGCTGCAGTTTGTATAGCTGGAACTCTTTCCAGTTCTACCTCATGACCAATAATTTCTTCACAAGAAATTCCCTTTCACAAAGGTGGCATGCTGAGAAACAAAATATCTTTTGTTCCTCGGTTTGGTAGAAGATATTCCCTTGCGAATGCTTGGGATATCCAACAAACTTCCACAGAACTGACTTTGCCTCGAGCTTGTCCGGATTATGCTTTTAGACATAGGCTGGACAACCCTAAATCTTAACAAACTTAAGATATGGGCTCTTCCCATTCCATATCACATATGAAGTGGTAGGCAACTGATTTGATTGGAACCCTATTCAATAGGTATGTAGCTTCTCAAGTGCATAACTCCCAAAAGGAAATAGGAAACTCAGTAGTACTCATCATAGAGCACACCATATCATATAGGGTGCAATTGCTCCTCCCCGATATACTATCGTGCTATGGTGTATACGAAGGAGTAATGCTGAGAGAGAATCACATTCTCCTTTAGAATAGTCCAGGATTTCCGTGCTCAAGTATTCTCCTCCTTGATCTCATCAAAGGACATATTACTTATACCCGTTTTTGGTTCTTACTTCTAACTTATATTCATTGAATTTCTCAAAAGTTCCAGACTTTTGTTTCAACAGGAACATATGTCCGGATCTTGAGAGATAATCAGTGAATGTAATGAAGTACCAAGAACCGGTCTTGGCATGTGTAGACAGGGGACCTTCATACATCAGCATGTATCAATCCCAAGAGTTCATTAACTCTTTCTCTGTTTCCAATAAACGGAGCTGTGGTCATCTTATCTCTGTGACATGACCGACAAGTTTCACAAGATGTAAATTCAAACTAATTTAAATGTGCATCTATATGTAACTTCAGCTAGTCGGGTCGCATTGATATGACCTAGTCTACAATGCCTCAAGAAGGATTCGTTCATTTCTGAACACTTCCTCTTGTGTGTGTTCTGTACATTAAGAACTGTGGTTTGATTTAGAACGTCTATTCTTTTAGATAACGTGCCTGAACCGATCAACATTTGATATAGGAAATGTTCAAAACATTATCCAACAATACAAAATTATATCCTTCTTTACTAATAAAGAGACTGATATGATATTGTATATCAGGTTCAGTATCTAATAACATTCGTTCAGAATCAATGTATTCTGGTAATACAGGGTGATAACTACCAACAGACTTGGCTGCAACACTTGCACCATTTCTATCTCATGAAACTTATCACCCGTTCTCAGTCATCTACCTATCTGTAGCCCATGTAATAAATTACATATGCGGGATCCTGATCCGGTATCTCATACCCAGGACGTAAAGGATACTGAGAAACAGTTCTCTATAATGAACACACCCGAAGAAGATGCATCAGCATGCACTTTCTTCGTTTGGGCGGCACGGGAATTCTGGTAATCCCCAATTTCCTGCTCTGTCTTATAACATTTATAAGTTAGAGCGGGACCAACGTTCCCCAGCTCAGTATAACAAGCGGGTTCGGTCAATACATCCGTATTATTATCTTGATTAAAGCGTGACATAGTCGTAACCAGGAGAGAGAGAGAAGAAAACACTCAGCGTGTGCTTTTACAAGATTAGATTGGTTATCAATTTATCTAATCAGGATGTCTCCCACTGTTTTAGTCAAATCTTCCTTCAAACCCTAAAAGGAAAGACTAGCCGGGATTAGTTACACCTTACAAGTTCACCAATCTTTCAGCCAGGCCAGTGTCGGTACTTTGAGGGAGGTTCCCCGCGCTTTTGCACGGACCTAATTAAAATAAACCTCGTTTTTCCAGGGGCGTTACCCCGTTAACACCTTTCTAGACACCTACTTGATCGGCTAATTGTAATGTTTAAAACTCTCCCAGGAGTAACTTTTACTCGCAGCGGGTATCAGGATCCAACTATCTCATAGAAGGTATACAATCTCATTGCAAATTTCAACACTTGAAATTCCCAATAATATTTTACCCCTAGTGACTTATGACCTTAACTATGGTCAACAAATCATAAGCACTAGTCAAGTTCTACCCGTCATTTCTTGATTAAATAGACCCACCCACATGACCCTTAACTAAGGTCAACAAAGTCACATGACTGTCCTAACTAATCACATCATATGCTATATAGGAAGACATCACTTAGCTACCGTACACTGTGCCTTAACTAAGGTCAACAAACACAGCACGAATACTAAGTACCCTACTTCCTAAAATGACGGAGGGTTACGACAGGTTTTTAAGAAAACCTTTTACGTAATGAACTTGATATCGTTGTAGAATCGAGTGATTTTGAATGGAATGTTTTTGAGGCCTTTTCTAGTTTTTCTAAAGAGGTCACTCCCGGTGAAGGGATCGTCGGCTCTTTCCTCATCGAATAAGGTGCAGGATATTTTACAAATATCTCTATGCAAAGCAAAAACTATAGAAACAATCAAAAGACAAACCGAGTTTGTAGCATCTGCTAGTTTCGCTAAAGAGGTTCTCCCGGTGAAGGGATCTCGGCTCTTTCCTTATCGAATAAGGTGCTGGATGTTCTACAAGGAACACCGCCATGCAAAGTAAGAACTAGAGCTACCAGTTTTTTTTAAACAAGTTTCTACAACATCTTTAGGTTTCTTTTATTTCATTAATCTCATTAATGAAGTCCCATTTTATTATGCTTCACAAGCATCACATTAGAAACGAAATCAACAATATATAATATATATCTCATATATATAATATAAACATTCGTCTCAGGCAGTAATATGATCTCATCACAGAACATTGTAGCAGAAGAACATATATGAAATATTGAATATACTAGGAGGTCTGTGTTTTAATACGAGCCTATATAAAACACGGATTCCACGGTCGCGATGAATAGCCAAACCTACATCCCTAGACCCCTACGAGAGCGGCAAGCAACACCGCCAATTCTAGGGTTAGGAGATCCGGTCTTGACTCCTTGAGATGATCTCCCACTGGACCCTAGAACCCGGTTACTTGTGCTCTCCGCCTTGGGTCTACCTAATGCGGAAAAGTAAATAATATACAATGGTGACATCATCCTCAGCCCGGAAGTGCCCCAATAAAAGAATATTACATACAAATGAATTTTACATGAATGAAAAAGAAAAACTCTCATCTCACATAAAACCCCCGGCTATTCAAACACGACGATCCAATATAACATATCACAGTAACACATAATATCACATATCAACATCGTAAGTAAATATGCGTATCCTAATTGTCGTTGATGTATAGAAACAAAACCGGCAATACACCACATATTACACTTACGGTCGCAGAAAAGAAAGTGTAAAACTACAACAGTTGGAATCCGCAACCTACTTAGACATCGCATGCCTAACCAAATGAATTCCTTAGACATCTCATGCCTAACAATTATAAACCCCGCATTTTAGTCTCATTATCGAAAACTCTTTTCAATATCAAGTCGGGTAATTCAACAAGATTCCCGACATCCTGATCGAATGCTCGTCGCAAACTTTAGTAGACGGCCGCACCCCCGGATGCCGTCGACGAAGTGCACTAAGGAGGAACACCGCTGCCGCGAGCACCTGAACGGATGCTTTTGGTGACGGGGTTCTCCTACAGTCACTTGGTCGGGGCTATAGGGCGTGGCTATCTATTAAGTTTACCCGGCGAGTATCCACGTACGCTACGTGATTGCGACGGACTTTTGATCACATCAAAATCCCATGGCAACCGATCATCTGAGACTGAACTGCTAGATTTACAACATTCAAATTAGTTATCTCATAACTACATATGAATTCCAAATATTGTATCACATTCCAGATTAAAAGACAGTGTTAAACTTTCCGATCGAATAATCAAACACCCAAGATTTCCCAAATAGTTCTCAACACTTGAAATTAGTTTAAAAAACATCCATCACATGCTACAGTACCAATGGTCCAGCCGTAGAAGGGTCAAACCAACGCCTCACATGTGTCAACGCCGTACTGCTCCAAACCCTAAGGTTTAGAGGCAGTTCAAGACGGTCACATAATCAAGTTAAGGTTTGTGTTCTTCTAGAGGGTCCACCGTGTTACTTGCATGACTAAGAACGTTCTTAAACTACGGAAAAATCCAACACTTGGAAATTTTCCGGCAGGGGAAAAAGTGAGGTATTGATATCCGGTCAACTTTTTAACACGTTCTAAAATTACCCGGAAAAATTTAAACGAAGTTAAACTTTCCGATCGAATCAACGAGCTCCCAATACAACCCAGAAAACTCAATACTAGAGTAGAATTAAAAATTCCCAGAAACATGCATAATTACCTACGGATATTACTGTTGAAAACTGATCCCATAATCTTATTGTTTGGCCGCGGAACCGCCGCGCAAGCAAGGGTACGGCCGCGGTTCCGTGGCGCAATAAATGTATTGTGGGGTCATTTTTTACAGTAACCCATAAAATCACCTGCTGAATTTTCTGAGCATTTTTAATATGGAAAAATCAACTTTTTGAAAAATTTCCAGAAACCAGGGTTTTACGGGTATTCGGAGTTCAATCGGACGTTAAACTTCGCCTAGACTTTGCTTAAAGCTCTATCTTGGCTCTAATACCACTGTAGGGTTAGTAGGCACTCTCACAAGGGTCTACAAGGCATCAACCATGCCCGATTTAAAATTTAGACGTGCCGAACAACCCTAACCAAGATCTTTAAACTAGAGATTAGGCGAAACAAAGCATGTTAAACACTTTAACATCTAAGAGTTTAGGATTACAACCTTTATAGTCCGGTCCTTCACTTCTAAACCTCCGTGTTGAGGTCCCTTCGTTGCGATCATCATGTACCCGGACTCTAGAAAGGCTCCATGAAGAGAATGATGCAAGCTTGCTTCCGATCTTCGATAACTAAGATGATCTACCTTGAAGTTTCTTTAACACAAGCTCTCACTCACTAATGAAGTGAACACCCTAATCTAAATGACTAGGATAGATTAGGATGATGAAGTAGGATTTAGGCTCTCATTTTCTTTCTTAATCTCACTCAAAATCACCACTAATGAAAAAGCTAGTAAGCTTTTCCATCAAGAACTCAAGGAAGAAGAAGAAGAATCCTTTTGTAATGAATAATGAAAAAATAGTCTATGGTTAGAATTACAACCATGGGTTAAGTATGAAGACTTAACCCATGTAGAGATTTAACTAGGGTAAAGGGTTGGGTTGGGTTAAGGAAATATCTATGCAAAATATCCAAGTCAAAGTCAAAGCTCCAAGAAGCTTCTTGAAAGCTTCATAAAGACTTAACCCTAATCCAAACCCTAACCTCAATTAAACTCCACAAAACATGTTGCATTTATAACCATAACATGTAACAATATTATATATCTCATATACAATATTTATTGTAACAAAATAAAATAATACAATTAACATATATCGCATATATATCAATGTATTACCCGAGTGAGAAAAAGAATCTTTTAGTGAGCTTATATTAGTTAATGTAATTTAATATATCAAATATATAATTATACATTAAATTATCGAATCAACACTTGATCCGATAATCCGGCTATTTCACAAATAACCGACTAATATAATTTGTATCAGTTCATCGAATCAACACTTGATTCGATGACCCGGCTATATCTCATATACCCGGCCGATATCTCATATCGCGAGAATCTAATACGGTATCACATACACGTATTGTTCTCGGGCCCGCACATATCATATATGTGCTCCTACTCCGTTTTGCCTGAGTCAAGAAACCTCTGTGTAGGACTCTAAAGAATCGTCAATACGCCGGCAGTAGGTGATGATCATATCAAACATCCACAAGATGCAAGCGGTCAGCTAAACGTAACGGCCACCCAGGTATTGAGCAATCAGAAGATCAACAAGCAAGCCTGTACATTCTCCTACGAATCCAACCAGTAACACTCCCGTACAGTCCGGTCTCTTCGTCTGATATGTCGCATATCTCGCCTAGGGATAGTAAACATCAGACCCCAGTAGCTTGATAAGTCGTGTCGATATGAGGTCTATAACAGTTTGAGAAACTACTGATAACACTTACCAGTAAATCTCAGCAACCCTGGCCAGGGATTTCCAGTTATAGCCAATTGAACACAGCACAACATCAACTCTCTATACCGGGAGAGACGAATCCCCTCCTATCGCTCATTGCCTCCATGTGATTCGGGACTGTACCTAAAAGCCACCTTTTTGCACGCCTTCTTGGACGTGGTATGATGGAAATCAAAGCACAGTGGGAATCACACAAGACTCTATGACGATCTCGGGTCTACAGACTAACCTGTACCAGTGTCACCAGAGAACTGCCATCTGACGTGAGGTATAATACCATCTGGGTGTTCTCGGCGAGTCCGTCCAGTGTACCCAGTCTCCACTAAGCACCCGTATACCTTCTCTGATGTCAAACACCAATGGATATGGGATCATCCATCGCCCATCATATGGGTCAAGAAGCGCATACGCTAGTCTACTCTGGTATATCGATGCCCTGTCTCGATACACCCACGACTAGGAACATTTGAAGGATGTACTTGACGACTACACTGTCTCCACTAGTATGATCTGCATCATAGTCCTGGCAGTCAAGTACTCATCCTAAGGGCTTTATTAACATGTAACATAGAGACAATCAGAGCACATGTTAAAATAAAGAGCAACCAGATAGCGTACTATTATGTCGAGCAAGAAAGTCCTCCCTATATATGTCCAAGCATTCACTAAAATATACATCATATGTACAGTAATGGCCTCTAGGGCATACATATAACTAACATAATTAACAATTTGCCTCTCCTATATAAAGGATCCGAGACTTCAAGTCTTAAATTGATAATCGACCCCATAAGCTTCTTTAAAAAAAAACTAAGAATTATATTCTCCTCAAAGAAGAAGATCCTCGCTCTCTCAAACCCTAGATAAAGAAAAGCAGAGATAAACATATCTCCTTTGCTTAGCATAAATAAAAGGGAAAACAAGGGTTTAACCCTGCATAAAAAGAACTTAGTTCATTCTCTGGATCTGAGATCCGTAAGACAAATCTCCCCACAAGTTGAGAATCTAATTCTCATCGGAAGATTCTATTCTTCAAACTCAAAATCTAAGGATAAGAACTAGATAAAAAGAAAAGAGAGAAAGGACAAAGGTTCCAGGAATTTAATTCCTTCAAACAAAATAATAGGGTTTAACCCTACATAAAGAACTAAGTTCTTATAAAAAGCAGAAGAACTTAGTTCTTAAATAAAATCGATCCCAGATCTTCAAAACAGAGATCTTGGTGATCATTAATGGCCAAAACGCCATGAAACAGAATCTAAACTTCTATAAAATGAGATTAAATCTCTAAAGGAACCCAGTGCCTCACGTGAAAAATACGTGAGCGTTCATAAAAGAGAAGCTCAGCGTCTCAGGTGCTTCCTATGTGAGCGCCCGAAACAGAAGCCCAACACCTTACGTGAAACACACGTGAGCGCCCAAAATAAAATACTCGGCGCCTCACGTGCTTCCCACGTGAGCGCCCAGAAAAAAATACCCAGCACATCACGTGTTTCCCACGTGAGCGCTATACAAAGTGCTTAGCACTATATAAAGGACTAAATGCTTAGTATTGATTGGGCAGTGCCCACGTCTGAGTGCCTCACGTGATACGCACGTGAGTGCCAGAGCAGCAAATAAGTGCTTAACACTTCTGAATAAAGAGAGAAAGCCTAAGAGTGGGCCCGAATTGGTTAAGTCTCTGAAGTTATTTGCAGCTGAGCCCAAATGTTCTGTTATTAGATCTTAACTAAATTTAATGATCCTAAAAATATTGCTAAGTTGGTCTTAGTCTCAAATAAGACTAACGTATCCATAGTTAAAATAAATTGAGCTCAAATGCTCAATATATATTTAAATTGATCTTAATCTCAAACCAGATTAACGATTCTTAAATAAAACAAAATATCTCCTGAACTAAAGGAATACATACAACTCAAGTTCAAAACCCAAATCTAAAATATATGGATTTGGACTAATCCGCGTCCTATGGACGATGACATAAACTAGTCTCCGTATACAATCCATGGGCAACCAAAATAGATTAAAATATAACACAACACGAAGTGAACTACTGGAGTCGGAAAAAGTGGTTATCACAACGCGATAACATAATTAAATATAGGGGCTTGCGCCTACAGGGAAGAGCAACCCCACAATCAAAAGCCCCTCACAAATGAGGGGGAATCTGACAAAGTCTACTACAACGGTCATATCTGTCCAAACCTCCGATATACGGTGCCATAAATCAACTAGGTATCTTCGGAGAGGTGGATGGATATGTCCAAATAGTATTTTCCCCCAAATTCAGGCAATCCCAGTTCGTCTCTATTTTCAGTGGTAAACTCCTACGAGTCGAGAGGATCTCATAGGTGTATTTTCTCCTTAGAAGTCGTGAGGACTCCTAAGTGTCTTTTCTCTTGAGAGTTGTAAGAATATCACAAGAGTGTTTTTCCTTGATGAGTCGAGAAGACCCGTAAGTGGCTTTTTCACTTCATCGTTTGTGCTGAAGTGACCTGGCTTAGTTTATTTACTCGTCTCGGAGCGTTCAGTTTACCCTTCCCTTAGGCATATGGATAAACTCATCCTAACGTTAAACATATATAACCCCTTTTATCATAGGAGTCCGTTAGGTTTTTGGTACTAGGTTTATTCTGTCATAACGTTACGTCAGCCAATTTCTTCTCGATTCACATCCACTCGGGTCGCTGGCCCGAATAGTCGCGTACTTGCTGTCTCACCCAACCCTTTCGATGTAGTGACACAACATCTCAAGTAATCTTCTTAGGCTAGGATATCCATGTTTCCTTCGAAGGATTCAGCCTTAGGCGTCACCATGGCGCTTTACCTTGAGATCAGACTCCATTCTTCGAGTCCCAGGGAAGTCATAGCCGCATCTGTCTGAGGTGGGATAACATCCAATAGTCCTCAAGCATTGTATGTCCTGAAGCTAGGCATATGTCGTCACTTCACGTTTTTTGATGACGTCGTGCCAATTATTCACCGAAATAGGGTAGACATCCATATGGTCTTTAGGTTGTATATATCGCCATTGAGATCTGGAGCTAGGAATTTTCTATCACTCCACTTTTTCTTTGGCTCCTTAGAGCTTTGTTGACACCACGTCTATACTCTTCTTGAGTAAGAGGGATGTCCAAATAGTCTCCAAGCCGTATATATTTCCATTGATACTTGGAGTTAGGGAGTTTCCATCACTCCGTCTTTGATTTGACCCTTTGGTTCTTGTTGACGTTGCGTCTGCACCCTGTTGGAATGAGAAAGAATGTCGAGATAATCTCTAGGTCATATATGTTGCTATCAAGACATGGGGTTAAGAATATGCCATCACCCCTCTTTACTTAGGCTCTTCACGCTTTATTGACGTCGCATACGTACTCTGCTGGAGTAAGAAGGCATCCAGACAGTCTCTAAACTGTTTGTATTGTCGTTAAGACTATTTCTTCATTTGGTTGAACATGAGGGAACACATTGCTCCATTTTTTATTTGTTTGTACCAATGGATTGTATACAAGAGTCTGGATCGAACTACTTGTAGGGAGAAATTTTTTCTTTTTTCTTTTTTTTATATATCTGCGATGCTCTATCATTTCAGTTTTTCTTATCGCTAAAGTCACGATTGCCCAATCATTTCGACTATTTATTCGCGGTGCTCAATCATTTCGGCTATTTCACATATATTTACTCTCTGTTTTTTATTGCGGGTTGCCCTATCAATTTGTTTATTTCATTTTATTTTATTTACTCGCTGATTTTTATTACGAGTTGCCCTATCACTTCGGCTATTTCATTTTATTTTTTTACTCGCTGATTTTTATTACGAGCTGGGGACTTGGAATCTGATACCAGCTTTGACATCAGTATTGCTACGACTGGAATATCGCCGGGAGCGACCCATCATCTGTCGTTATAGGACGTAGAGTTTGATACCTGATTAAGCATCAGCATCGCTACAAGTGGAATAGTGCTAGAAGCGACTCATCATTTGCCGTTGAAGGACTTGGAGTTTGATACTTGATTAGGCATCACTATCGCTATAACTGGAATAGTGCAAGAAGTGACTCATCATTTTTCGTTGCTCGTAGAACAATGGTGGCTTTGAAAACAGGTTTAGATCCCTGTAATCTAACGCTTTTTCAATCTTTATGAGCAGTGAGGGTCTTAAAATGTTGTTTTTCCCTACGAGTCGAGAGGATCTCGTAGGTATATTTTCTCTTTAGGAATCGTATGAATTCCTAAGTGGGATTTTCCCTTGCGAGTCGTAAGTATCTCACATGTGTGTTTTCTCCCTATAAGTCGAGAGGACTTATAAGTGTCGTTCGCCATACAAGGAGTATCGTTCGTCTTCGGTGGAACTTGATTGGAACATAGTTGTTTATGGTCGTGGATCGTATACAAGAGTCGATATCGAACAAATTGTAGAGAAGTTTGGGGATATGATGGCTTAAGAAACAGGTTTAGATCTCTGTAACCTAAGACTTTTGGATTCTATGAGCCGTGAGGGTCTCATAAAAATATTATCTCCTTACGAGTCGTGAGGATCTCACAAGTGCATTTTCTCCCTAGGAATCGTATGGATTCCTAAGTGTGTTTCTTCTCTGTGAGTCATAAGGATCTTACCAGGTATATTCTCCTTACAAATTCGAGAGAACTTTTCAAGTGTACACATTTTTTTACGAGTTCGCTCCCTTTCAGGTTTTTACAAGCTCGCCGGCAATCCTGCTATTTTTACTCATGGAGCCCTTTCGGATTTTCATCTTCTTGTAGACATACCGTTTTTTTTATGGTGGAACTCTCGGATATAGCTTCGCCGCAAGTGACCCAACATCGCTTACCGGTGGGACTTCGTAACTGGTGGAGCTACATGGTCGGTAGGATTTAGAGATGATATCATAGCTGGTGGAGCTACCTAGCTGGTGGGCTTGAGGAGGCAAGTTCGCCATGGGTAGCCCATGAATAGTATATGGTGATTAATATAGAAATCGGCAGTTAGGCAAAATATATAAAAGGGAGGGTTGTATCATCTGTAGAGCTTCATAATCGATGGGACTTCAGGTGCAGCTGGATTGCGGATAGCCCATAGGGCAGCATATACTTGCAGAATATAATCAGGATCTATATCATTTGTGTCCGTAGATTGTATACAGTGATTAATATGGAAATTAGCCATAGGTCCTGATGCCAGTTTAGGGACATAGCGGTCTATCTTTCCAGTTTAGGGACATAGTGGTCCATGGGAAACATAGTAGAGGGTCATATTGTTTGTGCATATAGATCGTATACGGCGATCAATATGGAGATTTACCATAGGGAAAGGTGCCAGTTTAAGGACATAGCGGTCCATCTTTCCAGTTTAGGGACACAGTGGTCCATCATGTTTGTTTCAGTCGGGGAGTTACATGACTCGCCTTTTCCACTGCTTACTTGCTTAAGCATTGCTGCCTGGCCTTTCTATAAATGGTTATTTCACGCCTTAGGATGTCTTCGCCCTCTTGAATTGCTTCTTTTATCATCGTGTCAATCAAGTTGTCTTGCGGGAAATACAGAGCACTTTGCATGGTACCTACCCCTGCTCATCAGTGTCACTTTATGACGCTGACGGAACATCTTTGTCATATACGAAGGAATGAGAGACCATGTTGCAACTTTCCACATGTTCTTTCTTCTTCTGCTGAGTTTTCTTCTTCCTCAGCACCGCCATTTTTGAAGAGATGCTGAAGAAACTCTTTGAGTGTAATTGGCGATAACGCTTTCTGGTTATATTTCTTTAGCGCGTCGATACATATTCATCCGGCTGTCTACATATTCGGCAGGCTGGACATGCTTCTTAGTCTTCTTCTTCTTTTTCTTTGGAAGAATTAACTTGAGTAGTCGCGTCCCAATCTTTTTCCAAGGGAGGGACCTATGCAGTCGTTATTTTGGCGATCGGATGCTTCAGAGACGATTGTTTGTTGGTGACAAATGCCACATCTCCTTTACTTTTGTTATTTCATAAATTTTCACCAGAAAAGGAAGGGCCTTGACCCATCTGATCCAGCTTAGCTAATTTATCAATAAGCTTTTGAAAGGTAGTAGGCTTGAAAAAGGCCATGAATGGATACACCTACGAATGCCAGTCAATAGTAGCTACAAACTTTCCAACGGCTGGAGCTTCGTCGATGCGCTGCTCGCATTTAGACCAAAGGTTTTGTCATCAGATAGCATATTGAACCTATGTCTCATTCGGTCTGACCCTTTCATTGATCAACGCCGTCATGATAGTGCGTTCACTTGCACTGGAAAATCTCTGGTAGAAGAGCATTTCCATCTCAGCAAAAGACTTCACGGATCCATTAGGAAGCTCCGAATACCACTCAAAAGTAGTACCTGACAGACTACTAACGAACTGACGGAGAAGCAGCATATCATCTCCTCCAGTGTTAGTGCATATGGATTTAAATTGCGCGATGTGCTGGCGAGGATTTCCGGCCATTTGTATATATGGAATGTTGGAAATGTGTATCCCGGAGGGTTTTGCCACTGGTCGTAGCATGCCGGATACGGTCGACCAGTCTTGATCAACTTATTTGCCGCTTCTCTGGCATGGTGAGCTTTGATCTTCTGCTCGATATATTCATTCAGCTTTGCGGCCGAGATCATATTCTCTTTGGTCGCTGAAGGGGCTTGTAAAAGGCTTGAGGTGTCTCCCTTGTCGTCTATAATGACTACAGGAGGTTCATCTACCGGTGGTTCTGATTGAGCCATCATTCCAACCATATTCTGGATCAAGAGGGCCATTTTGTTCAT
The DNA here is from genome assembly GCA_030015575.1 of Agapanthus africanus. Classification (NCBI taxonomy): domain Eukaryota; kingdom Viridiplantae; phylum Streptophyta; class Magnoliopsida; order Asparagales; family Amaryllidaceae; genus Agapanthus; species Agapanthus africanus. The sequence continues at coordinate 451,283,220 of JASDDO010000024.1, read as the reverse complement.
CTAAGCGGACATTTCTGCCGTTTCTTCATCTTTCTTCTTGAGAACGCGCTTCAGGAAGTCAGTATCTGAATCTTACCCCGTCCTTTCTTCGGGTGGATCCTCGGAGTTGCCTTAGGCGATGGACGAATGAGTTCTGCCGCTTGAACAAGTATCTCCTGCAGCTTTTCTTGTTGCTTCTGAGCCTTTGTCAGAGACCGAGTATGCTGTCTATGACTAACAGAAGCACGACTTTCATCTGTAGAGTTCATCATATAGAATGTGTGTACTACCCTACCCCCATGCTTTGGAGTTTAGAATTGCAGCTCTTGGGATTTGCCTTAGGTGCTTGGACTTTCTCTGGCCTCTCTCTTTTGTGAAAAGCCTCTTTAGGAGGAACCATCATAGAAGGAACCACCTTGGGATGAGTCTCCTTGTATTTAGAAAGGTACTTGTCGGTGTTTGGCTGATGCTTCATTGGTTTGAACTTAGAAGAAGAGCTGTGGAAAACGATGAAATTCTTCACCTCCTTCCACACCTTATATAAAGACGAGGAAAGTCTTTTTGGAGAGCAAACTGGTTTCTGCTTTCCTTGGATCTCCATGGGCTGCGGAGACTTTTTCAATACTTTGGTAGGGGAATTTTTTCTGAACCTTTGCAGCAGTTCGAAGCGGTTCCCAGTTGGAATAGTAACATTCACCATTGAGTGGGGGGGGGGGAGGGTCAACCCTGATAGGGAAATGCCCTTAGATCTTCTTACTCGATGCCAGTGGTGACTTTAGGCATTTCTCGAGGTAGGCACCTCCTTTTCTTATGGAGTTTCTTCATTATGCCTCCTGCATAGCTTGGGGCCTTCGGTAGGAGTCAGTCGGTGGAAGACAGACTTCTTTTGAGTTTCCTCTTTTGGCGTTGAAGCTCTATAGGCAGAAACTGGGGGCATCGTCCCAAAGAAGAGCCCATTCATTCCTTCAGTCATATGCACCACAGGGATGTAAAACATCATGGCTGCGAGTGGCCCGTACTTGACTCCATCGGATGTGGCAGAGCTTGAGTTGCAGTGAGTGCAGTTGGAAGCCATTGATCTCTGCATAGAGGCAAGACGCCAGCTTCAGTATCCCACCACCCAAGGGTAACTATAAACATATATACTGCAATATTGTTCACGAAAAACAAGACACACAAAGTGAGGAGTGGAAAGACAAAAAGGTCTTACCTGGCGTGCCAGAATCCGTTTACCGCCAGAAATCGGACTGAGGCGCGGGGAGTGCGTATAGCCTGAATACGGGGCAGATATTATATGGAACATATCCATCCACCTCTCTGAATATACGAAGTTGATTTGTGGCACCGTATATCGGAGGTTTGGATGGATGCGACCGATTTGCTGACTTTTCAAATCCCCCTCATGGATGGTTTTTGATTGTGGGGACGCTTTTCCCTGCAGGCACAAGCTCCTGCAGTTAATTGTGTTATCGCTAAGCGATAACAACTTTCTCTACTCTAAAAATTTTCGTGTGTCGTGTTATAATTTGTTTATTTTGGGGTTGCCCTTAGATTGTATACGGAGAGTAATGTTGTTGCCCGTAGAGCGCGGATTAGTCCAAATCCGTATATAATAGATTTGGGGTGGACTTAGGTCCCATATCTCATATAAATGAGGTCCATCAGTTTACGGGATACTTGGGTTTGATCTGGGCCAAGAATCTTTAGTCGTATATACGGCTAAGATCAACGTAGAAACAGTGAGCATATGGGCTCAATTGATCATTTGATCGCATATGAAGCATGGGCTTCTATACTTAGCATATATTGGCTAAGTACCAAGCTTTGTCTTGTCATCAGGTGCGCTTTACTATGGATAGCCCGTGGATAGTATACGGTAGTTAATTTGGTGACTGTCCGTAGGGCAGAATGCGAGTTTAAGGACATAGCAGTCCATCTTTCAGCTTGCGCACACGTGTATATCATGTGACAAAGCGCATGATGTGAACATCTAAATAGGGTGTGCCCAATATTGGGTGCGATCCAATTTGAAGGCATTTACATTTCCTCCAAAGATATATACATATACATTTATGTACGCTTTCACAGATTCAGGGCTCTGTGGTTCTTTGATCTTATGGTGCGTACGTCTGTATGAGGTGTGCCTTTGTATGGGGTGCACATCCAGGGTTAAGGCATTCTCCGTCTTGATGAAATTTCATGTCTTTCAAGAAGTTAGAACGAAGGAAGACTCGTTGGTTATTAGGACCTGCCACCTCTCTGAAGACGTTAAGATATTACAACGCCGTATATCAGAAGTGTGGAAGGATGTACTTTTGAACTAAATCCCGTATATGAGGGAGGAGAACATGTTGGAAAATGGCTTCTTGGCGAACTTATATTTTATCTAAGGATCACTATTCGTATTAGATTAAGATCAACTTAGATGATATGGTTTGAGAATCGTTGGTTGTATATGAGATTAAGATCAACTTGAAGCTTGGCTAAAGGTCATTAGTCGTATTTGGGGTTAAGGTCAACTTAGAACTATGGACTAAGAATCGTTAATCTTATTTTAGATTAAGATCAACTTAGATCAAATTTTCTGCTTAATCATAAGATCACATATGAGAAGCACAGGCTTCTAAACTTGTTTATTTTAACTAAGTAGTCAAGCAATGGCTTGCTGTTGAGATGCACATGCAATTCTTAAGGTGTGCATTGCTTTGCATATGATGCGCAATTGTTTGCAGTCAAGGGATTGTGCACATGCATATCACATGGTTGCGCACCTCTTCATAAGGCCAAATTTTCATTTGTGCATGTATATATGTGCATATGTTCAAAAGTCAACATTTTTCATTTGCGTACATGTGCATGTCATGTGATGCGCACATCTCCAGGGAAATTATTTTCCTCCATGCGCATACGTGCATATCACGTGATGTGCAAGTCTGTATAGGCAATTTTTCTTATAAGTGCGCCCTAAGGTAAGGTGCGCATGGTTTAAACAGAAAGTTTTAGCTTTCAAAAAGAAACATAAGTTTTTTTGCATTGATTTTTAGGTGCATCTATGGCACGCATCAATATTTTATGAAGGTTTATGTTCTTCATAAAGAATCGAAACTCAAGAGGAGCGAAACTTTCTATCTTTTACGTATCGAAACACTTATTTTATTTTGTATGGGGAATTTTCTTCAATTCTTGGATCTCATAATCGATCTCTCATAAAAAGGAGAAACTTTTATCATGAAGAGAGACCGGCCATAAGATCTTTTGATCTTGTTTAATGAATCGATGGATTCAACAAAAAGCAAACGATTTTATCATAAAGCCGAAGATTTTTAACATGGAGAAAAGAAGTTTTTCTCTTTTCCTTTACGAAGTTTTTCTAGGGTTTTGCCGAGGAAGGAAGAAAATGAAGAAAATCTTCTCGGTTGAAGAAGTGCGCACTTTATTTTGATTGCCGCAGATATAAAAATCTCTATGTCTTTTTAATTTCTTGTGAAGGGGACTCCTATTTATAGGAGATGGGTTTGTTAGGGTAAATCCCTGACAAAAAAATCTAAATTGATGCATATCAATTTAGAACGGATGTGCACCGTTTGATCAGGCATCATGTCAATCTCTTTGTTAAGAAATATATTTTTAAATTAATAAAGAAGATTTTTCTTCTTTATCAGAAGTGCATGCTTTGTTGCACACTGCAAGGATGTGCGCATGTGTATATCACGTGGCGAAGCCTGTCTCATGCCTCGGTTTACACATGCACGTGTATATTTTTGTGCACGTCATCAAAATGGATTTTCACCATATGTACACTTGATATGCTTACGCAAGTGCTCTTGGCAAGTGCTCTTGCCGTTTTGTGATAGGTGCGCACCTAGCATATTTGCGCGTCAAAATTTGTGCGAACAAGGTGCTCATTGGAGGTGAATACACTGGACGGGCTCGCCGAGAACCCTAATATGGTATTATACCTATCGTCAGATAGCAGTTCTCTTATGACATAAGTACAGGGTAGTCTTTAGACTCGAGATCGTCATTTGTCTCGTGTGAGTTCCCACTGTACTTAAATTACTACCCTACCATGATTCTACTGAGTCATGCAAACAGGTTTTAGTTGTGTACAGTCTCGAGCCACATGGAGGCAGTGAGCGATCATAAGGGATTCTTTTCTCCGGGAACAGGAAGTCGATGTCGTGCTGTGTTCGGTTGACCAGCACTATAAGACCTTGGCCAAGGCATATGAGATTTACTGACAGTGAGATCAATAGTTTTTCGGTTGGTCCTGAGCCACATCGGCACGACTTAACAGGTTATTAGCGGTCTGACGTTATCTACCCCCTAGACCCGGTATGCGATACTCTCATATGAAGAGGTCTGACTGTATGGTAGATTGTCACTTATAGGCTCAGTAGGGATCCGGACGAGCTTTCTTGTCAATTTTCTTTTCGACAGATACCCAGGTATCCGTTACGTACAGCTAGTGTCGCTGACGTGCTTGTAGTTATGGATTTATCCAGTAACTCGCTGCCAGCTACTGTTGAGTCTTTAAAGTCTCACACAGAGGGTTTTCTTGGTTCAGGAGATATGATATTGATACCGTATGTTGATACATGCATGGTTCCAATTAAATATATGTACTAGTACACGGACTTTAATCGGGCGGATGATAATTCTAGCCAGCTTAGGATTAAGCCGTTAAATCAAGTATTGATTTAATAATTTACATATATGTATTCTGATACATGTATTCAAGTGTTATGTTCTTTGTATTTTTTTATCTCTAGCGTATTCGTATTTTGATATGAATACGTGTATATATATACGGGGATGTATTTTTGTATGCATACAAAAATACTTCTAGAAGGAGGAAACTTCATATTAGATTTTCCATTTATTTATTTAAATGTAAATGAGGTGGAGGGGTGAGGTGGCATAGGAATGGTGAGAAGTATGGCTATGGAATTCTTTATTCCATTTGGATTTACTATTCAAGCATGGCTAGCATTTTTAATTGTGAAATTCCTTTTAGCAAAACTAAAAATGTTATGCTTGTTTTCTCACTTCATTCTCGTTCTCTCCATTTTCTTCTCTCTCCTCACTCGAGCTCCCTCTTCCTCCTTCATTTCCTTACCCTCTTGTTCATCACAAAAAACTGCATTTTTTACCGCTCATTCATTATCGATTTTGTGATATATCGGTACTATTAACCGGTGTCTGCTCAATAATACATATACAGGTATTCATGAAAAAACATTAGAAACACACTCGAATACACGAATACGACATTTTTGAGCCAACACTGCAACCGGAATAGAAAACCGATCAATATTCAAAGAGTTCTTTTTGCAACATGCAAGTGTACACATTTTTTATGCAAAATGGTCAAACACAATACAAGTGTGAACACATTGTGATGCATGAACCTTGGTAGGACAGCCTAGTATAAGTAGGCACATATTAATCATGACTTGTGCAAGTGGAGAGGCAAGTGGGTATGAGTCATGAGTGGAAACAAAATGTGTGATGTGATTTAAAGGTTGAATTTCCCTCCAAATCTACAGGGTGCAACCCAACGTTTTATAAAAGAGTCAAACAAAGCAAGTGAGATCATGGAGAGCACACAAGATTACCACATAAAAAGGAGCCCCAAAGCTCACCAGGAAACCGGCGGAAATCTCCAAATTCCCGGCACCGCCGGCCCCACTTGGACCTAATTGCTCCAACTTTCTTCTGATCATTTCTGGTCGTCACATCATCCTTGTTTTATTGTTTATTTATACTGATTTTTTACCTATAAATACCAGAACAGAGAGCAAGCTAGGATATACTTTACGGGAGACACTTTGTACACATTTTCACTACTTGTAACTAGTTTGATTTTGTAGCTCTTTTCATTAGGTTGAGTTCTTTACCTTTCTCTGGTCTTGCAACTCTATCTTTGAACTTGCAAGATTAAATTTTGGTAGTTGGACTCATTTTGCTTATACTTGGATACCATTGCAATAAAAGCTTCATTAAGTTCAAGTTTGATTCTTGTATCTTTTCTCTATTTCATTTTCTTTTATATTTATTCAGTTGTGCTCTCATAATATGATGTGTGAGTAGTTTTGCACTTAGGCTATGGTGAGGTAGGTTGTTGAATGGCTTTTCTTCTAACCCCCTCCTTCTTGATTCTTAATTTTTGCACTTCTTTTCTTAATATATGCAATATTATTGTGTTTTACCTAGGATATATTGTTTTGAATGGTTGCAAATCAACCTTTAACACATATCATATTCCTTATTTACATATTAGTGTTGTTATATTAAGAATTGAAGTTGAAAAGAGTATGAAATTTAGCTAAGTATAGTAAACAAGCTAGATAGAACATGTAGCCATACAAGCATATGTTCTATACTTGCTAACTTCACTTAGCTCATTTCATGCTCATTTCATTTTAAAATCTTAAATTTTTAGTTTCTTTTGTACCTAATATTGATATCGTATCCTAAAACGATACTTGTTATCGTGATAGACGTGACATGCTTTTTTTAAGTCAATTAGAAACTAGAAATGAACTTTAAATCAAGATTGAGAGTTGGGGGTAACGCCGTATTCAATTTACCAAATCTTAGCTTAAGTTTTCCATAAATATCACTTTATCCCTTCATTGTTTCATTTATATAAAAACGTGACTACTTCAAACTCAAAACCATTGTTTTCTAACTCAAAAGAATGTCGTGATATCCACTCCCTGTAGATCGACCCATACTTGCCGGCTTGCATCAACGCACCGTGCACTTGCGGTATTTTTACAACTCGAGAATCACGTCGAACACTACTTTTTATCAAAAACCGACATATCCGATATTAACCATATCCTTTTCAAAAGCATGACATCGTGAATCTCTAACAAGTTTTTGGCATCGTTGCCGGAGAGTGGCAACATCACGAAGTTATTTTGAGTTATCTCGGTATATACTTTTAGAAAACCAAAACAAAAATTTAACTTTTTGACATTTTGCTCTCTGTTATTTAGACCTGCTGACACTCTGAGACAAATTAAAAAAATTAAACTATAAAATTGAGACACTAGTAGAACAATAAGATCACAGAAGAAAATTTGAGCCCCAATTAAAAAATTCGACTGGCGGTTCCCTCAATTTTCCCGTCACCGCCGGCCATTGCATCTCTGTTTGCACCAAAATTTTGTTCTGTACTCCATTGTTCTATTATTATCCCAATTTTATTGTTTGATTTTTATAATTATTAGTGTGCAAGAGTTTGGCCACATATATCGCTTTTCGCACAAAATATCCATTTTTTCCAACATTTTCAGATTCTAAGGAATTGCGAATTGCAATCGTGCGAAGCAAAGTGTACATTCAAATATAAGGTGATAGCGAAGTATAGTGCCAAAGATCCGGTTAGTTTGACCCGCGCAAGAGAACTTTTCAAACTAATTTGATTCAATTCAACGGGGGTTTCTTAACCCTAAAACCTATCGGTACGTATTTCCTAACACTTTCTTCTCAAATCCGACGCGTCCACTATTCTATCTTTGTAGGATTCTTTACAAGTTCGCTGCCAAACGCTAAAGGAACTAACCTGTATTTATTGCAGCACCGCACTTAAACATATGATGTTTTGAACAACTTTTTCATTGAATTGCGCATTGCATAAATTTAATATGTAATTAAGAGCAAAGAACCCCAACAAGATACGGTAAGGGATTTCATCACCCTTCTCCGTGGCCCACAAACCACAAAGAAAGAGCATTTTTCACACCCACTTTAATAATAAAAGAAATTAAACTTTCAGCCTCTAAGGACTTTGCGCTCAATAGGGAAAAGTTAAGCGTATTTCGAACACCGCCCATTGTTATATTGTTCAAGAAGTGTCTAGAAAAGTGTGAAAGGCGCAACCGCCGAAAGAGAGATGGTTATTCTAATTAAGGAATCTCGCGAAAGCGTTGGACAACCCCCTTCCTCTCTGCACTGACCTGGCTTCTTGATCAGTCTATCATGGGCCGTTTCGTGATACATTTTTACTTCACAAATCAAGTTTTTTTGAGCAGGTCTAGTTGACCTAGGTGAACCCTAGATTGTGTAGGTGTATGAAGTGTGTCTTGATTGTGTTCTTGTTATCCTTTTTTTGTGTCATATTGAATACATACATACATACATACATACATACATATATATATATATATATATATATATATATATATATAATAAAAAGTTAGGATTTGTAAACCCCACCTTCTTCCATTTCCTCAGTCTTTCCCTAACCACTTTCTAATAGTGCACGTCAGCTTGGACTAGAGATTCAAAATCTCGATTAGTCCGGTTCATGACTGTATCTTCCGACTCTTCTATACCTTCTGATTCCTCAAAATCGTCCGAGACTTTCTTACCTTCTGCTTTATCGGAGCCGTCCAATTCAACACTTCGTTCACCTTCACCTTCTTCTCCCACATCACCGACAATGATGGAACAAACAATCATAGAGCAGCAAGAGGAAGCGTTGTAAGACAGATGCTACCCACACCGTTCATCCCTACCTTCGTGCATAGTATTTCCCACCAACACGGCAAACAACTATGAAATCAAACCACAATTCTTACCGCTACTCCCAAAATTCCACGGACTCAAGTCCGAGTATGCTTACCTTCTAATCAGTGAATTTGAGGGAGTATGTGCTATGATGAAAATCCACGGAGTAGGTGAGGATGTCGTTAAGCTCAAATTCATTTATTTTGCGCTTAAAGACTATGCTAAGAGTTGGTTAAACAGTTTGCCAGTTCGATCGATTATGAAATGGGACGACTTTGTGAAAGTATTTCTAAAGAAATTTTACCCTATTCACAAAACGGTGCGGATTCGGAATGAAATTCACAATTTCAAACAAAAAGAGGGGGAAATTTTTTGGAAATGCTTAGAAAGATTCAAGGACATCTTAATCAAATTTCCCCATCACGGGTTAGAACAATGGAGATTGTGTCAGATTGTCTACGAGGGTTTAGACGCCAGTTCATTCATGATGTTAGAGTCTACGTCTCAGTGCAAATTTCTGAGTTATGGTGCCAAAGACGCATGAAACTTTTTAGAAGAACTGGCTGACAAAACTATTCAGTGGGAGAGTGTAAGTGAGAAACTATCATCTGTGACTAGAGGTGGTGCACACATAGTTGACACCTTTATTGCGGCCGAAGCAAAAATCGCCGCTCTTGTACGACGAATGGAAGCTTTAGAGGGCAAAAATTCACCGTTACCGGTCAACCAAGTTTCTCAAACCATGTGTACTAATTGTCAGTATTCTAGCCATATAGCGGATGAATGCCCGTTTCTCGTCGGGTCCCAGGGACATGAAAACGTTAGTCGCGGTATCAGAACCATCATCCCAGAAACGACCCTTTCTCACAAACGTACAATCCTGGTTGGAAGAATCATCCCAATTTCGCTTGGAATCAGGCACCTTTTCAAAACATCAATTCAAACCTGCCTTTCCAACAGTTTCAAAACTCGAATTTTCAAAACCAAAAATTGGGATACTCCAACAACCAACTCCAGCAGCCGAATCAGCCCAACCCAACCTTTACACCCCCTGGGTTCATCCAAGATGACAAGAGGGTATCTGTAGGGTTCCTAGGCACTCTTACAAGGGTCTATAAGTCATCAACCATGCCCAATTTAAAATTTAGACATGTCGAACAACCCAAAACGAGGATCTTTGCTAGATAATTAGGGTTACACATGCAAGTAAATATCTTTACAACTAAGAGTGAGGGATTACAACCTTTGTAGTCCGCTCTTTCGCTTCATAAGCTCCGAGTAGTTGTCCCTTCGCCGCAATCCATGATCTCCCGGACTCAAGAGAAGCTCCACAACCCGAATGATCCATACTTGCTTGTAGTCTTCTTTTTCAAAGATGATCTACATTGATATTTCTTTAACTCAAGCTCTCACTCACTAATGAGGTGAACACCCTAATCTAATTGGCTAGATTAGATGAGGATGATGAAGTAGGATTTATGCTCTCTTTTATTATCAAATTCTCACACTAATCCATCACAAAATAAAAACCTAGAAAGCTTTTTTGGGCTCAAGGAAGAAGAAGAAGAATGAATATATCCTTTTGTGATGAATAATGAAAATGATATATGATTACAAATGCAACCATGGTCAAAGATGACAAGGCTAACCAATGTAGAGACTTAACTAGGGTTAAGGGTGTGGTTTGGGTCAAAGAAATATCTAGCAAAATATCAACCATAATATCTTTGCTAGAAACAAAGTAAAACCTTCTAGAAGCTTCATTAAAGAACTAACCCAAATCAGACCCTAACCATGTTTAATCTCCACTAATCATGTTGCATTAGTAATTATAATATGTTACAATATTATATATCACATATATAATATATTTTGTAACAAAAGAAAATAATACAATTAACATATATCGCATATATATCAATGTATTATCCGGTGAGAAAATGAATCAATAAAGCGAGCCAATATTAGATAATGTAATGTAATATATCACATATATAATTATACATTAAATTATCGAATCAACACTTGATCCGACAATCCGGCTATATCGAATATAACCGACTAATATATCATGTACCGATTCATCGAATCAACACTTGATCCGATGACCCGGCTCATATCAAAATATCGTGAGAATATAATACGGTATCTCATATCGTATTATCCTCGGTCCTGCACATATCACATATGTGCTCCTACTCCATTTTGCCTGAGTCAAGAAACCTCTGTGTAGGACTCTAAAGAATCGTCAATACGCCGGCAGTAAGTGATGATCATATCAAACACCCACAAGCTGCAAGCGGTCAGCTAAACGTAACAGCCACCAAGGTATTGAGCGATCAGAAGATCAACAAGCAATCCTGTACATTCTCCTATGAATCCAATCAGTAACACTCCCATACAGTCCGGTCTCTTCGTCTGATATGTTGCATATCTAGTCTAGGGGTGGTATACGTCAGACCCCAGTAACCGATAAGTCGTGTCGATATGAGGCTCATAACAGGTCGAGAAACTACTGGTAACACTTACCAGTAAATCTCTATATCAGCCCTGGCCAGGGACTTCCAGTTATAGCCAATCGAACACAGCACAACATCAACTCCCTATACCGGGAGAAACGAATCCCCTCCTATCGCTCATTGCCTCTATGTGATTCGGGACTGTACCCAAAAGCTACCGTTTTGCACGCCCACTTGGACGTGGTAAGGTGGAAATCAAAGCACAGTGGGAATCACACAAGACTCTATGACGATCTCGGGTCTACAGACTACCCTGTACCAGTGTCACCAGAGAACTGCCATCTGACGTGAGGTATAATACCATCTGGGAGTTCTCGACGAGTCCGTCCAGTGTACCCGGTCTCCACTGAGCACCCGTACACCATCCTTGATGTCAAACACCGATGGATATGGGATCATCCATCGCCATCATATGGGTCAAGATGCGTATACGCTAGTCTACTCTAGTGTATCGATGCCCTGTCTCGACACACCCTCGACTAGGAATAGTTGTAGGATGTACTCGTCGACTACCGTGGCCCCACTAGTATGATCTCATCATAGTTCCAGTAGTCGAGTACATATCCTAAGGGCTTTATCAACATGTGAGAACAAGACAGTAAACTAATACAAGTCAACATGTTAAGATAAAGTGAAACCAAATAGCATACTATCATGACGAGCAAGAAAGTCCTCTCTATATATATCCAAGCATCCATTATAATATACATCATATGTATAACAATGGCCTCTAGGGCATATACATAACTAACAATCTTCCACTTGCACTAAGGCCAACTGTTGTAGTATCTCATACTTAGCATCCCGAATAATCTCTCAAACTGTATCTGGGGAATGGATTTCGTGAGTAGATCCGCAGTGTTGTCCTTCGTATCAACTCTCCTGACCTCGATCCCCCGGCGATCAACTATCTCCCTGATCAGGTGATACCGCCTCAGAATATGTCTGAACTTCTGATGGGACCTGGGTTCCTTGCCCAAAGCCATAGCTCCATTGTTATCACAATACAAAGGTATTGGATGCTCAATGGATGGAACCACACCAAGTTCAGTAATGAACTTCTTTATCCAGACAGCCTCTTTGGCAGCATCGTTGGCAGCGATGTATTCAGCCTCCATCGTCGAGTCTGCAACGGTATCCTGTTTGGAACTCTTCCAACACACCGCCCCTTCATTGAGGGTAAAGACAAATCCCGAGTGCGACTTAGAGTCGTCCTTATCACTTTGGAAGCTTAAATCGGTAAAGGACTCCACCTGGAGTTCTCCGTTACCATACACCAAGAACATCTCCTTAGTTCTTCTCAAGTACTTGAGAATGTTCTTCACAGCTATCCAGTGACTCTTTCCAGGATCTGCTTGATACCTACTCACTACACTTAGTGAGTATGCTACATCGGGTCTGGTACATAGCATCGCATACATGATAGAGCCTACTGCCAAAGCATAGGGTATCCCTTGCATGCTAGCTCTCTCCAAATCAGTCTTGGGAGACATCTCTTTGGAGAGAGTGAGTCCAGAGATCGTGGGTACGTTCCCACGCTTGGATTCTTCCATACTAAATCTCTTTAGTATGGTGTCAATGTACCTGGATTGGGACAATCCCAGTATCCATTTAGATCTATCTCTATAGATCATAATTCCCAGTATGCAGGAGGCACCACCTAGATCATTCATTGAGAATCTTTGTGATAAGAAGAGCTTGACCGATTGCAGCATAGGAACATCATTTTCTATCAAGAGTATGTCATCTACGTACAATACGAGGAAAACGACCTTACTCTCTGCAACCTTCTTGTAAATACAAGGTTCATCTACGTTTTTGATGAAGTCAAACTCTTTGACTACAACATCAAAGCAGATGTTCCAACTCCGCGATACTTGCTTTAATCCATAGATGGATTTAAGCAGCTTGCACACCTTTTCGCTGCTCCCACTATCTACGAAGCCCTCTGGCTGAGTCATGTATACGCACTCTTTTAAATCACCATTTAGAAAAGCGGTCTTAACATCCATCTGCCAGATTTCGTAGTCATGGTATGCAGCAATGGCAAGTAAGATCCGGATGGACTTAAGCATAGCCACTGGAGAAAAGGTTTCGTCATAATCCACACATGGTCGTTGACGAAAACCCTTTGCAACAAGTCTAGCTTTGCAAGTCTCAACCTTTCCATCTACACCATGTTTCTTCTTAAAGATCCATTTGCTCCCAATGGGTTTTAACCCTTCAGGAACAACTTCTAAAGTCCATACTTTGTTGGTGCACATGGATTCCATCTCAGATCGCATTGCATCCAGCCATTTCACAGAGTCACCACTCGTGATGGCCTGCTTGAAACTAGTCGGGTCATCATCTTCCATGATGCAATCCTCGCTCCCACCATCAATGAGAAAACTGTAGTATCTCTCAGGTGGATGAGAAACCCTACTTGATCGGCAGAGAGGCTAGGGTTCATTGGGAACTACTGAATCCTCTGGCTCCACTAAATCTTCAGTTGCAGTTTGTGTCGCTGGAACTTCTTCCTGTTCTACCTCATTGCCACTATCTTGTTTCATGAGAAAACCCTTTTCTAAGAAGATGGCATGTCGAGAAACAAACACTTTTTGTTCCTCAGAGTGGTAGAAGATATACCCTTGTGAATGCTTGGGATATCCAATAAACTTGCATAGAACTGACCTTGCCTCGATCTTGTCCGGATTTTGTGTTTTCACATATGCCGGACAACCCCATATCTTAATGTAGCTAAGATGTGGTCTCTTTCCTTTCCATATCTCATATGGAGTGGTTGGCACAGATTTGGTGGGAACCCTATTCAATAGGTCTATGGCTGTCTCAAGCGCATACCCCCAGAAGGAAATAGGTAACTCAGCAGTGCTCATCATAGAGCGTACCATATCTAATAGGGTGCGATTCCTCCGCTCCGATACACCGTTGTGCTGTGGTGTATAAGAAGGAGTAAGCTGAGAGAGAATCCCATTCTCTTTTAGATAGTCCAGGAACTCGTTGCTCAAGTATTCTCCTCCTCGATCAGATTGAAGGAGCTTAATACTTTTGCCCGTTTGGTTCTCTACTTCGTTCTTATATTCTCTGAATTTCTCAAAAGCTTCAGACTTGTGTTTCATCAGGAACACATGTCCGTATCTAGAGAGATCGCCAGTGAATGGAATAAAGTAGGAAGAACCGTTCCTGGCATGTGTAGACATGGGACCGCATACATCACTATGCACCAGTCCTAAGAGTTCCTCAACTCTTTTTCCGTGTCCACTAAACGGAGTTTTGGTCATTTTACCTTTGAGACATGAATGACAAGTATCATAAGATGATAATTCGAACGGATTCAAATATTCATCCTTATGTAACTTAGCTAGCCGTGTCGCATTGATATGACCAAGTCTACAATGCCACAAGAAGGATTCGTTCATTTCTGAACTTTTCCTCTTGTGTGTGTTTTGTATATTAAGGACTGTATTTTGATTGAGAATGAATATGCCATTATGTAACGAGCCAGATCCAATCAATTTTTGATTTAGGAAGATATTCATAACATTATCCTGTATTACAAAATTATACCCTTCTTTACTTAATAAAGAAACTGATATAATGTTGCACATCATGTTCGGTATATAATAGAACTCATTCAGAATCAATGTATTACTACTTGGTAATACAAGGTGATATTCGCCAACTGCTTTGGCTGTAATATTCATACCATTCCCTACTTGTACGGAATGATCACCCTTTCCCAGTTCTCTACCTTAGCCCACGTAATAATTTACATATGTGGGATCCCGATCCGGTATCTAATACCCAGAACGTAGGGTGAACTGAGAAACAGTTCTCAATAACTAACACACTTGAAGAAGATGCATCAGCATGCTTGTTCTTCGTTTGGGCGGCATGAGAATCCAGATATGCTCCTGTTTCCTGCTCAGTCTTATAACTCTTATAAGAAAGAACGGGACCAACGATCCCTTGCTCAGTATAATAAGCGGGTTCAGTCAATACATCCATATTATTATTTTGATTAAGGCCTGACATGGTCGGTACCTGAAGAGAGAGAGAAGGAAACACTTTAGCGTATGCTCTTGCAAGATTAGATTGGTTATTATCTTATCTAATCAGGATGTCTCCCACTATTTTTATTAAATCTTTCTTCAAACCCTAAAAGATAAGATTAGTCGGGATTAATTACACCCTACAATTTCGTCAATCTTTCAGCCAGATCAGTGTTGGTACTTGAGGGAGGTTTCCCGTGCTTTCGCACGAACCTAATTAAAATAAACCTCGTCTTCCCAGAGGCATAACTCCGTAAACACCTTACTAGACACCTACTTGATTGGCTAATTGTCTTGTGCAAGACTCTCCCAGGAGTAACTCTTACTCGCAGGTTCAGGATCCATCTATCTCATAGAAGGTATGCAATCTCATTGCAAATTTCAACACTTGAAATTCCCGATAATTCTTTTACCCCTAGCGTGCTATGACCTTGACGCATGCCAAACAACCCATAGTTCGCTAGTCAAATTCAACCCGTACATTTCTTGATTGAATCAAACCCACCCGTACGACCCTTGACGCATGCCAAACAACGCCATACAAATACTCTAATCCAATCGCATCTCATGCTACAGATGAGTAGTAATTAGCTACCGTACACTACGCCTTGACGCATGCCAAACTACCGTAGCATGAATACTAAATATTACTTATCTGAAATGACGGAGGGCTACGCAGGTTTTTTCAAAAAAACCATGAGCGTAATGAACTTGATATCGTTGTAGAAACAAGTGATTTTGAAAAGGAGTGTTTTTTAGGCTTTTCTAGTTTCGCTAAAGAGGTCACTCCCGGTGAAGGGATCTCGGCTCTTTCCTCATCGAATAAGGTGCAGGATATTTCATAAATACCGCTGTGCAAAGCAAACCTATAGAAGCAATCAAAAACTAATCCGTGAGTTTGTAGCATCTGCCAGTTTAGCTAAAGAGGTCACTCCCGGTGAAGAGATCTCGGCTCTTTCCTCATCGAATAAGGTGCAGGGTATATCATATATACCGCTGTGCAAAGCAAAACTGTAGCTACCCTTTTTATAAAGTTTTGATTCTACAATATCTTTTAGGTTTCATTTCTTTTATTAATCTCATTAATATATCCCATCAGCTTATGCTTCCTAAGCATCACAGAAGAAACGAAAGCAGTAATATTTATATATCATCATATATATAGCATCACAGAAGAAACGAAAGCAGTAATATTTATATATCAGCATATATATATAGTATAATCATTCATCTCAGGCAGTAATATGATCTCATCACAGAACATTGCAGCAGAAGATAACATATGAAATATTGGATATACTAGGATGTCCGTGTTTTAATATGAGCCTATATAAAACATGGATTCCATGGTCACGATGAATAGCCAAACCCATATCCCTAGATCCCTTCGAGAGTGGCAAGTAACACTGCCAATTCTAGGGTTAGGAGACCCGGTCTCGATTCCTCGAGATGGCCTCCTACTGTACCCTAAAACCCGGTTACTTGTGCTCCCCTCCTTGGGTCTACCTAATGCGGAAAAGTAAATAATATACACTGGTGGCATCAACCTCATCCCGGAAGTGCCCCAATAAAAGAATATTACATACAAATGAATTTTACATGAATGAAAATAAAAACACTCATCTCACATAAAACCCCAGCTAATCAGAACACGACGATCCAATATAACATATCACAGCAATACATAATATCTCTTATCATCAACGTAAGCAAGTATGCGTATCCCGATTGTCGTTGATGTATAGCAACGAAGCCGGCAATACCCCACATACTACGCTTACGATCACAGAAAAGAAAGTGTAAAATTACAACATTTGGAATCCACAATCTCTTTAGACATCGTAAATCCGAAATATCACATACTTCGCATTTCATGCCTAACTATATGAATTCCACATACTGTATCACATTCCAGATAAGTAGACAATATTAAACTTTCCGATCGAATAATCAAATACCCAAGATTTCCTAAATGGCTCAACACTTGAGCGGAATTCAAAAAATCCCAGAATATGTCACAATACCAATGGTCCAGCCGTAGAAGGGTCAAACCAACGCCTCACATGTGGCAACGCCGTACTGCCCCAAACCCTAAGGTTTAGAGGCGGTTCAGACGGTCACATAATCGAGTTAAGATTTGTGTTCTTCTAGAGGGTCCACCGCGTTACTTGCACGTTTTTCCGAAAGATTTAAACTCAAGAAAAATTCAACACTTGAAAGATTTTCGTGCCGGGAAAAAGTGAGTTAATAATATCCGTTCGAACAATTTAACAGTTTCTAAAATATCCGGAAAACAAAACGAAATTAAACTTTCCGATCGAATAAACGAATACAAAGGAATCCCCAGAATACTCAACACTTGAGTAAGATTAAAAATATCCAGAATCATTTACAAGTACCTACGGATGTACCCTGAAGACACGTGTCCCTAATACCAAAGTTCGGCCGCGGAACCGCCGCGGGAAGCAGGTTCCTGCCGCGGTTCCGCGGCTACTTTATGGTATTGTGGGCTCGTGTTTCAAGGTAATCCTTAGAATTCCCTGCTGATTTTTTGAGTATTTTTAATGCAGAAAAAATCACATTTTTACAAAATTTCCAGAGAGGGGGTCAAAACCGACGTATCGGGGTTCGATCGGACTTTTATCTTTGTATACACGTCGCCTAATGCTCTATCTAGGCTCTGATACCACTGTAGGGTTCCTAGGCACTCTTACAAGAGTATATAAGGTATCAACCATGTCCGATTTAAAATTTAGACGTGCCGAACAACCCAAAGCGAGGATCTTTGCTAGATAATTAGGGTTACACATACAAGTAAATATCTTTACAACTAAGAGTGAGGGATTACAACCTTTGTAGTCTGCTCCTTCGCTTTATAAGCTCCGAGTAGTCGTCCCTTCGCCGCGATCCATGATCACCCGGACTCAAGAGAAGCTCCACAACCCGAATAATCCATGTTTGCTTGTACTCTTCCTTTTCAAAGATGATCTACCTTGAAGTTTCTTTAACTCAAGCTCTCACTCACTAATGAGGTGAACACCCTAATCTAATTGGCTAGATTAGATGAGGATGATGAAGTATGATTTATGCTCTCTTTTATTATCAAATTCTCACACTAATTCATCATAAAATAAAAACCTAGAAAGCTTTTTTGGGCTCAAGGAAGAAGAAGAAGAATGAATATATCCTTTTGTGATGAATAATGAAAATGATATATGATTACAAATGCAACCATGGTCAAAAATGATAAGGCTAACCAATGTAGAGACTTAACTAGGGTTAAGGGTGTGGTTTGGGTCAAAGAAATATCTAGCAAAATATCAACCATAATATCTTTGCTAGAAACAAAGTAAAACCTTCTAGAAGCTTCATGAAAGAACTAACCCAAATCAAACTCTAACCATGTTTAATCTCCACTAATCATGTAGCATTAGTAATCATAACATGTTACAATATTATATATCACATATATAATATATTTTGTAACAAAAGAAAATAATACAATTAACATATATCCCATATATATCAATGTATTATCCGGTGAGAAAATGAATCAATAAAGCGAGCCAATATTAGATAATGTAATGCAATATATCACATATATAATTATACATTAAATTATCGAATCAACACTTGATCCGACAATCCGGCTATATCGAATATAACCGACTAATATATCATGTACCGATTCATCGAATCAACACTTGATCCGATGACCCGGCTCATATCAAAATATCGCGAGAATATAATACGGTATCTCATATCGTATTATCCTCGGTCCTGCACATATCACATATGTGCTCCTACTCCGTTTTGCCTGAGTCAAGAAACCTCTGTGTAGGACTTTAAAGAATCGTCAATACGCCGGCAGTAGGTGATGATCATATCAAACACCCACAAGCTGCAAGCGGTCAGCTAAACGTAACAGCCACCTAGGTATTGAGCGATCAGAAGATCAACAAGAAAGCCTATACATTCTCCTGTGAATCCAATCAGTAACACTCCCGTACAGTCCGATCTCTTCGTCTGATATGTTGCATATCTAGTCTAGGGGTGGTATACGTCAGACCCCAGTAACCGATAAGCCGTGTCGATATGAGGCTCATAACAGGTCGAGAAACTACTGGTAACACTTACCAGTAAATCTCTATATCAGTCATGGCTAGGGACTTCTAGTTATAGCCAATCGAACACAGCACAATATCAACTCCCTATACCGGGAGAAACGAATCCCCTCCTATCGCTCATTGCCTCCATGTGATTCGGGACTGTACCCAAAAGCCACTGTTTTGCATGCTTTCTTGGACGTGGTAAGGTGGAAATCAAAGCACAGTGGGAATCACACAAGACTCTATAACGATCTCGGGTCTACAGACTACCCTGTACCAGTGTCACTAGAGAACTGCCATCTGACGTGAGGTATAATACCATCTGAGAGTTCTCGGCGAGTCCGTCCAGTGTACCCGGTCTCCACTGAGCACCCGTACACCATCCTTGATGTCAAACACCGATGGATATGGGATCATCCATCGCCCATCATATGGGTCAAGATGCGTATACGCTAGTCTACTCTGGTGTATCGATACCCTGTCTCGACACACCCTCGACTAGGAACAATTATAGGATGTACTCGTCGACTTCCGTGGCCCCACTAGTATGATCTCATCATAGTCCCAGTCGTCGAGTACATATCCTAAGGGCTTTATCAACATGTGAGAACAAGACAGTAAACTAATACAAGTCAACATGTTAAGATAAAGTGAAACCAAATAGCATACTATCATGACGAGCAAGAAAGTCCTCTCTATATATACCTAAGCATCCATTATAATATACATCATATGTACAACAATGGCCTCTAGGGCATATATATAACTAACAGTATCATCCATTGAAAAGGGGTTGGAAGCTTTGATTAAAACCTCTACACAGACTATGTCTAGTCTGGCTACTTTTATGCAAACATCTGGTCAGTTGCATAGCGCTAATACACAAGCGATAGCCAGACTAGAAATTCAAATCAGTCAACTAGTTGCTACAGTGAATGAACATGAAAAGGGAACATTCCCTTCCTAACAGGTGACAAATCCGAGAGAACAGAGAAACCACAACGCTCATGTTGTTCAACAGAACAATATTGAGTATGCGAATGCCGTTACCGTCCTCAGATCGGGACGCACGATTAACAACAAGGTTTTCAAACCTAACGATTCATCCAAACGTGCGGTTGTCAATCTACCGGCACATGTCTCATCACCTGTTCCTTCTTCCGGTCTGTCTACATCTTCATCTTCTTTACCTTCTTCCTCTTCACTTCTTCTTCATCGTCAGCTGCATATCCTTAGAAACAACCAGAGCTATCACCGCAAAATCGTCCAGCTATTCCAGCTAGAACACTCACGCCTTCTACACCTGTTCCATCTGCAACTTCTTCAAACCAAATGTTTGAGCCCAAGGCTCCATATCCCAATAGGTTGAAATAAAAGAAACCCTCTGCAACTATGGAAAAGGTATTAGAAGTCTTCAAACGCTATGAAGTCAAATTTCCGTTCTTGGACGTGGTCCAACAAGTCCAGCGTATGCAAAATTCCTTAAGGATTTACGCACGCAGAAACGACGCACGAATGTGCCAAAAACAGTCTTCTTGGCCGCCATTCTAAGCGATGTCTTGTCTAAATCCATTCCGGTAAAATATAAGGACCCTAGCTGTTCTACTATTTCTTGCACAATCAGGGACAAGCAAATCAACCGAGCTTTGTTAGACTTAGGGGAAAGCGTGAACCTTCTCCCTTACTCAGTTTATGAACAACTGGGTTTGGGAGAATTAAAACCGACCAAAGTGACTCTGCAATTGGCAGACAGATCCATGAAGGTACCGAGGGGAGAGATCGATGATGTTCTGATTAAGGTCGAGGAATTCATATTCCTTGTAGATTTCATTGTATTGGAGACTGAACCCATCGCCAATCTCAGCGGTCAGATTCTAGTCATACTGGGGAGGCCTTTCCTAGCTACATCCAATGCGTTGATCAATTGTCGCAATGGATCCATGAAACTCTCATTTGGAAATATGACAATTCACCTCAACATCTTTACGCTAGGAAACCAAGAAAGCAAAAGACATGACGACACATTTGAAGTCAACGCTGTACATGATATGTCTGAGAAGGAGACATTTGACTTCAAAAATGAGTGTCTTGAGGAAACTTTTGAAGAACTGTTTTCCGAGGAACTTCTTTTGCTTGAGAAGCTGAGTCCTGAACAGGCTTCTTACGCACATTGGGGACTCCAATTTGAACCACTTCGTAATGAACCAACCTCTGAAGTGCGACCATCAGTGGAGGAGCCATCCAGACTTGACCTCAAAGTTCTTCCTGACCACCTCAAGTATGCATACTTGGGAAATAACGAAACGCTTCCGGTTATAATCGCAACCGACCTTGCGCCTGAGAAAGAGTTGGCCCTCATGAATGTTCTGAGAAAGAACATGGAACCAATTGGTTGGTCAATGGCTGATATCAAAGGAATCAGCTCTGCTATCTGTCAGCACAGAATCCACATGACTGATGATTCCAAACCCTTCAAAGACCATCAACGCCGACTTAACCCAGTTATGAAACAAACGGTGCGGAATGAAATGCTTAAGTGTCTTAACAACGGGATCATTTATCCCATATCTGACAGCAAATGGGTAAGCCCCATTCATGTTGTACCAAAAATATTGGGTATCACGGTGATCACTAAGGAAGAAAACGAACTAGTCCCAACCCGTACACAGACGGGTTGGAGAGTCTGTATTGATTACAGAAAGATCAACACAGCAACTCGCAAAGATCATTTTCTGCTGCCCTTCATTGATCAAATACTTGAACGCCTAGCCGGCCATGCCTACTATTGTTTCCTTGATGGATATTCCGGCTACAATCAAATCCCGATCGACCCAGAGGATCCGGACAAGAAAACTTTCACCTGTCCTTTTGGTACATTTGCCTACCGTCACATGCCCTTTGGGCTATGTAATGCACCTGCAACATTTTAGCGGTGCATGATGAGCTTATTTTCCGACATGGTAGAGCGATTCTTGGAAGTGTTCATGGATGATTTCTCCATCTTTGGAGATTCATTTTCTGAGTGTCTGGGGCATCTTGAACTTGTAATGATACGATGCATGGAAAAACATCTCACACTCAATTGGGAGAAGTGCCATTTCATGGTCAAACACGGCAGTGTGTTAGGTCACATCATTTCTGAAAATGGCATCGAAGTCAATAAAGCAAAAAATCGACGTCATTTCAAGTCTCCCACCTCCACGGACAGTCCGTGACATCAAGGATTTTAGCAAACTGGCTAGACCCTTGAATTCTTTGCTGGCTAAGAATATTCACTTTGAGTTCAATTCTGAGTGCCTTACTGCGTTCAACCTTCTAAAATCAGAGCTCACTTTCGCTCCGATCTTAAGTGCACCAGACTAGAATGAACTTTTTGAGCTAATGTGCCATGCTTCTGACTTTGCAATAGGCGCTGTCTTAGGACAGCGATTTGAAAAGAAGTGGCACGTTATTCAATACGTGAGCAGGACGTTGAGTGACGTACAGCTGAATTACACCACCACTGAAAAGGAATTCTTAGCTGTCATATACGCACTTGAAAAATTCCGTCCATATTTGATCGGGACCCACGTCACGATTTATACTGATCATTCTGCACTTAGGCACCTCTTTGCAAAAAAGGATGCCAAAGACAAATTGATACGTTGGAATCTCCTTCTTCAATAATTTGACTTGACCATCAAGGATAAAAAGGGAACCGACAATGTTGTTGCTGATCATTTATCTCACTTAACAAATGCACCAATTGAGGAAATTCCAATTAACGAACAATTCCCAGACGAACAACTTCTCTCCGTATCAGTTGAACCCTGATTCACCGATATCGTGAACTATCTTGTCACGAGAGAAACACCTTCTTTTTGGTCAAATCAGGACAAGTCAAAATTTCTCTCCTAAGTCAAATTCTTTTATTGGGATGAACCATACCTATTTAAGTACTTTCCTGATCAGATTATCAGAAGATGCGTTTCCAACTCTGAAACGAGAAGTGTTCTATCTTTCTGTCATGACCAAGCATGTGGGGGCCATTTTGGACCCAGAAAGACGGCTGAAAAAGTTTTGCAAAGCGGCTTCTACTGGACGATGCTATTCAAGGATGCTTTCGAATAATGCAAAACTTGTAGCCGATGTCAACACATGGTAAAGATTGGAAAACGAAATCAGATGCCCTTAAATTCCATTCTGATTGTAGAGATTTTTGATGTCTGGGGTATCGATTTCATGGGGCCATTCCAAAACTCTTTCGGGAATTTATACATTTTGTTGGCTGTGGACTATGTGTCCAAATGGGTGGAGGCAGTCCCATATCGAACCAACGATAACAAGGTTGTCATAAAATTCTTAAAAGAAAACATCTTCTCTCGGTTCGGCACACCTCGCACCATCATCTGCGATAATGGAACGCATTTTTGCAACCGATCTTTTGAATCGCTGATGAAGAAATACTCCATTAGCCACAAATTGTCAATGCCCTACCATCCTCAAATTTGCGGCCAGATTGAAGCCTCCAATAGAGAGATTAAACAGATTCTGGAAAAGACTGTCAGTCAAAACCGTAAGGATTGGTCGTTGAAGTTAAATGACGCGCTTTGGGCGTTTCGCACCGCCTTCAAAACAAATTTAGGTATGTCTCTATACCGACTCATCTTCGGAAAAGCATGTCATCTGCCTGTTGAATTGGAACACCGCACATTCTGGGCAATTAAACAGCTTAATATCGACCTAGAAAATGCCGGTGAGGCACGAAAACTTCAATTAAACGAGCTCGAAGAGATACGCAATGACGCGTATGAAAACGCCAAGCTATACAAGGAAAAAACGAAAGTTTTTCATGACAAGTCGATTCTCCGAAAAAATTTCACTGTGGGTTAGAAGATTCTACTTTACGACTCCAGACTTCATCTGTTTCCAGTAAAATTGAAGTCATGTTGGACGGGTCCGTTTCTTGTGCATACCATTTTTCCGCATAGTGCAGTTAATATTGAAGATCAGCACTCTGTCAACACCTTCAAAGTCAATGGCTAACGTCTGAAGCCATTCTTAGAATTGCCTTCGGAAACGGAGGAGCTAATATTTTTACATGAGCCAAGTTATCACGATTAAATCACATCCCCGCATCTTGTATATACAAATTTTTCCTCTTTTGAGACTTTGTGTAATTGTTTTTTTCATTATTATTTTGACCCCTCAACAATTTTGACCCCCGTTGTATAATATGACAGTGAGGGCACTGTCAAGTTTAAGTTTGGGGGTGTGCTCGGTAAGCATTTCTATTTTTTGCATTCATTTGTATATTCTGCATTTGCATACATATTCAAAAATCCATAAAAATAAGAAAATTTTCCAAAACATAAAAACTTTGGCGTCAAGTTAGCTAGTGGGAAAACTTAGATTCAAAATTCCGATGGCTTAGTTGATAAAATAAGGCCAGCTATATCTTATTTGTAGATTTTGAAAACCTGAAATTTAACCCTCCTTTAAGTTTAAACATAACTAATATACGTCTTTGCATCACACTACACGTGTCGTGAGTTTTTGAGAATTAGATGAAAAGTCTGAAATGTCTTTAAACTTTTGAAAATTGATAGGCATCTTTAGGATCAAACAGGTTTATTCTGAATTAAGTAATATCAAGAATAGTTCAAGTGGATATGAAGGGATATTATTGATGCCTTAATAGGAACTAATTCTGAAAAATAACCCATCTGAAACTTGATTGGAGTGAATACACACCTGATCCATACAAACACGTCTTTTATCCTGAAAATAATTGAACAACTGGTTATATCCTCGTTCGCATTGAATTGTTATGATTTTAACGCTAAAAATAAGTCTTTTGTTTTAGGGCCTAGGTAACTTGGGCAATTAAGTCCGCCGGGATGTCTCTACACCTAATGCCCTAAAACCAACTGGTTTGGGTGCATTGACCCAAAGCTCGCTAAGAAGTCTAAAAAGTCCAAATTAAAACAAAGTCAAGCAAGAGTTCTCTCTGAGTTAAAATTCCTAACGGTTCTTTGTATGAGAATAATCTTGACATAAAACAAGTTTTTATAAAAATATTTTTAACGGAGATATGAAGGTTTTGTCCTATGATAAAGACTATTGCACATTCACGATGGTGTGTATGATACGAAAATAAGAAAAAGGTAGAGTGAAGAATAAGACTTAGTTTCCTGTTAAGGAAGATCGAAATTCTGAATTTGAAAGCTAACTGGAAAACGAAACTTGAGAAAAACTTAACTCTTTATAAAACTTGTGTGATCCTTTTGAAATTTTATCCGGTTTTTATTTTGTATGTCTAGGACTCTAATCAAATTTTTTTGAAACGTAACGACGCTATTTTTGCACTACACGTAAAGACGTATAGGATCTTAGGTTAAATAAAAAGTGAGGTGTGAAAAATAAGGGTTCGATATTTCTAATTTAGGATAATAGAATTTCTTGCTTTGATACTAAACCTTAGGATTTGAATCAACAGTTTTTTTGCAAAACTAGCTTGATGGGATTTTGTGGGTGTAATCCGTTGAAAACCCTCAGAAGACAACACTCCTCCGACTAGGGACACCTAGGGGTTTAACGGCTTGTTGCACGAGCTCAATACAATCGCGTTCCCTGCGAAAGTGAGGTTAGGATTTTGTTTTGCTTAGGAAGAGCAAAAGATAAGTTTGGGGGTATTTGTTCATCACGAAAAATTGCATTTTTTACCGCTCATTCATTATTAATTTTGTGATATATCGGTACTATTAACCCGTATCTGTTCAATAAATACAGATTACATGTATTTGTGACAAAATACTGGAAACACACTCAAATGCACGGATACTGACATTTATGAGCCGACACTGCAACCAGAATAAAAAAACCGATCAATATTCAAAGAGTTCTTCTTGCAACATGCAAGTGTACACATTTTTTATGCAAAATGGTCAAACACAATACAAGTGTGAACACATTGTGATGCATGAACCTTTGTGGGCTGCCTAGCACAAGTAGGTACACATAAATCATGACTTATGCAAGTAAAGAGGCAAGTGGCTATGAGTCATTAGTGGAAACAAAATGTGTGATGTGATTTAAAGGTTGAATTTCCCTCCAAATCTACAGAGTGCAACCCAAGATTTTATAAAAGAATCAATCGATGCATGTGAGATCATGGAGAGCACACACGATTACCACACAAAAACGAGCCCCAAAGCTCAATAGAAAACCGGCGGAAATCTCCAAATTCCCGGCGCCACCGACCCTACTAGGACCTAATTGCTCCAACTTTCGTCTGATCATTTCTGGTTGTCACATCATCCTTGTTTTATTGTTTGTTTATTCTGATTTTGTGCCTATAAATACCAGAACAGATAGCAAGCTAGGGTATACTTTAGAGGAGACACTTTGTACACATTTTCACTACTTGTAACTAGTTTGATTTTGTAACTCTTTTCATTAGATTGAGTTCTTTGCCTTCCTCTAGTCTTGCAACTTCTATCTTTGAACTTGCAAGATTATATTTTCGTAGTTGAACCCATTTTGCTTGTACTTGGATACCATTGCAATAAAAGCTTCATTAAATTCAAGTTTGATTCTTGTATCTTTTCTTTATTTCATTTTCTTTTATATTTATTCAGTTGTTCTCTCATAATATGATGTGTGAGTAGTTTTGCACTTAGGCTATGGTGAGGTAGGTTGTTGAATGGCTTTCCTTCCAACCCCCTCCTTCTTGATTATTAATTTTTGCACTTCTTTTCTTAATATATGCAATGTTATTATGATTTGCTTGATAGAATATATTGTTTTGAATGGTTGCAAATCAATCTTTAACATATATCATATTCCTTCTTTACATATTAGTGTTGTTATATTAAGAATTGAAGTTGAAAGGAGTATGAAATTTAGCTAAGTATAGTAAACTAGCTAGATAGAACATATAGCCATATAGGCATATATTCTATGCTTGCTAACTTCACTTAGCTCATTTCATTTTAAAACCATAAATTTTTAGTTTCTTTTATACCTAATATTGATATCATATCCTAAAACGATACTTGTTATTGGGATATATGCGGCATGCTTTTTTTTAAGTCAATTAGCAACTAGAAATGGACTTTGAATCAAGATTGAGAGTTGGGGGTAACGCCATATTCAATTTATCTAACCTTAGCTTAAGTTTTCCATAAATATCACTTTATCCCTTCATTGTTTCATTTATATAAATACGTGACCACTTCAAACTCAAAACCATTGTTTTCTAACTCAAAAGAATGTCGTGATATCTACTCCCTGTGGATCGACCCGTACTTTCCGGCTTGCATCAACGCCCCGTGCACTTGCGGTATTTTTATAACTCGAGAATCACATCGTGCAATATTTTTTTATCAAAAACCGACATATCCGATATTAACCATATCCTGTTCAAAAGCACGACATCGTGAATCTCCAACACCTCTCATGATTTGAGAATCAAAGGAAATAAAGATATAAAAATACTTGAATACCTCACCACATCCCTAAGCACTACTCCCTAACAAGTTGTAGTCTTTAGTTGCTTCACTAGGGTTTTTAGTGTGAAGCTAGTGCTTGAAAAAGATTTCCCTGGGTGGATCATCATCGGCAAAGAAGGACCGACTTGCGAGCATGATCCGAAGCTCTTGAGGGCTAAGTTGGAGTTCACAAGATCATCAAAAGCTCGCTACAAGTTCAATGGATGCTACCACGACCATCAGAGCACAAGCTCGTTTCCGGCAGCTCAAGAGCGAAGGAGGGGGTCTTCCGCGATTAGGTGAACACGCTATGAAGGTAGCTAGCCCTTCTAACACTTAGAATAGATAATCTAGTTAGCTAGTTTAGTGTTTAGTTAAGATTCTATGGTTTAAATTGTTAGTGCCTTTAAGAAAATTTTTGTTTTAGATTCTGCATCGGCCATGGGTTAGCGGCAAGGGCATTATGTCTCATCTCACCACTTCTCCATACACTCTTGAACACAATGGCACATCAGAACATCACCATCGTCATGTTGTCGAAACTGGTCTTACACTCTCGCATACGGCCTCTCTTCCCACTAAGTATTGGAGTCATGCCTTTTAAACAGTTGTTTATCTCATAAATCATCTTCTTACACCGGTTCTTAATTTCTAGTCCCCTTTTGAAAAACTCTTTCAACGTCCACCTAACTATAGACGTCTCAAAATTTTTAGGTGTCTTTACTATCCCTGGTTAAGGCGATATACCACCTCTAAATTTTAACCTATATCCACTCCCTGAATTTTTCTAGGTTATTCAACATTCAATCTGTATATAAATGTCTGGATCCTGTCTCTCATAAAATTTACATTTCTCGTCATGTTAAATTCATCGAAACCAATTTTCCTATGTAGGTATCTAGTAGATATCAAGAGGCTCTTCCGCAAGATTTGGACTCTCCTGGTGCAGCATCGCAACTAATCACGTCCACCTAACCTACCAAACATCACATCCTCCCCATCTTACCTAATGCAACCCCAACTGAACCCCAATCATTAACTTCTCATACCTTTGACTTCTTCCCCTCCACCAACTCATCACAATCCTCACCCTCCAATCTCGAGAACACTGCCAACCTCCTCGTCCCTATCGCCCCAACCTCCTTCACAACTGCTCAACCACATTTACCCTTTCCACAACTGTCTTCTACTCCCCCACCCCAAAATCTCTGAACTAACAATGAACGAAAACCGAACTCTAAATACTTCAACTCTCAATATATAAACCATACCACCATTCACCCAATTGCTGAGAACTTAGGCACACTAGCAAACTAGTTTTCGAAGATGGCGACATGGATTTCAAAATTTTTCTAGTTCGTTAAAGTTCCTGAAACCATGAATTGAACTAAAGAGCTAAGAACTTGTAAACAAAACCTAGTGAGCTAAACTAATCTACTATGTGTAGAATACTCACATCCTCAAGCTTTCTTTAAGTGCTTCGGATCGCGGTTCCAAGCCGGTCCTCTTTTGCCAAAGATGATTCACCTGAGGGAAACGATGCAGGCTCTAGTTTCGACTAGCGAAGCAATCGACGCTCTAAGGTCGCTAGCAATGGAGAGTGGGGATGTAGGAATTTTTCACTATCTTTTTCTCTCATTTCTTAAGCTCAAGTGAGCAACTTAAGAAGAATGAGGAGGAGGTAAGGAAAACCAAGGCATGAACAACTCAAGAAAGAAAAATGAGCTAAGTGTAGATGAGCTCTCAAGCATGATAGAATGAAGTATGTATGTCATGTAGAAAGAATGGCTCCTTATTTTTACAACCATGCAAAAAATATCTCATATCATTTTTACAATAAACAATCAAAGGCCATATCTCTCTACATACCTCCAACCATGCTCATGCCACCACACCCTCCACCTCATTTACAAATGATTTTCTAAAAAGAAAATCATATAATGAGGTGTCCATCTTCTAGAAGATATTCCGTATAAATACGTAATACAAGCAAGTATACGTATCGAAATACATATATGCGTATTCATATAAAAATACGAATAGACAAGAGAGAAAATGAATAGTGAACAACAATACTAGAATATATATACTAAAAATATATATATAAATTATTAAATTAAAACTTGATTTAATAATCTGGCTTAATCCTAAGCCGCCAGTATTATCAACCGTCCGATTAAAGTCTGTGTAGCATGTACATATATTTAATCGGACACATGTATGTACCAACATACATCATCTACATCATATCGCCTGAACCGGAAAAACTTGTGGGACTCTACAGACTCGTCAATACGCTAGCAGTGGGTTTAACCACAAGTATGTCAACGACACTAGCTGTACGTAATGGCTGCCCAGGTATTGAGCGAAAAGAAGGCCAACGAGCAAACTCATCTGTACCCCTACCGAGCCTGTCTGTGACAATCTCCGTACAGTCCGGTCTGTTCGTCTAAGAGTATCGCATATCGGGTCTAGGGGTGGATAAAGTCAGACCCCTAATAACGCAATATTTCGTGTCGGAGTGAAGCCCATCACCCACTGAGAAACTACTGATCTAAATCAGTAATTCTCGTCCACCTTGGCCAAGGATTTCTGGTGATGGTCATTGTTTAGTTGATAAAACTGCACATTTGTTATTACATTTTTCCTATCACTTCCATATTTAAAAAGGTCTTTATTATAATATATCATACATATGAGGGTTTATTTGTTAAAATACTATTTTCCATGTGTTGATATATTATAATTAGCATTTGGTAGGAAAATGTATGCAAATAATATCATTGACCAAATCCTAGTAGAACAAAGTCTACTAAATATTATTTGAGTTGTTGTGCAGAATTTTTCCAAGTTATGCAGGATTTTTTCAAGACTAAAATCAAGGAAATCAAGTTGTTAAAGAAAACCTGCCTAATTAAGAAAGCAAAACTTGGAGATCAAGTCTGGCAGCAACTACGAGAAGATTTCAAAGATCCAAAGCTTCCAGAGACTGCCACATGTCATAAGGATCTACTCCCAAAATTTTGATGAAGTGATCCCCACCATTGGCCGCGGATCCGCGGCCAAACCCCCCTGTTGGCCGCGGATCCGCGGCAACATTGAGGATTTAGGGTGTGCAAAAATTGTGGGTGAATCTATACAGTTAGTTCCCTAATTTGGAAGTAAAGGTTTCTGGATTTGGACTATAAATAGGGACCGAGAGCCTCTTGGAAAATTTATCAATTCGACGCGATCACGAAGTCCCAGACGTCTCACGCATCCAGGATGGTCATCAACTGTTCGTCTACCTCCTTGGAAGAGATCGAGAAGCAAACTAGTCTTTGTAATCATTTTCTAAGGAATCAAAGTGTAAATTGTTCAAGTTGATTAATAAAGGTAGTTGTTTTATTTAATTCTTTTTCATTTTATATTATGTTTTCCCTCTCTATCTTTTCATCTTCTTTTCCCAACATGCGCGAGTAATTCTCCGCTTGTTAGGGTTCGTAGGATTAGGGTAGGCTAATGGACGATAAAAATCCCTAAACCCTTTTTAAGTCCTATAAAGTTTATGAACTTTATCAAAAGAATTTTTAACATCCTAATCGGGCGCGCTAACAATTCGTTGCTAGTTCCGACCGCGATTAGAGTTTAGATTAATGATTGTTTTGGTAAGGGCTAGATATGAACGGAGTTCCGTGTCGAGATAAGGGTTAAGAGTGGGATTCCTTTTCCCTCCAGAAACCCTAATCTATAAGCATCACCGTCGTTCTAGTTTTAAATCTATTAATGGATAAAAATGGTAACTTTTAATTAATCGTCCATAACTACTAAATCCTAACGAACCCTACAAGCCCTCTTATTATATTAACTACATCCTTAAAATAATCTAGATCTATATTTTTGCATTCTTGCTTAACGTAGATCTAGAAACCATTCAACAAATTCTTTCTTCCTCCTCTCTTTTTCAACACATCTAAAGTAAGAGTAAAAGATTCAACGTTTCTCAGAGGACGACCCGTACTCATCTCGGTCTAGCTACACGCGACACCGTTATTGATTGCGGTTACTTTAACTACACAAACACTCTTTCGAATCAATCAAATGGCGCCGTTGCCGGGGATACGTGCGTAATTTTTTATTCTTACTATTTGTGTTGAATTCTTATACGATCTATATCGTAATTAAAACAAAACTGCAAATTGTATATTTAACGATTATTGTGTGAATTTTGCGAGGAAATCTGGAGTCACAAACTTGAGGAAACAGAAGACAGAGACATTCATCAAGATCCAGAGGAGTACAGGAGGCCACAGAGCAAACTTTAACCACCTGATCCTTCCGCCCAGCGGCGGAACCGCGGCAAAGGAGCTCATTTACGGTGGAAAGGCGGCGGGTTAGAGGATTTAGGGTTCCAAAATTCTCTGGTAAGATTCTCAACTATTTCTCTCTCCTCTCAAATCCAATAAAATCTATCTTCTGCAGGATTCTTTGCAAAATAGCGCCGCTCAAAAAAATCTTTTTGCAAAAGTTTTGTGATTGGTTTTGTTTTGCATATTTTAATACGGACTTTAAGGGGCAAAGACCAAATCAAGATTAGGTGGGGATTTCATCACCCTTCCTAAGCCCCACAAATCACAAACCGAGCATCTAGATCAACCCTTCATTAATTTAAAAAATATCTAGACCAGACTCTAAGAACTGTCGCGCTCAATAAGGACAGAGGATGGTCGTGGGTAATCTATCGTTTATTCGCATTACTTTTGTAGTGCCTAAGCAAGTGTGACAAAGGCTAGTGGTTTTTAATTAGGCCCACTACTGTGGTTCCTTCCCACTTACCTGGCACTTATCTGGCTACAGGAGTAGTACGGAGGCGGTAGAGGATTGATCCTGCGGCTTGTCCTTTGGAAGTCTAGGAGCGGTCTAGAGACTGACCTAGGTAACCTTAGTTTCAGGATTGTTTGTGCATTTTTGTGTGATTTGTCTAAATCCGTCATTTTTTTAACAAACCAATTATTTTCTCCCCTCTTTACCCTTCGCCCTTCTTCTCTTCTTATAATGGGTGACCCAAACAGACGATCTCTTGCCGAGCTTTGCTGTCCACAACCAGATATCTCTTGTTTTCGTAATCCCTTCGGTATACCGTCCGGCTCTTCCATGTCCTTAAGAGATCATATAGAACAAGCAGGAAGAAACAGTTGGCCACCTCAGTCTAGGTCTTATCAACCGTATCCTAAAGCTACACCTGTTTCAGTTGATACCCAGAGTGAGGAAGCCCCTAGACGAATGTCCATTGCTGAGCACATAGCTAGGGCTAGAGGCCAAAGTTTAAACCCGGACCAATATCAACCATCACCACCACTGTCCAGAGAAGAGTTTGATATGCGGTTTGTGGCATATAAGATATCTATTGAAAATAGCCAACCAACCAACCCATATCAATATTCTTCTTATCATAATATTGATCCTACTCCTACCCAAGTTTCGCAACCATTCTATTCTTATCAATCCAATCCGACTTTTCCACCTACTCTAGACAGTTCTTCTAATCAGTCATTTGGGAGTTTTAATTATCCACAAGAATTTCAATCTTATACTGAAACCCCTTATCAACCCAAGACTGGTCTGGAGCAGACATTAGAAAAATTTCTGGAACTGTCGAACCAAATTAGGAAGGATTTGGGTAGTGAGACAGAACTATACACCCTTCCTAATCAAACCTCCCCATTCCAAACTGAAATCTACAACTCCAGTTTCATAGATTCATCAAGTACGCCAAATAGAATGACTGATAAGTTGTGTGACTTTGTAGTGTTTGATTTACCCGACTGTGAAGGGTCCATTTCAAGTGAAACCATACCCAACCCTTGTGATCTCTACACCTCCACTCTTGAACCAAAACTGATTGAAAACCATATTTTTGATGAGGAGTTTGAGAATTTTAACCTTCACTTGAATGAGGTGATTGACGTTGGGGATATATTGATTGATGAACCCGAAATTTTGGATGATTTTGTCCCACCAATTCATCAAATCCTTTCACTTCCTTGTGGTCATTATTTTGAGCCTTTAATTATTCCCGAACCCCAAATATGTCTTGAAGTTGATGATAAAGGTATATCCGAAGAAATACAGCCTCCATCTTCCACATCTGGTACAACAACACTCGACACACCAATTTGTTTACCCATTTCACCTTCTATTTTCTCTGGTTCTTCTTCTGTTCCTATAGTTTCAGTGAGTTTTGATGAATCACAATCCGTTAATTCAAGATCAATAATACCAGAAATTCAACTTGATATGGATATTTTTGAAAATGAGGTAGATGAGTTTTTCAAGTCCTCTACCTCAATGATTTTTGATGAATCAAGTAGGATAAATTCTGGCACAAAACTCTTTGACAGCAAAATGTTCAATCACACCATTGATAAAAGTTTTGAAGAACTTTTTGCTGACGAACTTGAATTTTTAAACAATACAGATTTTGTGATCGATCAATCTCCACCTATAGAGGTTGAACCGTCACCATTCCTTCTTCCTAATCATTCACAGTCATCCTCATTCTTTCTTTTCTCTAATTTCAAACCCTTTCCAGACCACCTCTTATCCCTTCCCCATTTTTTCTTGACTCGATACAACACATTCTTCCACCAACCTATACGCTATACTGATAAAATCTTTGAATGGTTGGTGTTAACTTTTGGTCTTTGTAAAGTCTTAGTTTGACCAAATGACTCACCCCCTCTTAAAATGCTTCGTATTGTCTAACTCATGTTTGAGGGGGGGTATATTTTTGGCTCTTGAACATAACTTTTGTCCTCAAATTTGTGAGCCAAAAATAAGTTTGGGGGAGGATTTTCACTTTCATATATTCTTGCCCCCATTAATAATTTCCTCCCAAGTCTACAGGTTTTGAGCTTAACGGATGACATCAGTGAGGACGCTGCTGTAAATAGGTTTGGGGGAGGTTTGTGCTTATTTACAGATCAATTTGCATCATACTTTGCATAAGCAAAACATTTTCAAAAATTTTAAATTTTTTTTTATAACAAAAGAGTAGAAAGTGAAAAGTTACATCCAAAAGATAGGAATAGTTTAAGAAAACCAAGAAAATTAGAAGTTTTCTTAAACGAACTGGTAATAAATAGTTATGAGCTGTTGTCCCAAGGGTTAGTAAGATAAAGGAAGTCACTAATCTGAGGATAAAAATAAGTCTGAAAAATAGTTTCTATTCTGGAAGCCAAACATTTGAATGTTGATACCCTACTATATGCACTTACACACGTCTTGAAACTCGGGATAGTAGAGGATACCTTGAAATGCTCTTGTCTAAAAGCCAAAATATGAAGGAAATGAAAAAAAATGAAGAAAATATAAAAATGGTGAAAAGAAAAATGAACACTGGTTTTGTTATCGCCAAGGCAGCAATAAAAAAAATATAGCGAGGGTGCTTCATCACCTAGTGCCTTAGACCAACTGGTTTGGGAGTCACTGCTAAGCCTTAGGTGGTGCAAGACGAGGAAAATACTATCACCTAATAAGCAAGCACATAAGTAATCGGTCGGTTAGTACCTCAAGAAGTATTAACGGTCGCATGAAAATGTGTGAGCAAATCTAAATTAAAAAGTACTGCGGCAGATGGACAAGAGTATGATAGCTTGAATGGAATTCTCCGAGTGTAGGGATGTCCATTACACACACGTAGGGGTATACGATCGGTGTTTGGATGAAAGATAGGAATGAAGAATAAAGACGATATTTTATTGAGGGATAATGTGATTTCTAACATCTTTTCATGACTATTAAGATAGGGCTCATAACAACTGAAAAGCTAGTGTAGTTGGAAACTCTTATTTTCAAAGTCTTTCTTTTATGGTTCTTATCTTTATATGTAAATTTCACCATCTCTTTTTTATTACAGGATTTTGTGGGTGTAATCCGCTGAAAACCCTCAGGAGACAACACTCCTCCTACTAGGGACACCTAGAGATTTAACGGCTTGTTTCACGTGCTCAGTGTAATCGTGTTTGCCTACGAAAGTGTGCTTAGTTTTCTCCTTTCCTTTTTCTCCTTCTCATGAATAAACTAGTTTGCTCGGAACGATTAAAAATAAGTTTGGGGGTATTTGTTCAGTTGATAAAACTGCACATTTGTTATTACATTTTTCCTATCATTTCCATATTTAAAAAGGTCTTTATTATAATATATCATACATAGGAGGGTTTATTTGTTAAAATACTATTTTCCATGTGTTGATATATTATAATTAGCATTTGGTAGGAAAATGTATGCAAATAATATCATTGACCAAATCCTAGTAGAACAAAATCTACTAAATATTATTTGAGTTGTTGTGCAGAATTTTTCCAAGTTGTGCAGGATTTTTTCAAGACTAAAATCAAGGAAATCAAGTTGTTAAAGAAAACCTGCCTAATTAAGAAAGCAAAACTTGGAGATCAAGTCTGGCAGCAACTACGAGAAGATTTCAAAGATCCAAAGCTTCCAGAGACTGCCACATGTCACAAGGATCTACTCCCAAAATTTTGATGAAGTGATCCCCACCATTGGCCGCGGATCCGCGGCCAAACCCCCTGTTGGCCGCGGATCCGCGGCAACATTGAGGATTTAGGGTGTGCAAAAATTGTGGGTGAATCTATACAGTTAGTTCCCTAATTTGGAAGTAAAGGTTTCTGGATTTGGACTATAAATAGGGACCGAGAGCCTCTTGGAAAATTTATCAAGTCGACGCGATCACGAAGTCCCAGACGGCTCACGCATCCAGGCTGGTCATCAACTGTTCGTCTACCTCCTTGGAAGAGATCGAGAAGCAAACTAGTCTTTGTAATCATTTTCTAAGGAATCAAAGTGTAGATTGTTCAAGTTGATTAATAAAGGTAGTTGTTTTATTTAATTCTTTTGCATTTTACATTATGGTTTCCCTCTCTATCTTTTCATCTTCTTTTCCCAACATGCGCGAGTAATTCTCCGCTTGTTAGGGTTCGTAGGATTAGGGTAGGCTAATGGACGATAAAAATCCCTAAACCCTTTTTAAGTCCTATAAAGTTTATGAACTTTATCAAAAGAATTATTAACATCCTAATCGGGCGCGCTAACAATTCGTTGCTAGTTCCGACCGCGATTAGAGTTTAGATTAATGATTGTTTTGGTAAGGGCTAGATATGAACGGAGTTCCGTGTCGAGATAAGGGTTAAGAGTGGGATTCCTTTTCCCTCCAGAAACCCTAATGTACACGCATCACCGTCGTTCTAGTTTTAAATCTATTAATGGATAAAAATGGTAACTTTTAATTAATCGTCCATAACTACTAAATCCTAACGAACCCTACAAGCCCTCTTATTATATTAACTACATCCTTAAAATAATCTAGATCTATATTTTTGCATTCTTGCTTAACGTAGATCTAGAAACCATTCAACAAATTCTTTCTTCCTCCTCTCTTTTTCAACACATCTAAAGTAAGAGTAAAGGATTCAACGTTTCCCTGAGGACGACCCGTACTCATCTCGGTCTAGCTACGCGCGACACCATTATTGATTGTGGTTAACTACACAAACACTCTTTCGAATCAATCAGTCACCCGTGCACAGCGCAACATCAACCCCCAATATCGGGAGAGACGAATCCCCGACGATCCGCTCATTGTCTCCATGTGGCTCGGGACTATACCCAACTAAACCCTATTTACATGACTCCTTTGAGCCATGGTAGGGTAGTAATCAAAGCACAGTGGGAACTCATATGAGACAAATGACGATCTCAGGTCAACAGACTAACCTGTACTCATGTCACCTGAGAACCGCTATATGACAATAGGTATAATACCATCTAACATGTTCCCGACGAGTCTGTCCAGTGTAACTCATAACCCAATGAGCACCTGTATACTATCTTAGGTGACTAAATGACACCAATGGCTTGTGAGACCGGCCACCGCCTATCGTCGGGGTCTCAAAAAGTATACACTAGTCTACTCCGGAGTATCGATGCCTAGTCTCGATACTCCCTCGACCAGGGACATTTAAGGATATGCTTATAGACCACCTAGCTCCCACGTATATGATCGGCATCATAATGCTGGTAGTCAAGTAAGAATCCTATGGGCTCTATCAACATGTAATAGTGATCTGTAATACCACATAATGCATGTATATGATGATAGAGACAAACCAGATAACATACTATCATCTCGAGTAAGACTATTCTACCCGTATAAGTCCTCCCTCAATCATCACAATCGTCTACCTGCAATTACAATAATTGACTTGAGTGCACTACATCCAACACCAATACCCTAAACTCTTGAACCAACATGTGTTTCTCAAACTGTGAAGGATCCTAAACGGCATGCTGCAATGTCTGAAGAATTTGATACTCTTATGAAGAACAGAACATGGGATCTTGTCCCCAAATCAAAATTTTGTTGGCTGCAAATGGGTTTTTCGAATCAAGCGAACTCCGATGGAACTATTGCCCGATACAAAGCTCTCCTTGTAGCCAAAGGCTTCCACTAACATCCTGGACTAGACTACCCTGCCACTTTCAGCCCGGTTATCAAACTGACAATATTGTGTGTAGTCTCATGCCTTGCAATCTCCCATGGATGGTCTCTTCATCAACTCGAAATTAACAATGCTTTTCTCAATGCTACTCTCCATGAAAATGTTTATATGGCTCAACCACCCGGTTTCCTCCACTCCTCCCTAGCTAACCATGTTTACAAACTACGCAAAGCACTCTACGGTCTCAAGAAGCGCCTGAGTCATAGTACCAAGACCTCAAAGGTTATCTCCTCTAAGCCTGCTTTGCAAACTCCTTGGCGGATGCAACTCTTTTCGTCTACTACAAGGAATCCACCATTGCCTACTTCTTGGTGTATGTTGATGACATCATTCTCACTGGTAACAATATTCAGTTCATTCAATCCTTTGTTCATCAAACGGGGCAACGTTTTTCTCTAAAGGGTCTCGGGGACCTTCATCACTTCTTTGGTGTAGAAGCTATTCCCACATCACAAGGTCTATTTTTATCCCAACATCGCCACGTCGCTAATCTGCTGAATAAGTTCTCCATGGCCGACACTAAATAAACCACCACTCCTATATGTACTACCACTCCTCTCCTCTTCCATGACAATTCTTCCTCTATCGACCCCACACCATATCGTTGTTGGTTTACGATAGCGCCTTGGCCATCAACTGTGGCAGGTGCGGAACAAAAATTGGCGTTTAAAAAACATTGGCGCTAACAAAAACCCGCCCAAGATCGAACCATAAACCTATACTAGCTAACTATAAAAGAGCTAAACTACAAGGTTAGAATGTTATACCGAATGAACCAAGTCCTTCGGTCTTCCATCAACTTCCTTAGCTCCTTGAGGTGTACTCGAACAAACTTGGCCGCCGGTCTTCCTCCGTCGAAGATGATCCACCCGATGGATGTAGCTCATGGCTCTAGCTCCACATCGAAAGCAGGTGAAGCAACCTGGGATTCTAGGTTGCTAATCTAAAAAGCGTAGGATGTAGTGAGTGTTCTAATTGTTTATCTATCTCACATCCTCTCTTGATTCTCAACTCATGAGACTGTAGAAAGGAGGTTGAGTATGAAGGTGGAGGAAACTCAAGAGACTTAGAGGAGAGTGAAGCTAATGGTGAGGAGATGGGGGGAACCAAGGGAAAAAAGAACCATCTCATATTTTTCTCCAAATGACCAAGTGAGGAAAAACCAAGTGAAGAATGGTTTTATCAAAACCAATTTTCCAACATAATATACAACCCATACTTGAATAGTATGCACAAATGAATTAATAATTCATTTGTGCACACTATGCAAGCATGGTCCTCACCATACTCTTATCAAGTCTATGCCACCTCATTATCCATTTAGAATAAATGGTCATACCCAAAATGAGGTGTCCTCCTTCTAGAATGTTATCTGTAAAAAATACGGATTATATTCTACTGTATATACATACCTGTATTCGTACCGAAATATGAATACCCAAAGAGATAGAATAACACAAAGAACATAATACTAGAATATACATATCGAGATAAATATACATAATGTTCTCTTATAAAAAATAAATAATGAACAAAAAGCGATGGGAAGAATTCCCCAAATGGAGCATCACGTGCCCACATATGATGCGCCTTGGAACAAAGATTATAGGCATCGCGCTTCACAAATAAGGTTGAAATTGAGTCTCACGTGCAGTCACGTAAGCATCTATATACAAAGTATATAAGCGCCTTCTTAAAACAAATAACAGGCCAGAGAAGCTCACGTGTCAGCACGTGATGCTCTTTATTGAGCTTAACTTTGTGGGGGTCACGTGCCACACGTGACATTCCTGAACATCAGCTCACGTGCCAACACGTGATGCCTTTCTCTGGGACTGCTGCATATAAGCAAACCGGCCTAATGCTATGGGTCACGTGCTACACGTGAGGGTTCCTAATGCCTTCTAAGCCGATAGAATTAAATTCTAAATAAGAAGGATCAAAACCCTATTTGGAAAATATTTCCTTGAATCTCTCTAAACAAGAAAGATTGTGCTCTGTAAAACAGAGTACCGTCGGATTAAAGATCCAATAGTGATTAAAAATCACAAAGCTACAGAATAAGCTCTGTATGGGAAAATATTTTCCCAATCATTCTAAACAAGAAAGATTGTGCTCTGTAAAACAGAGCACCGTTGGATTAAAGATCCAATGGTGATTAAAAATCACCGAGCTACAGAATAAGCTCTATATGGGAAAATATTTTCCCAATCTTGTTAAAAATAAGAAAAATGTCTTCTGTAAAACAGAAGTCCCTGGATCAAAAGAACCAATGGTGGATAAAATCCCCGAATAAATCAAAAAAATCTCTTAATAAGAGATTTCCTTAACTAAATCAACAAACTTGCCTCCACCATATAAAGGACTCAAGACTGAAGAGAGAAAGAGAGGAGACCCCCCATAAGATTTGAGAAAATAAGAAGAGGAGGAGTTCTCTTTGAAGAAAAAGAAACCCGAGATGAGGAAAAGAAGACCAAGAGATCATTTTATCTCTTTTTATAAGAGTTTAACTCTTTCAAAAAAAAAGAACTTAGTTCTTCCTCTGGTTGAGGTCTGCAGAAGCAGATCTTCCCACAAGTTGAGAATTTAATTCTCATCGGGGAGATTCTGTTATGCAGTCCCAAAACTTAGAGGAAAGAACTAGGTTTGAAGAATTTAATTCTTCCAAAGACATAGGAATTTATTTTCTCTGATAAAACTAGGGTTTAACCCTGCATAAGAATTTAATTCTTATAAAACAAAGGATTTGAAATTCCCAAG
Source organism: Agapanthus africanus (assembly GCA_030015575.1). Classification (NCBI taxonomy): domain Eukaryota; kingdom Viridiplantae; phylum Streptophyta; class Magnoliopsida; order Asparagales; family Amaryllidaceae; genus Agapanthus; species Agapanthus africanus. The sequence goes on along the minus strand of JASDDO010000024.1, from coordinate 451,242,251 downwards.
ATTAAGATCAAGAGCCCCATGCATATTAGCGTTCAACGCTATAACGACAGATCACATGTTCCCACGTGAGCATCTATAAGGACCTAAAAGGAATGACTGAGTTCGAGTCACGTGATCCCACGTGACCCCTAATAGTGTTCAGCACTTGTAAAAAGGGAGGGGGAATAAGTTAAGAAAGTTCTCATTTTGGGATGCCTCACGTGATCCCACGTGACCCTCAATAATGCTTGGAACCTAGAACAGAATAGGAAGATAAATCCAAAGGAGGCAGTGCCCAACTCTGGAGCACCTCACGTGCCCACACGTGATGACTACAAGGACTAAGTGTTTAACACTTATATACATATGGGGATTTATACCTAAGTGCATAACGCCCAATTTTCAGGTGCCTCACGTGCCGCACGTGGGCGATCCAAACTTCAGTGTCTAACACTACTTATGAGCCTCACTTGGAAGCACGCGAGCGTCAAGCAGATATCAGTGTTTAACACTGCGAGAGGCCAACTTTAGCCAAAATTAGCCAAGTCTCCCGAGACCAAAACCTTTTGACCATTAATCAACCGAGCCCTCCTATACTCAGGTCTCCCCGAATCGATCTTAGTGCCAAATATGGCCAATGATCTCCTGACACATGGCATATAAAATGATATTCGTTCCACCATGATCTCTCCCTTCAATTTGGAGTTCAATTCAAGGGTACATCTCTCCACACCTCTGATAAATGTCGTTGTAATTCTTCAACGATGTCAGAGAGGTGGAGGGTCCCGACAACCAACAACTCTTGGATGCACTCTCAAACCCATGAGCATACCATAATAGACCGCAACGTCCTTAAACTAGCTGTGGACTGCAACGTCCTTAAACTAAAACGATAGAGCCTAAATGCTCTTTCATTGCATCAAAAATGATCCTGAACCCCCGTTAAGTCGATCTTAGTCCAATATAGGATTAACGTGTCCTTAACAAATATTTAAGTTGATCTTAATCTCAAACAAGGTTAACGAAATCAACCCGAACCCAAAGCAAAGAAAATAAGGATTTGGACTAATCTACGCCCTACGGGCGACAACACAAGTTAGTCTCTGTATACAATCCACAAGCAACCAAAAATAAAACAAAAACACATGACACGAAGTGACCTTCTAGAGCAGGAAAAAGTGGTTATCTCTACGCGGTAATGTAATTAACTGCAGGGGGTTGCGCCTGCAGGGAAGAGCGTCCCCACAATCCAAAACCACTCACAAAGAGAGGGAATCTGACGAAGTCTACTACAACGGCCGCATCTGTCTAAACCTTCGATACACGGTGCCGTAAATCAACTTGGCATCTTCGAAGAGGTAGACAGATAAAACCAAATAGGATCTGCCCCTAAATTCAGGCAAGACGACCTACGCGGTTTCATCTTTCCCGGTTTTCGGCGGTAAACAGATTCTGGCACGCCCGGTGGGACCTTTTCCTCTTTCCACTCCACACTTTGTGTGTCGTGTTCGCGAACGAATCGTGGTTTAATATGGTTGCCCCTGGATTCGAGGTACTAAGATTTGGTGTCTTGCTCCATGCAGAAGAGAAGATGACATCGATGGCTTCCAACTGCACCAATTGAAACAACAACTCCCACTCCGTCCCTGCTGGAGGAGTGACTTATAGGCCCCAAGCGGCCTCCATCTTTGCAATGCTAGTAGAACAGGTGACTCAGGCTACCACTGGACTGTTCTTCGAGACCATTCTCCCGCCAATGAGCTTCAATGCTTCAATATCATCACAGGAAGCCCCGAAGAAGTCGGTCTTTGATCAGCTCGCAACCACCATGGCCCCTCTCAACGGGTCATTCAAGTCTGCCGTCTCAGTCTTCGATAGGCTGAGCCAAAACTCCACTGGGCCCGTAAAGAGACCCCCAATACCTGAAGGGGTTATCCCAAAGCGGATAGCCATTCTAGCTCCGGTAAACGAAGTCATCAAAGAGGCTTCTCCTGCTAAGGGATCGGTCTTCGCAAGACTTGCTGTTCTAACTCCTGCTACGGGTGAGATCGTTACAAGTGCTTCCCCTATTCAAAAGTCAGCCTTTGCAAGATTGACCGTTCCTTCTCAGCGGACGTCGGTCTTCAACATGTTGACACCAACAACACCCCATCAGAATAGGGGGCATGATGAAGCCACTCCCGTAACTGAACCACTCCCATATGAACGACATGCTCGACGCCGCGATTGGGGCCGAGAAAGGAAGGCTGGGGGCAGTTCCCCCTCTGGACTTACCCCACCAGCTCCAATGGTGGAAATTGATGCTGCTGTTCCAACTGGGAATGGCTTCATGCTGCTCAGGAGGGTGCGCAAGAACTCTCCAACCGCCATACTGAATAAGTCTCCTCCGCCTGTTGAAAACACAATACAGGTGAAGCCAGAACAGCTTCCTCAGCGGTTGTCCTCCAAGATCCACAGAGTTTGGCGGAAAGTCCAAGACTCTGTAATTGACAAAGATTACTCTCACCGGCTGAAGAAGACGAAGGCTCGGCAAGAGGAGGACCATCTCTCTGCCATACCACAGAAGGTATCATCTACGTGGGTGCTTGCTGCAACGGCCCCCTCAACCTCGACCTCCCACAAAAAGAGAAGGCCTGAGAATCTCCCACCACTGGCGGCAAATATCAAAGGCAGTGGACCCAAACGCCCCAAGTCTGGGGGCATGGTTGTGCATACCGTCTATATGGGATCTGAAAAAGAGGATAGTCGTTCTTCCGTGAGTCATCGACCACTCACACGGTCTGTGATGAAAGCTCAGGAGAAACAACAAAAGCTCCAGGAAATGTTGACAAGAATGACCGCACTCACTGGGCAGAAAGAAAGCCCAGAAGTATTTTCGGAACAACGCCAGGAGCAGGAGACCGACGCCGAATTCCTACGGAGGGTGCTTGAAAAGAAAGATAAGGAGGTCGCGGAACAAGCGGCTAATATAAAAAAAGATGGCGCTTCTATTTCAAGACATGGTTGGGATGATGATCCAGCCGGATTCTCCAGCTGAAAACCCTCCAATAATCATTGAAGACGACAGAGGGGAGACATCGAACCCTCCTCCAACTTTATCGGCAGCCAGGGATGAGACAATCTCTAAAGCTAACCTTGATGACTACATAGCTCAACAAATACGAGCTCATCAAGTGAACGAAGCGGCAGGCCAGGTCGTTAGAACTGGGCGACCTTACCCAGGCTGGTATGACCAAATTAAGTACCTGCCAGGATATACGATCCCCAAATTCCATGTGTATAAGAGGACGGGCAATCCGCACCAATACGTTGCTCAATTTAGAGCTTTGTGCGGTAACACCGGGGGCGATGACAAATTATTGCTTCGCCAATTTTTTGGCAGCTTGGCGGAGACAACATTTGAATGGTATTCAGAGCTTCCGAATGATTCCATCAAGACATTTGCAGAAATAGAGCTACTATTTACACAAAGGCTCGCAAGCGCTACCGAGTGCATCCCGATCACGGCATTAATCAACGCCAGGGTGAAGCCGGGAGAAACCTGGGTTCAGTACGCAATTCGGTGGCGGAACCTATGGTCGAAGTGTGAACAGTGCATAGAAGAAGCTCCTGCTGTGGGCATGTTCATGGGGACCCTCGACCCTCAGGCAACTATTTCCCAATTTATGATGTTCTTCAAGCCGACCACCTTCCAGGCCTTGATTGACAAGCTGGCCCAAATGGATCGGATGGGCCATAGGCCATCCTCTTCAAAAACGGATCTCCGGAATGAAAAAGGGGAAAGGGAAAGTGACCTTCGTTACCAACGCTCAACAACAATCGAGTGACCCGAAGTCGGTGGCTCACCAAAACAACATACCACGAGCCCTCGAAGAAAAGTTGAGACATCCCTACTCGTTCCCCAGAAATAAAACGAGGAGATTATTCGAACTGGCGGTGCGCAACAGGCTCATCACTCTGCCGGATCCGAGATGCCCACTGCAATCGGACGACGTCAATAATCCCAATTACTGCCTCTACCACTGAATAGTGGGCCACCCAATCGAATATTGCTACGTCTTTACAAACTGGGTCGAAGACCAGTACCGGCAGGGCAAGTTCGCGCTGTCCGAAAACTGGAAGGTGAACCCGCCGCAGCAGCACGCTCCTAAGAAGATGGACACGCCGGGGGCATCATGCTCATTTATAGAAGAAGCCCCGTGGGAAGTGGTCCTTTCAGCTAAAACTAAAAGAATGCTGAAGGATCTTCAAGCATGTCCGGCAATTAGGTGGAAAAGCTCACTGGAGCTTGAAATTATTGACGGAATGCTGAAACCGTGCCCAACGCCAAAAGTTGGTAACGATGGACAAAACCTCCAGGCCAAGCCTCCGAAGTCTTCAAAGAAAAAGAAGAAGGCCAAGAAGCACGTGCAGCTCGACGGTAATCGTACGGATCTGCAGAAATACATCGATGCATTGGAGGAATACAACTAAGAGGAATGGACCCCAGTCACACTGGAAGAGTTCATTAAGCATGTTCTTGAGGATAGAAACAATGACATTAATGAAGGAGATGATTCTTTGGAAGAACCCGAGGATTATGTAGCGAGTTTCTACATAATCTCTCACTCATTGATAAATGACAAAGAGGCTCCTGACGTAGAGAAACTGAAGGCAGATCCAGAACCAAAATCCATGGAACGGTCAGATGACCTCATTGACAAGCTGCTGAACGAAGCTCTTCAAAAGAGAAAAGCTGATCGAGAACGTGAATGGCCATTTACGAAAAGGCCAAGCGTCGGTGTCAAACCGAAAAAGCTCCGGTAATGAGAAGCCTTAAAGTACTTCAACCGGATCAAAGTGCCCTTCCCACCAGCAAAAGCAGAATTAAGATAAGGAAGCAGTTCGCCAAAGCTCTGTCAATGGGAATGAAGCTACCACCTTCCAAAGAAAATACTTCCGGGGGTATGTGCCCCGATGAACCGGATGTACATCCGAATTACTGCTTATACCATTGGAAGGTCATGCATCCCACCGAGGAGTGCAATGCCTTCAAGAAGTGGTGGCAGGGATACGTTTCCCATCGACAACAATTCAAGCGAATGAAGCACAAAGCCCGTCGGGAGCAGAGAAGTGCGACAGACGAGCATAAAGGAACAGCCGGTAACTGTCATATGGTTGATGCCATCCCGACAAGAGCAAAACCTCAAGTTCTTACATTCGGGAGAGATTCGGACGAGGAAATGGCCCTCAGCCCTCTCTTCAAAGAATCCAACGTTGGAAAAGAAGAAGAGATGAAGGAACTGTGAGAACATTCAGCTGCGTAACCGTAAGTTGCCCGAAAAGAATCTCGGACTCTCAAACAAAGGTTCGGGCAAAAGAGACAAAAGGAAGGAAAAACTCCCTGAGGAGATTGCCCTCGATGATAGAGTCGTCGAAGAGCTCGTAGCCAAGGACCCGCTCAAAAAGAACAAGGTGGATTACAATGTCCTGGCACATCTGAGGAAGATACCCTCACAATTGAGTATTTTGGATGCCCTTCTCCTGTCTAAAGAGGCACGAGATTCCCTGATCAAGACGTTACAAGAGCCTAACCAGTTTCAAGCCTTCCTGGCGGAAGAAAAGATGAAGGACGAGCTGGAAAAGTCCACACGACTGATATCACCTTCAGCGATAAAGACCTCTTTCTCGGAACGTGTGAGCACAACCGTCCGCTGTATGTAACCGGGTATTGTCACGATATCAAGATAGGGAAGATCCTGGTCGACAACGGGTCCTCCGTTAACCTTCTCAATGTAAGAGTATTGAAGGAGATTTGCATGAACGTACAGCACTTGGCTCGGGATAGAATTACCATCTCCGGTTTTGACTCCCAATCATCACAAACGCTCGGGTCTGTAATACTGATATTACGCTTCGGGCTTCTCGTCACTGACATCAAGTTCCATGTTATTGACGCCAAGCCTTGCTACAACGCTTTGCTCGGCAAGCCTTGGTTACATGAGTACAACATCATCCCTTCTACACAACATCAGTGTATGAAGTACTTCAAGGACGACCTCGAGTACACAGTTACAGGGGAGCTGAACCCATTCTCCGTAAATGAAGTACGCAAATATGAAGACGCCAAGTACTTCTTACCAGACTTTGAAGACATGGAAAGATGTCGCAAACCAGAGAACAAACAAAAAGCCATCGCGACTATCCCGATATTTAGGAGCGATACCGAAGAAGATGAAGAGATGGTCTACTCAGGGACAACCCCAAGGCAACAGGCTAGGACCATCTACTCCTATGCTAGTCTTTGGCAACGACTCTGAGGACGAGACCAACGCAGTGTACTCCGTCCACCCGCCAATGCAGACCTTTGCTGGAGCTGACCAAAGTTTACAGATTACCCTGGTCCCGCGGCGGCATTACAAAGAACTTGATGCACTTGATACGTACAGCATGCAAGAGCTGCAGACCTTCTACGTCCCCCCTAAGCAAAGAGTTGAAAAGTTGATCCTTTTCTACCAATCCACGGACACTAAAGGGGAGAAAGAAGTCTGGCACGGTGCCGAACCTGCGCTCGACAGGCCTTCAACCAATTTGTCTGCCCTGGTACTACGCAGAGGAACTGAAAATTCTATTGAGATGCCAAGGTGTACCCTTCAAACAGACTTGCTCGACAAGCCCAGTTCTATAACAAGATTTGAGACGTTCCCAAGACTCAGCGAAAGATGCCCAACGGGAGAATGGAGACGACTGGCCTTGGATATATTCGGTCCAAGAAAAAGGAGCGGTTTCATGGCTGCCATGTCATAAATAAATCCAGCGGAGAAGCGAATGCATTTCCATATAGCGTTGATGTCGAACCAGAGCGAGATCCCGCCATGAGAATACCAAGCCCGTCATTCGAAGAACAGATTGACAAGCTGATAAGAGAAGTGGGTCAAAAGGTTAGGGATGACCATAGCCGCGAGATGGCCATTTACGAGAAAGCCAGGACGCAGCGTATCATTCAGCAGGCTACAGAAGGAGAAGACGATGATGCCCTTCACCCTCAACCTTCTGTGCACTCTCGCGGCAAGGAAAAAGTCCGACGCATAAGCAATGACAAGATCAAGAATGGGGACGTCGTTCGAAGAAAGCGAAGCGGATCCAAGAAGCCACGCGAGCGAGAAAAAGTCAGCTGGAACCCGTCTTTTATGAAGAAGATGGGTCAGGAGTACTCTTTCCCTCAAGACAAGACAAGGAAAATATTCAACCTTGTCATGAAGCATCAAATGATGACACTCCTGGAGCCTTGATACCCCGAACAGATAAACGGGGCCCATCACCCGGATTATTGCTCCTACCACCGAGTAGTGGAACATCCTCTTGAAGACTGCTTCACACTTCAAAGACTGGGTTGAAGATCAGTATCAGCAAGGCAGAGTTTGCTCTATCCGACAGTTGGAGGGTAGCCCCGCCACGAAAGCATGAGCCGAAAGCAACCTACACTGCGAGGAAAAGTCTAGGTCAGTATCGATCTTGGAAACGATCTCGTACCTGCCATATGATAACATTCTCAAAGGAGGGAGACCTCTCCAAGTGCTTCGCAAATGAAGATGAGAATGATGTAATCTCAGAATTTCCACCGACGCCAAAAGAGCTGGAAGATGGGATATACACCACAGCAGACAACCTGAGAAAAATCGACTTGGGGATGGCAAATGAGCCAAGGCCAACATTCGTCAGTGAGTTACTGTCTGATAAACAAGTAGCCACGTTAAAGGACGTGCTTATGAAGTATAAAAACCGTTTCTCATGGAACTATTCCGAGATGGCGGGATTAGATCCAGAGATAGTTGTGCATAAACTGGCGATATCGCCGGACGTCAAGCCAGTTAAACATGCGCCAAGAAAAATGCGGCTCAAGCTTGAGATGAGTATCAATGCCGAAGTCAAGAAGCTAATCGACTCCGGTTTTATCCAAGAAGTACAATACCCTGACTGGATCACCAATATCATTCCGGTAATGAAGAAAAATGGGACAGTACGCATCTGCGTAGATTTTTGGGATCTCAACAAAGCTTGTCCGAAAGATGACTTCCCAGTGCCTGTTACCGAGCTGATGATCGATAACACATCCACCCATGAAGTCTTCTCCTTCATGGACGGATCCTCAGGGTACAACCAAATCAAGATGCATCCTGAAGACCAAAAAGCACAATGCTTTCCGGACTCCGCTGGGCATATTCTGCTACAAAGTGATGCTCTTCGGTCTGAAGAATGCCGACGCCCCTTACCAGAGGGCCATGACAAAGATCTTTGATGACCTCATACACGAGATTGTCGAATGTTATATTAACGACCTCATGGTGAAAAGCAAATCGTACGAAGAGCACTGGGAGCATCTGAAGATAGTGTTCCAGCGCCTTCGGAAGTACAACCTGAAGATGAACCCCTCTGAAATGCGCGTTTGGAGTCTCCTCAGGCAAATTCCTAGGGTTCATCATACGACACCGGGGCATCGAAATAGACCCGTCAAAGATCAAAGCGATTATGGAAATGCCTTTGCCAAGAACTCTCAAGCAATTGCGGTCTCTCCAAGGAAAGCTTCGCGTATATCCGGTCGGTTCATAGCTAACCTCTCCGGCAAATCCCGCCCCTACAATCATCTAATGAAGAAAGGGACCCCCGTTCGTTTGGAGATCGCAAAATGCCAAAGCGCACTGGACGAAATCAAGCAATATCTGCAGAACCCGCCGGTACTGACCGCGCTTCCGGTCAAGGGAAAGCCCCTCATCCTGTACACAACAGCCCTTGAAGGTTCTTTAGACGCGTTATGGGCATAAGAGAACGACCAGGGGAAGGAGAGAGCTCTCTATTATTTGAGTCGAGTTCTTCTGGGGGCAGAAAATAACTACTCCCCCATCGAAAAGCATTGCCTGGCACTGATCTTCGCAGTAACGAAACTCCGACATTACGCCTTGGCACATGAGGTCCATCTCATATCAAAGGTGGATCCTCTCAAGTATTTGATGTCAAGAGCCATGCTAACAGGAAGGTTTGCCAAATGGGCCCTCCTCTTGATGGAATTCTCGATAGTATATCGACCCCTCAAGAAAATAAAAGGCCAGGCCATCGCCGACATTCTTGCTGAGCATTCCGATACCTGCCAACTCTCCCTTAAACTACGAGTTGCTGGACGAACAAGCATTTGATGCAATTGATAGGGAGAAAGAAGGGAATGATACTCGATGGGAACTCTACTTCGATGGAGCGTCCTCTTTGAGGAAGTGAAAGCAAAACACCCCCATGATTAAATCCGGGGTAGGCCTTATCTTCGTAACTCCACAAGGAGGGATAATGCGTTTCGCCCTTTCATTAACAGAGCCGAGAACAAACAATGAGGATGAATATGAAGCTTTGATAGCAGGTCTGGAGATTGCGGTCGACATGGGAATTGAAAACCTCCTCATATATGGAGACTCCCAACTGGTCGTCAGCCAAGTGGATGGCGACTATCAGACGTGTAAACCCGAGTTGGTAAAATATGGCGAGTGAGCACAGCAATTGCTGACGCAAATCCCCTCTTACACCCTTGAAAGCATACCGTGTGCGGAAAATAGCAAGGCGGATGCGTTAGCCAAGCTCGCTAAAGACTTGGCCGACGAAAACCTCGATGACGTAAGGATCATTGTGCAAAATCGCCGGATTCTCGCACCAGCAGAAATATCTCCGAAAACGTCTAAAGGAGAGGAGGCAACCGAACAAGAGGCTTTCCAATTGGAGAATGAGGAAAAGGTGAAGGATTGGAGAGAAGTCTTCATAGACTACTTCAAATCCCATCGAACGCCAGGAGATGCATCGTCAAGACATCAGCTCATGAAGCGAGCCATGTCTTTCGCCTTCGTCAATGGTACTCTTTATAAGAGATCGTTCGATTGTCTATGGCTGAGATGCCTGGGACCAGAAGAAGCAAGAAGGGTCGTTTAAGAAACTCATGACGAACTCTGCGGTTCCCATCAAGCTGGGCCAAAGATGAAGCTGAAGATCAAAAGAATGGGTTAGTATTGGCCCATGATGATTTAGGAATGCCTTGAATATGCGAAGCAGTGTCACTAGTGCCAAATTCACGGGGACTTCATTCACCATCATCCGAATCCGCTACACCCAACATTGGCTAGCTGGCCATTCGAAATGTGGGGAACCGATATAATCGGGCCCATCGAACCGGCATCATCCAAGGGACATCGGTTCATATTAGCAACGACTGATTACTTCTCCAAGTGGGCAGAAGCAGTACCGCTAAGAGAGGTGAAGACGGAGAACATCCTCCATTTCTTCAAGACACATGTCATCTACCGGTTTGGCACTCCGCGACCGATCATCTCGGATAATGGGCCGGCCTACAGAAGCCATAAGATTAGCTGCTTCACACAGCAGCATAAAATAGATTGGAGATACTCTTCGGTCTATAATCCTCGAGCTGCCGGTCTAGATGAGGCTTTCAACAAGACCTTGACAAAGATCATAAAGAAAACGGTGTCCAGAAATAAAAAGGACTGGCATGAGAGATTACATGAAGCTCTCTGGGCCTATCGGACTACATTAAAGACGGCTACGGACACAACGCCATTTGCGTTAGTATTCGGCATGGAAGCGGCACTTCCCTTGAAGATAGAGCTACCCTCTCTACGAGTGGAGGTTCGATACGAACTAACGGATGAAGATAAGGCCCATCTTCGGCTTGAGGAGCTAGACGCCCATGATGAAACTCGTCTCATGGCGCAGCAAAACCTAGAAACTTACAATGCAAGGATGACGTGCTCATACGAAAGATTGACTAGGCCGAGAACATTCCGCTAAGGCAAACTCGTGCTAGTCGTAAAAAGACATATGATCCCCAATCGTGTTAAACGGGGGAAATTCGAACACGAACTATGAGGTCCCGTATATCATAGACAAGGTCTACCAAGGTGGGGCCTACTTGCTCATGGATATGCATGGCGAAAGACCATTCCGACCAATAAACGACCGGTTCCTTAATAAATACTACGCTTGACAAGTAACGACTCAGGTTAATGATGGATGACGACGCTCGTGTCTGCTCGCTATCTCCCTGAGTCCAAACTCTATAAGTAGTATCCAGCAAAACCTCGCCTCAAAACCCTCACGGACCACAACGTCCTTAAACTGGTTATGGACCGAGATGTCCTTAAACTAACGATGGACCGAGATGTCCTTAAACTAACGATGGACCACGATGCCCCTAAACTAAATACACCGCCTCAAAAACTTGGCAACAGTGGAATCTAGTTCCATAAGTCCTAGCAGCGAGGATTGCAACTTAAGTCCCTCTGGCTCCGCAGCTACCCCGGTTGGCGAAGTCCCACCGTAAATAATAAATAAATAAATAAATAAACGGTACGTCCAAAAGCAAAATGAGCACGGATGAAAACCCGAAAGGGCTCCATGAGTAAAAACAGCAGGACTGCCGGCGAGTTCGTGAAAACCCGAAAGGGCGCAGACTCGTAAAAAAATTCATGCACACTTGCGAGGTCCTCTCGACCTTGTGAGGAGAAAACACTTGCGTGAGATCCTTACGACTCACAAGGGAGCAACACACTTAGGTATCCCCTTGATTCCTAAGGAGAAATTACACTTACGAGATCCTCATGACTCGTGAGGAGAATTCCCCCTGCGAGACACTCATGGCTCGTAGGATTCGAAAGCCTTAAGTTACAGGGATCTGAACCTGTTCTTAAGCCATCACATTCCCCAGATTGCCCTACAAGCTGTTCAATATTGACCCTTGTATACAATCCACGGGCACAAATAAACGTCTCCCCCACCAAGTTCCACCAATGGCGCGAAATTTCCCCATGTGGTGAACGACACTTGTAAGTCCTCTCGACTTACAAGGAGAAAACACTCTTGTAAGATCCTTATGACTTATAAGAGAACACACACTTAAAAGTCTTCACGATTCCTAAGGAGAAAACGCACCTACAATATCCTCACGACTCGTAGGGAGAAACACCTTTATAAGACCCTTACGGCACATGAAGTCAAAAGCCTTAGTCGACAGGATCCTAACCCTATTTGCCACTTTTGCTCGGATTGACAAAGGCAAATGATGATTCGCACCTGGCAATATCCCAGTCGTAGCGATGTCGATGCCTAAATCGGTATCAAATTCCAAGTCCTTTCACGGCAAATGATGATTCGCTCCTGGCAATATTCCAGTCGCAGCGATGCTGATGCTAAGATTGGTATCAGACCGCAAGTTCCATACTCACAGCAAAAAATCAGCGAGCCAAAAATGCATATGAAATAGCCGAAATGATAGGGCAACTCGCAATAAAAAGCAGCGAGTAAAGAAAAGAAAAATATCCAAAATGATTGGGCACCGCAAAAAATAGCCGAAATGATTGGGCACCGCAAAAAATAGCCGAAATGATTGGGCAATCGCGACTTTCACGATATAAAAAGCAGAAATGATAGAGCATCGCGAAAAGAAACAAAAAAATGAAACTTTTGCCCTGCAGGTGAGATCACATCGACCCCTGTATACAATCAATGGGCACAAACATAAAGGGAACCACATTGTCCCACCAAGCTTCGTCAAAGGGAGGCTAGATCTCGATGGCAACATCTACAGCCTAGAAATCAACAACGGTGTTCCTTCTCGTTCCAACCAGAAGCAGATACGACGTCAGCAAAACGTAGCCATGGCAAAGCCCCATAGTTCCAAATCTCGACGGTTCACGGACAACCTAGAGACTGCCTCGAAGCCACGGCAAAGTCTCCTAGTTCCAAATCTCGACGGTTCACGGACAACCTAGAGACTACCTCGGAATCATGGCGAAGTCCTTAGTTTCAAGTCTCGATGGCGGCATCAACACGTTATTCTTCCCTCCAACAGGATACAGGCGCGACATCAACAAACGGAGCCATGGCAAAGTCCTCTAGTTCCAAACCTCGACGGTTCACAGACAACCCAGAGAAAACCTCGACATGCGCCGCAATATTGCAGACACAATGTCGACAAATGAAGCAAAGGAAGAACCCTAGCTTCAGGGCGTTGACGGCAACTCAAATGGGACCTGAAGACTATCGGAGTAACAACCCTAAACTTTCTGTACAACTTTCTGTACAATTTTTCAAAAAAATACAGAAAGGGTACTTTTGCCTGAGCACAAGTTATAAATTTGTTTTGCTTTTAAATAGCAAGAAGGAGCTTGTAACTCATTGGTAAGACCTTGCACTGCTGAACCAAAGCACCAGAGTTCAAATCCCATCCCCCACTTTATTTTTAATATTGTTTTCTTTTAAATTTTTAGAAGTCCAAGGGTCTACACGTGCATAACTCGTAAAAACCCACGTCACATGTAAAATAAACTGGACCAGTGGATAGACCATGAGACACTGGACACGTAGGCAGTAATGGGGGGTGCCGACTCGGCCTGACTCGGCCGGCAGACCCGGCCGACTCGGCCTCCGCCGCCGGTCGATTCAGCTTGGATCGGGTCGGTTTCTTCTGAGAAGTTGTGCCTTTTTGTATTCTTAACTCCCCTGTATACTTTAAAACTCCTGCACATTAACAGAGCCCTTTAAAATCTCCATAAATCCAATTTTTAATACAATTTAATACATTTTTTCTTCACGCCATTTCACCTACCCTAACCTTAGTTTTATCCTATAAATACTACCCCTAAACACACACCCCTCACTCACAATTCTGTCCAAACTCTCAAGAAAACTCTCTAGAATTTTGTGTACAAGTGAAGTTGAAGGTGTTTCTACAGCACCACTACAAGGGTTTGGTAGCATCACACATGCCATATTAAAATTTTATAGGGTGCTAGAGAAACTAACCTAAGGATCATAGTAGAAAAGCTTGGGTAACAAAACTTTAACACTAATACAAGTAGTAAAAAGGCTAGGTTTAGGAAATACAACCTTTGTAGCTCCCCACGCTAGACTCCTTGGCCACTTGAGGGTTGGAAGAAGCTTGCTAGAGATCCTCCAAGTCCACGATGATCCACCCGGAGTCCTCTTTGTCCATGCTAAAGCCTCCACTTGATCAAAAAGAGAAGTAGAAGCCAACACTCTAAACTAATGGGCAAGAGTAATGTAGAATGGTGATGTGGTTTGTTTTCTCACTTCAAAACCCTAACTTGATCACTCCATTGTTCACTAACCAAACCTAGAGAGCAAGAGAGTGGGGAAGAAGAAGATGGCAAATGAAGAGCTCAAAGATAATAATAAAGATAAAGATAAGAATGAGAAAAGAATATATATATATATATTTTCTTCTTCTCACTCTTAACTCAAGTTAATAAATATCTAGATATTTTCTTTTGGATGCATAATGGCCATGGAAGTTAACTCAAGGTTAATACAAAGGTTAGTGGGTGAAAAAAATAATCAAGCATGATAATAATTTCCATTTCCATTTTCTTTTCCAAAAAGAAATATCCATATATTTATAAATGGTGTGAGTCTTATATTGCCACCATCCACTATATCAACAACCATGATGGAATTATGTATGCATGTATGTGTGCATGCACATTTATATGTGCATCAATGAGAATAAATGCATACATGCATGCATACAACAAAAGACAAGAAGGGTTTAAAGTGAAAAAGCTTATGGTCAATGATAAATCAACACTTGATTTAGCAAACCGGTCATATCACATACGACCCGACCAATAGCAAACCTCCCGATTAATATACGGTATCACATACGCGCATTTAATCGGGTCCCCGCTCATATCTCATATGCACACCACATCGTTTCGCCTGGACTAGGTAACTCCATTGTGGGACTCTAAGACTCGTCAATACGCCGACAGTGGGTAATGATCATATCAAGCACCTCCAAGCTGTAAGAGGTCAGCTAAACGTAACGGCCACCCGAGTATTGAGCGATCAGAAGAAAACAAACGAACCTGTCACAACTCCCGTCGAGCCAACCGGCAACACTACCGTACAGTCCGGTCTCTTCGTCAGATATGCTGCATATCGAGTCTAGGGATGGTAACGTCGACCCCAATAACTCAATAAATAGTGCCGATGAATAGTCTATAACAGATCAAGAAACTACTGATAACACTTATCAGTAAATCTCAACAGCCCTGGCCAGGGACTTACTGATATAGCCAATCGAGCACAGCACAGCATTAACTCCCAATACCGGGAGAGACGAAACCCCTCCTATCGCTCATCGTCTTCGTGTGTCTCGGGACTGTACCCAAAAGCCACCTATTTGCACGCCTCAATAGAGCAGTGGTAGGGTGGTAATCAAAGTACAGTAGGAGAACACACAAGACTCTATGACGATCTCGGGTCTACAGACTAACCTGTACCAGATTCACCTGAGAACTGCTATCCGATGATAGATATAATACCATATAGGAGTTCTCGGTGAGTCCGTCCAGTGTACCCAGTCACCACTGAGCACCCGTATACGATCTTGATATCAAACATCAATGAATGTGGGAACATCCATCGCCCATCATATGGGTCTAGTATCATATACGTTAGTCTACTCTGGTATATCGATGCCACGTCTCGATACACCTACGACTAGGGACATTTCAGGATATGCTAATAAACTACATACGTCCCACTAGTATGATCTCCATCATAATCACAGTAGTCAAGCAAATATCCCCAGGGCTTTATCAACATGTGTGAATGAATAAAAGTATGATCAAGTCAACATGCCAGATAAAGAAGAACCAGATAGCATACTATCATGTCGAGCAAGAATGTACACTGAATATATATATACATGTATAAATACATCCACTATCATATAATGGCATCTAGGGCATACATATATCCAACAGAAGTTAGCGAAGGGCGAAGCGCCGACGAAATTCCGACGACGACTCTAGGAGCTCCCGACGACGAAACGACGCACCGGAAACTCCTACTTCCTCCTCTTCCTCATCCCTAACCTCTAAGACAGTAAGTCCCACCTCTCTCTTCTCTAATCTATTCTTAAAACCTTTTTTACTAAAACCCGACGGAAGCGGAGTTAAATCCGACTTCCGATTCGGTTTTCTTTGTAAAGTTCAATTTTCCTTAACACGACCATAAAAAACTCTTACATCTCGACTATTAATCATTAACAAAACATGTTGAACAAGTTTCATAGCAAAATATTTCTTATTGCAATTTTTATCGTACTTTTTCAGTAAAATACCATGTAGTATAATTTCGACTTTAAAACATCATTAATCTTGCTATACCTTTAGATAGATCACGAGGTAATGACCTACCTCTTCACAACGCTCATATGCAACATAGCATGATACCTTTTTGGAAATATAGATTCGGGAAATACCGTTTTACACAAAACTACCTTTTACTATTAAAACCGTTTTCTACAAAATTACGTATTTTTACAAATCTTTGCAAAGCACCGCTACAACCCATTTTGGGGAACCCGTTCGGGATAGTGCGGATTATCGCACATCCTAGGGCTTAGTAGTGCGAGATGCAGACCTCCGCAAGGAGCATTCGGTCTCGAGAGATTTAAAAATACAATTATCTTAAGAAAATGAGATTTCTAGAAATATAATATATTAAAATTATTTTTATATAAATATATATGTATCATCAAGATATCTATTTTTGTGATAATATAAATATTCCAACTTTTCTAAATCGCAAGAATCACTTTACATGAAAATACCATACAATTCCATACAAGTTCAATATTACAGATAAATACCGTGTATTATGAAAAATAGGTTTTATTCACTAGAAATGTCATATATATAAAATCTACATCTAAAACCCACCGTTGCCGGTCCCAAGTCCGGATGAGAAAGGGTGAGGGTTGTGGTAGGCTTGTGACAGCCAACGTAAAACTTTGTCACATTTTATGACATGAACCATAATAAGAATATTGTTGGGGCGTCCCCTACTCAGCGACGCGCTACATCGGATCCCGGGTGTAGTGTTAAATATGCAAGGGCTTGGTCGTCGTCCAGATGCGGCGCGCTACATCGGACCCCGGGTGTAGTGACAAATAAGCAAGGGTCGTCGTCCAGAGACGGCGCGCTACATCGGACCCCGGGTGTAATGACAAATAAGCAAGGGTTGTCGTCTACAGACGGCGCGCTACATCGGACCCCGGGTGTAGTGACAAATAAGCAAGGATCGTCGTCCAGAGACGGCGCGCTACATCGGACCCCGGGTGTAGTTACAAATAAGCAAGGGTTTCATAGGATCCGTCTAGCTTCCTGGAACATAGGTTCGCTTACGGGTAGACTAATAGAATTAGTGGAGGTGATGATTAGGAGGAGAGTTGGTATTATGTGTTTGCAAGAAACTAAGTGGGTAGGTGAAAAGAGTAGAGTCATAGAGCCTTGGGGTTATAAGCTTTGGTATACGGGTAGAGATAAAAATCGTAATGGGGTAGGTATAATCATAGATAGACGGTTGCTTGAGGATGTAGTTGAGATTAGGAGAAAAGGTGATAGAATTTTACTGGTTAAGCTTATTCTAGGTGGAGAGATCTTTAATATTATTAGTGCTTATGCACCACAGATAGGTCTTGATGACGCTAGTAAGCGTCTATTCTGGGAGGATTTAGACGAGGTGGTGCAAAGTATACCTAGTGGAGAGAAGTTATTTATTGGTGGTGATCTTAATGGACATGTAGGTACTAGTCGTAGTGGGTTTGATACTATCCATGGAGGTTTTGGTTTCGGACAAAGGAATGAAGTAGGTGACTCGATTCTAGATTTTGCTTTATCTTATGACTTGATCTTAGCAAACACCTGGTTTAGGAAAAGAGAGTCCCACCTTATCACTTTTAGGAGCGGATCAAATGCTAGTCAAATAGACTTTTTTCTGACAAGAAGAATAGATAGAGGTTGTTGTATCGACTGTAAGGTAGTGCCAGGTGAGAGTGTAACTACTCAACATAGACTTCTAGTTCTAGATTTTCGATTTAGAAGAGAACCTAGGAAGATTAGACGTAAGGTAGAGCCTAAAATTAAATGGTGGCGATTGAAAGAAGGTAATCAAAAGGCTTTTATAGATCGTGTAGTACAAGAAGCGGATTGGCAGTCGGAAGATGATCCAGACAAAACATGGAACAAAATGGCTAGTTATATCAAGAAAGTAGCTAGAGATCTACTTGGTGAGTCGAGAGGTGGTGCTCCACCATCTAAGCACATATCATGGTGGAATGAAGATGTAAAGGCTGCTATTAAAATTAAAAGGGATTCTTATAAAGATTTGAAGAAAAGTAGAGATGTAGAGAGATTTGAGAAGTACAAAATGGCTAAAAAGGAAGTTAAGAAAGCTGTTCGGGAAGCTAAATCTAAGGTCTACAAGGAGGTGTACGAGAAATTAGACACTAAAGAGGCTGCAAATGATATATACCGGATTGCTCGAATGCGGGAAAGGAAGACTAGAGACTTATGTGCGGTGAAGTGTGTCAAAAATGAAAATCAGAAGGTTTTAGTTCGAGATGAAGATATCAAGGAAAGATGGAGAGATTATTTTGACAAATTGTTCAATGAGAGCTTTACTAAGAATTTGGATGGACTTGTCATTCAATCTCAAGATATAAATCGTGATTTCATGCGTAAAATAAGACTTACTGAGGTTAAAGAAGCTTTGAACAGAATGGGTTTAAGAAAAGCGGTTGGTCCTGACGGGATTCCTATCGAGATTTGGAGATGCTTAGGAGAAATAGGCGTTAAATGGCGGAAAGATCTGTTTAATAAGATTTGGCAGACAAAAAAGATGCCAAATGAATGGAGGAAAAGTATCCTTATACCTATCTACAAGAATAAGGGTGACATTCAAAGTTGCTCAAACTACCGTGGAATAAAACTAATGTGTCACACCATGAAACTTTGGGAGAGAGTGATTGAACACAGGCTAAGGAAGGATATTAAGATAACAGAGAACCAATTTGGGTTCATGCCTGGACGATCGACGACAGAGACGATTCATTTGCTACGTCAACTTGTCGAGCGCTTTCGAGAGAGGAGAAGAGATTTGCATATGATATTTATTGATTTAGAAAAAGCGTACGACAAGGTACCTAGAGAGGTATTATGGGGGACAATGATGAAAAAGGGGGTCCCCGTCAAGTATATTGACATAATCAAGGATATGTACGACGGAGTAGTGGCAAATGTCAGAACTTGCGGTGGCTTAACAAGTGATTTTCCGATTACTATTGGTTTACATCAAGGATCTGCATTAAGTCCTTTCCTGTTTACCATCGTGATGGATGAGCTTACTAGAACTATCCAAGATGAGGTCCCTTGGTGTATGCTATTCGCTGATGATATTGTTCTAGTAAATGAGACGAAAGCAGGGGTTAATGCCAAATTGGAATTATGGAGGCAAACATTGGAATCTCGGGGATTCAGATTGAGCAGGTCCAAGATAGCATATATGCACTGCAAATTTAGTAGCCAGAGAAGTCAAAACCATATTGGTATAACATTGGAAGGGCAAGAGATATCACCGAGCGGCCAGTTTAGATATCTAGGTTCCATCATCCAAAGGAATGGGAAGATCGATAGTGATGTTAATCAAAGGATCCAAGCTGGTTGGTTGAAATGGAGGAGTGCAACAGGGATTTTGTGTGATCGTAACTTTTCGTTAAAATTGAAAGGGAAGTTTTATCGGAGCGCTATTCGGCCTGCCTTATTATATGGTACAGAATGCTGGGCTCCTAAGAAGCATCATACACAGAATATGCACATAGCGGAGATGCGCATGCTTCGTTGGATGTACGGTAACACTGGAAAAGATAAGGTGCGAAATGAGGATATTCGTGCAAAAGTTGGTGTAGCACCCGTGGAGGAGAAGATGCGGGAAAACCGGCTTTGATGGTTTGGTCATGTGCGACGCAGACCTATGGACGCACCGGTTCGACGAATAGATACTCTCGATATGGGTAATGGCAAAAGGGCAAAAGGGAGACCGAAGAAAACATGGATGGAGGTGATACGAAACGATATGGTTGCCAAAGGACTCAATGAAAGTATATTGTTCGATAGAAGTGAGTGGAGACAGAGGATTCATGTGCTGGACCCGGCGTGATTCTCATGTTGGTTCATGTAGCCTACCCCATATGCTTGGGATAAAAGGCTCAGTTGTTGTTGTTGTATATAATCTACATCTATGACAACTCTAAAGACGATAATTAAACACTTGGGGTGTATTTTGAAAATTATACAAAAGTTTTTTACATATAACCCCCTCAAGTTCTATAAATTATCCTAAGCACCCTAGTAAACATAGGTTTAAGCGGGACCAGTCTCTTGAGCCTTAAGGAGCCGGAGATATAGGTGCTTGCCTATTTAAGGTAGACAACTTAACAAACGGTGTTATCAACACGGTAATCGTCTTTGAAAAGACACAAATCCTGCCGTCCATGTGCAGCGGTTACCGATAAAACCAAAACCAAATTCAGGATTCAATTTCTTTTCTAATTGTTCTGACTCAGACTGAGTTTCGTTATAATAATCTGACTTGAATATGATTCAAGTACAATCTACAATACTACAAGTCAACATGAATCCATGAATCCATTTATTCAATATATTCAATCTGTATTGATTAAACCGAACCATGGATATACTTCCATTTACATGATTCTCCAGTTACATCCATGATTCTCTAGTTACATCCATTTACTGATATCATGGTTTCGGCAAGTCATCCAATTATACAATCTATATTACAAGACAATACATGTTGTAATACAATACAAACAATACAATCAAGACATCGCGGGGTTTAAGGGGTAGATAGGTACGGAAGGTGTTAGAAGTGGCACGAGACTGTAACCATAAGACACCTAACCTGTATTCCTTTGCTGTTGTACCGTGGCATGAACGGTTCCTTATGTTCCTGATACCTTAGTCTCCGGGGCAAGTGAGACTCCTCTCGTATACACTGGCATCCTTCTGTATCAAGCTACAAACAACAGCGTTAACACTATATACAACATTATAAATATAATATAACTTTAAAAGTTACTCTCTCTCTCTATGTGTGTGTCTATTCTACTTCTCTCTTATCTTTTGGACTTACCGAGCGATTTGTTCGCTGATGACATTCTCTTTCTTCTTCTTTGGATGTCGTCAGGTGATTCGGACTTTCCACAGATCGAGCCTAACACTGAAGACTTAGACCAGTTTATTGAAGATCCCGAGCTGTTGTTACACTTGTACACATTTCATTTCAGTACTTTCCATTTCTGTTATGCCATCGTTTAGGCATATCTTTCATTCAGATATATTTACTTTCCCATGCATTGTACAAAAGAATGTTAATAAATAAAGTTGATGTTTCATTACATTTGTCTCTTGTGTATATTTCTTTTATATTGCTTAGTTACGCTTAGCGTATTTACTTCAGAGTAAATACGTAGCGGCCTCGTCGCGTCATCTGCCCGTACACCGAGAAGCGGGGCGTGATAGGTTTTGTTGGTGGCCCATGCAGGTTTGAACTGTATAGAACCCCACCATGCAGTTCTGTTCCGCGTAAACAACCTAAGCAAAATAACACAAGAACCAGCATCTAAAAACATTCTTTACAATTCATATTTCTTGAATCTTATCATTCTGTTCCCTCATAAAATATCAGGAAAAAACCCCAATGGGGCATCACGTGCCCACACGTGACCAGGGTTTACGTGCTGACACGTGATGGTTGCCTAGAGATTCTGCTGAAATAGAATTAAATTCTAATCAAGCAAGAATTAGTGGAGTCACGTGCCCACACGTGATGGGCCTTTAAAAAACCCGCTGAAGGAATTAAAGGGCATAATAAAACAGCAAGGAAAGATCCTAATGGGGCATCACGTGTCTACACGTGACCAAGGGTCACGTGCTGACACGTGATGATTCCTTAGTTCTTTAAAACAGCAGAATTAAATTCTGGTTAAAATGTTTAATCAGGGGGGTCACGTGTCAACACGTGACGAGTTCCTAAGCTTTTTAATTAATAGAATTAAATTCTATTTAAAATGATCAAACAGTGGGATCACGTGCCAACACGTGATAGGCTCTTAAGCCTTCTGAACTGATAGAATTAAATTCTAATTAAGAGGGAATCGAGAACCCTAACTGGAAAAATATTTCTCTAAATCTTTCCAAACAAAAAAGATTGTGCTCTGTAAAGTGGAGCACCGTTGGATTAAAAATCCAATGGTGATTAAAAATCACCAATTTATAGAAAAATTCTATACAGGGAAAGACTTCCCTGAAATTCACCAAGAATAACAAACAAAATATCTTTTGGATTAAAAATCCAATGGTGAATAAAATTCACTGAGCAATCTAAAAGATCATGTTGGTTACAAAATCAATTAAAATCTTTCAATGAAAGATTGACCAAACAAACTGATTCTTTTCTTTCTCTTATAAATAGGAGCCAAGAAGAGAAGGGATGGATATTTTTTTGTGGGAGAGAGATAACAACAGAGAAAAAAAAAGAAGAGAATTTAATTCTCCAGAGAGAAAAAGATTTCCTTAGAAGAGAAAGAAACCTAGGTGAGAAAGGGAAAGAGATCTAAGCTCCATAAAACAAAAAGAGAATTTAATTCTCAAATTAAGAGTTTAACACTTCTGAATAAGAACTTAGTTCTTCCTTTGGTTGAAAATCTGCAGAAGCATATCTCCTCAAAAGTTGAGAATTTAATTCTCATCGGGGAGATTCTGCCATGCAGATCCAAAACTTAGAGGGAGAATTGAGTTTAGGGAATTTAATTCCCCCAAATACTTAGGAATTTAATTCCTCCAATAGAAACGGGGTTTAACCCTTAAAACAAGAACTTAGTTCTTCCTTTGGATTGAAGATCTGCAAAAGCAGATCTCCCCACAAGTTGAGAATTTAATTCTCATCGGGAAGATTCTGCCATGCAGATCCAAAACTTAGAAAGAGAGTTGGATTTAAAGAATTTAATTCTTCCATATACATAGGAATTTAATTCCTCTAAATAAAATTATGGTTTAACCCTATATAAGAATTTAATTCTTAAAACAAGGGACTTAAAACTCTTCATACACGTAAAGAGATCAATACCCAACCTGGTCACGTGGTAATACGTGACCCTCATCCTCAATGAGTAAAAAAGAACGAACAAGACTAGGTCACGTGCCCCCACGTGACCCTTAAACACACTCTTCAAGATGAGAAAGAAAAAGTCTCAGAGGCAATGCCTCACGTGCCCACACGTGACCCTCAAAACTAAAGGGAATAAAGCTAAAGGCAATACTGATTTAGGGCGCCTCACGTGTCCCCACGTGATCCCTGACAAACACCTTTTTAAAAGGGCAGATGAGGGAAAACAGAGGAATTAATACCCAATACATGGGCACTATCACGTGTCTACACGTGATGATTACAGAGACTAAGTGTTTAACACTTATTTGCTGATTTTGAGAATAAAATAAAGGAGGTTTGGCCCTACTCTCAGGCGCCTCACATGACCCCATGTGACCACCTCGTTTTTAGTGTTTAACATTATTTTGAGCATTTTGTCTCTAGTGTTTAACACTGTTTTAAGCGCATCACGTGGGAACACGTGACCGCCAGATATATGCTAGTGTTTAACACTATTTTCAAACCAATTTTAGCCCAAATTGGCTAAGTTTTCCAGAGGCAAGTCTCCCCTTCAACTGAACCTCAAAATTGATCAGTTCATATGATATGCAAAGTAAAGTCTAGAGCTATAATGAATTGTTAGTGCTCAGCCGAAGAAAAAATGCAATCAGAACCCAGACCCCTGTTTAGCATTGCTAAATAATGGGGGAGGCTGAACCCAGACAAATGATTCAACAGTCCAAACAAAGGTCCAGTATTTCGAACCTAATTGGACTTAGCCCAAGTTGGCCATAAGTCCTCAATTCAGATTTAACTAAGCCAATGTGCTCATAATCTAATTAATTGATCTTAGTTCCAAATTGGACTACAGATTTCCCAATCAACTTTGGTTCAAGGGTATATCTCTTCATTCCTCTGATATTTGTCGTTGTAATCCTTCAACGTCTTCAGAGAGGTGACGGGTCCCGATAACCAATCATTCCATGGACTGTGGGGTCCTTAAACTCATGGACTATGATGTCTTTAACCATTATAGACTATGACGTCTTTAATCTACGGACTGTGGGGTCCTTAAGCCCATGGACTATGATGTCCTTAACCTGGACTGTGGGGTCCTTAAACCCATGGACTATGATGTCCTTAACCTTGGACCGAGATGTCCTTAAACTAACATTGGACCACCATGTCCTTAAACTGGTAATGGACCGCAATGTCCCTAAACTAAAACAATATTGCCCAAACGCTCTTTTGTTGGATATTAATGATCCTGTTAAGTAGATCTTAGTCTAAAATTAGACTAACGTATCCTTAACGAACGTTTAAGTTGATCTTAGTCTCAAATGAGATTAACGATCCTTAAACCCAACTCAAAACCAAATCTAGGAAAATACGGATTTGGACTAATCCCCGCCCTACGGGCGACAACATAAATTTGTCTCTGTATACGATCCATGGGCAACCAAAAACAAAACAAACACACACGACACGAAGTGACCATCTGGAGAACGAGAAAGTGGTTACCGCGATACGGTAGCGTAATTAACTGCAGGGGCTTGCGCCTACAGGGAAGAGCATCCCCACAATCAAAAACCCCTCACAATGAGGGGGAATCTGACGAAGTCTGCTACAACGGCCTCATCCATCTAAACCTCCGATATACGGTGCCATAAATCAACTTAGCATCTTCGGAGAGGTGGACGGATAAAACCAAATAGCATCTGCCCCCAAATTCAGGCAAGACGTTTGTCTTTCCGGCTTTCGGCGGTGAACAGATTCTGGCACGCCCGGTGGGACCTTTTCCTCTTTCCACTCCACACTTCGTTTGTCGTGTTCGCGAACGAATCGCGGTTTAATATGGTTGCCCTTAGGTTCGAGATACTAAGATTTGGTTTTGCTCTCGTGCAGAAAAAAGGACATCAATGGCCTCTAACTGCTCCAGCTGCAACTGCAACTCCCGTTCCGCCTCATCTGGAGGTATAACCTATGGGCCACAAGCGGCCTCCCTTTTCAAGATGCCGGTGGAGCAAGTAACTCAGGCCATCACTGGGCTGTTCTTTGGGACTATAATCCCACCGATGAGCTTCAATGCCCCACTGTTGTCGCAAGAAGCCCCAAAGAAGTCGGTCTTGGATCGACTTACCACTACTGCGACCCCTCTCAATGGGTCGTCCAGCTCTAACGCCTCAGTCTTTGACAGATTAGGCCAAAGCTCCAACGGGCCCGTGAAGAAGCCCGCGATACCAAAAAGGGTTATCCCTAAGCGGATAGCCATTCCTTCTCTCGAAGTCGTCAAAGCGGCTTCTCCTACCAAAGGGTCGGTCTTCACAAGACTGACTGTTCCGGCTCCCACTCTAGGCAAAGTCCTCAAAGCTGCTTCCCCTGCCCAGAGGTCTGTCTTTGACAGGTTGGACATTGCATCTCAACGGACATCGGTCTTCAAGAGGCTGACAACGACAATTTCTGACCAACACAGGGGGCACGAGGAACTCACCCCTATAGCTGAACCAACTCCATCCGCGCGACATGCTCGCCTTCGTTACTGGCATCGAGTAAGGAAGGCTGGGGGCAACTCTCCTTCTGGACTAACTCCACTGGCTCCAACGGTGGAAATCGATGCTGCTGTTCCAACTGGGAACAGCTTTGAACCGCTGAGGAGGGTGCGCAAAAACTCTCCGACCGCCGTGCTGAAAAGATCTCCTCCACCTGTGGAGAATGCCCCAAAGGAGAAGCTAGAGCAGCCCCCTCAGCGGTTGTCCTCTAAAATTTATAAAGTCTGGCGACAGGTCCAGGAATCGGTGATTGACCAGGACTACTCTCGACGACCAAAGAAGCTTAAAGATCGGCAAGAAAAGAGCCATCCCGTGGTACCACAGAAGATGCCATCCGTCTGGGTGCCCGCTGCAAGCGCTCCCTCAACTTCAACCGCTCACAAGAGAAGGAGGCCGGAGAAAGCCCCTGTGACCGCGGGGAACCGCTAGGACGCTGAATCTAAACGCCCCAAGTCTGGGGGCATGGTAACACATACCGTTTATATGGCTTCCGGAAAAGAGGAAAGCCGTGCTTCTACGGGTCATCGACCGCTTACTCGATCGATAACAAAAGCTCAGGAGCAACAGCAGCAAAAACTTTATGAGATGCTGACTGCAATAGCCGCACTCACTGGGCCGAAAGAAAATCCAGAAACCTCAGATCAGCGTCAGAAACAAGAAACTGATTCTGAATTCCTCTGAAGAATGCTCGAGAGGAAAGAAAAAGAGGCCGCGGAACAGGCGGCCAACATAAAACGAATGGCTCTTTTGTTCCAAGACATGGCCGGGATGATGTTATAGCCGGAACCTCCAGCTGAAGACCCCCCGATTATCATTGAAGACGACAGAGGGGAGACATCGAACCCTCCTCCGGCTCTTTCAGCAGCCAAGGAGGAGACCATCTCCAAGGCCGCTCTGGATGATTATATCGCTCAGCAAATACGAGCTCATCATGCGAGCGAGACGACCGGGAAGATCGTTAAGACCGGACGACCCTGTCTAGGCTGGTATGACCAAATAAGGTACGTGCCGGGATATACGATCCCTAAATTCCATGTATATAAAGGAACGGGCAATCCCCACCAGCATGTCGCCCAATTCAGGGCTCTATGTGGCAACACTGGAGGTGACGATAAACTACTACTTCGCCAGTTCGTCGGCAGCTTGTCAGAGTCAACGTTCGAATGGTACTCTGAACTCCCGAACGACTCTGTCAAGACATTTGCAAAAATGGAGCTGTTGTTCACACAAAGATTCGCAAGCGGTAGCGAGCGTACTCCGATTACCGCACTAATCAACTCCAAGGTGAAGCCAGGCGAGACATGGGTTCAATATCCAATACGATGGCAGAATCTATGGTCAAAATGTAAGCAGCGAATCGAAGAAGCGCCTGCGGTGAGCATGTTCGTGGGCACTCTTGACCCTCAAGCAACCATCTCCCAATTCATGATGTTTTTCAAGCCAACCACTTTCCAGTCATTGATTGATAACTTGGCCCAAATGGACCAGATGGGCCATAGGCCTTCCTCTTCGAAGCCGGAGCCGCGGAATGAAAAAGGGAAAGGAAAAGCGACCTTCGTCGCCAATGCTCAACAGCAGCCCAGTGGTCCAAAATTAACTGATCGCCTAGACGAGAGAAGGCGATTCTATAATGAGAAAATAAAGCGCCATTATTCGTTTCCCCGGGACAAAACGAGGAGATTGTTCGAACTATCGGTGCGCAACAGGCTCATCAATCTGCCGAATCCTAAACGCCCATTGCAACCCGGTGAAGCTAATAATCCAAATTATTGCCCTTATCACCAAGCGATAAGCCATCCAATTGAAGATTGCTTCGTCTTTAAAGGCTGGATGGAAGACCAATACCAATAGGGCAAGTTCGCACTGCCCGAGAGTTGGAAAGTAAGCCCACCTCAGCCGCACGCTTTTAAAAGGACGGACACACCGGGGGCATCATGCTCTTTTGTAGAAGAAGATCCATGGGAGGTCGTTCTTTCAGCCAAGACTAAAAGAATGCTGAAGGATCTCCAAACATGCCCGGCAATCAGGTGGAAAAATGCACTGGAACCCGAAATTATCGAAGGAATGCTGAAACCATGCTCAACTCCAAAAATTGGTGGTGATAGTCAAAGCGCCCACACCCAGCCATCAAAGTCTTCGAAGAAGAAGAAGAAAACCAAAAAGCCCGTGAAGCCTGATGACAAGCGCACGGACCTGCAAAAAGATATTGACGCGCTGGAAGAATATAATCAGAAGGCGCGGACCTCAGTCACACTCTAAGAATTTCTCAGCCACGTCCTTGAGGACGGAGATGATGACAATGGAGAAGACTCGTCGGATGAGTCTGAAGATTATGTGGCAAGCTGCCATGTGATCTCTCACTCATTAATAGATGATGAAGAGCTCCTGACGCAAAGAAACTGGGGGCAGATCCTAAGCCGGAACTTCTAGGACCATTAGACTAAATGATTGATGCGTTCCTAAACGAAGCTATTTTGAAAAGCAAAGCCGATCGAGAGCACGAGATGGCCGTCTTTGAAAAGGCCAAATGCCGATGACTGGACGAAAGGGTCAAAACACTCACGCCAGATCAAAGTACATCCGCCGTAAATAAAAGCAGATTCAAGGCGAGGAAAAGGTTCGCCAAAGCCATAACGATGGGAATGAAGCTGCCGCCTTCCGAAGGAAACACTCCTGATGAAGCGGATGTACATCCTAGGTACTGTTTATATCATCGAAAGGTTACACACCCTACTAAAGAGTGCAATGCTTTTAAAAGATGGTGGCAGGGATATGTCGCTCACAGGCAACACTTCAAAAGGATGAAGCGTGAAGCTCGTCGACAGCGGAAAAGCGCGATAGATGAGCGTAAAAGAACTGCCGGCAACTGTCGTATGGTTGAGTATGGGGGATCGCAAGTTCTCACCTTCGGGAGCGACTCTGACGAAGAAATGACTCTCAGCCCTCTCTTCAAAGAATCCACCTCAGGAAAAGAGGAAGAACCGAAGACCAGTGAGAATATTCAGCTGCGCAATCGCACATTACCTGAAAAGAATCTCGGACCCGTGAACAAGGGGTCGAACAAAAAGGATAAGGGAAAAGAAAAGGTCCCTGAGGATATCATCCTCGATGACCAAGCCGTCGAAGAGTTGACAGCCAAGGACCCGCCCAAGAAAAGTAAGGTGGATTACAACGTTCTGGCACACCTGAGGAAGATACCCTCACAGCTCACCATTTTCGACGCCCTTTTGCTATCCAAAGAGGCGAAAGATTCTTTGATCAAGGCACTATAAGAGCCCGAGCAGTTCCAAGCTTTTCTTGCCGAAGAAAAGATGAAGGACGAGCTGGAAGAAGTGCACACGGCCGATATCACCTTCGGTGATGAAGATCTCTACCTCGGGACATGCGAACATAACCGTCCCCTTTATGTCTCTGGATACTGTCATGATATCAAGATAGACAAAATCCTGGTTGATAATGGGTCCTCCGTTAACCTCCTCAATGTAAGAGTGTTGAAGGAAATCTTCATGAGCGTTCAACACCTCGCTCGGGATAAAATCACTATCTCCGGGTTTGACTCCCAGTCATCACGGATGCTTGGGTCTGTGATACTGACATTATGCTTTGGGCTACTCGTCACGGACATCAAGTTTCATGTCATTGACGTCAAGACATGTTACAATGCTTTTCTCGGCAGGCCTTGGTTACACGAATACAACATCATCCCTTCTACACAACATCAGTGTATGAAGTATTTCAAGGATGGTCTTGAGTATACTGTGACAGGGGAGTTGAACCTATTCTCCGTGAATGAAGTCCGAATGTACGAAGATGCAAAATACTTCTTACCAGATTTCGAAGACACGGAGAGATGTCATAAACCGAAGGACAAAGCTATCACCGCTATTCCAGTCTTCGGGAGTGACACTGAGGAGGAAGAAGAAATAGTTTATTCAGGACCGTCCCAATGCAACAGGCCGGGACCGTCCACCCCTATGTTGATCTTCGGCAGTGACTCGGAAGATGAAATCAATGCCGTATTTTCCGTTCGGCCATCAATACAAGCTTTCGCTGGCGATGATCGGAGTCTGAAAATTGCCATGGTTCCGCAAGAGTAATACAAAGAGCTTGACGCGCTTGATACCTATAGTGTGCAAGAACTGCAGACATTCTACGTCCCTCCCAGGCGAAGAGATGAAAATGTGATCCTCTTTTATCAATCCACGGAAACCAAATTGGTGAAAGAATTTGGCATGGTGCCGATTCTACACTTGACAGGCTCCAGCCCATCCGTCTGCCCAGATATTACACAAAAGGATTAAAAAGGCTGTTGAGGCGCCAAGGCGTACCTTTCAAACAGACTGCTCGACAAGCTCAGTTCTACAATAAGATCTGGGACGTCCCCGGAACTCAGCAAAAATTGCCCAACGGGAGAATGGAAACGATCGGGCTTGGATATGTTCAATCCAAGAAACAGAAACGAATCCATAGCTGCTATGTCATACATGACTTTGACGAAGAAGGAGAGGTTCTGTTAAAAGACGCTAACCGTGAACCAAAACGAGGTCCCGCCATCAAAATTCCATGTCTATCGTTTGAAGAACAGATGGACAAGCTAATAAGGGAAGCGGGTCAAAAGGTCCGGGATGACCATAGCCGCGAAATGGCCATTTACGAAAAAACCAGGACGCTGCGCCTCCTTCAACAGGCCGCGGAGAATGACGATGCTCCTCGTCGCCAACCCGTCATACAAAAGACCCGGCGTAGAGGCAAAAATAAACTAAAGAACGGAAAAAACGTTCGACAACGGCAAGCGGGTCTAAGAAGCCACGCAATCAAGAATCGAGCAGCCGGGATCCGTCTCTTATAAAGAAGATGGGTCGAGAATATTCTTTTCCCCAAGACAAGACAAAGAAGATATTCAATCTTATCATAAAACATCAGATGATGACACTCCCGGAGTCCAAGCACCCTGAGCAAGCAGACAAGGTCTCTCACCCAGACTATTGCTCCTATCACCGAGCAATAGGACATCCTCTCGAAGACTGCTTCACCTTCAAGGACTGGGTTGAAGACCAATATCAGCAAGGCAGGTTCGCTTTATCCAGCAGCTGGAAGGTAACCCCACCACAGAAGCACGAACCGAAAGTGACGCGTATAGCGAGAGTAGAACCTGATCAACATCGGTCTTGGAAACGATCTCGTACCTGTCACGCGATAACGCTATCAGAAGAAGAACTCGAGAATATGGATGACCTCTCTTGGTGCTTTGAAAACAATGAAGATGAGGTGATCTCAGAATTTCCGCCGGCGCCAAAAGAGCTGGAAGATGGAATACATACTACTGCAGATAACCTCAAGAAAATTGACTTGGGGACGGCAAGTGACCCGCGGCCGACATTCGTCAGTGAGCTGTTGTCTGGAGAAAGGGTGGCTACGCTAAAAGACGTGCTCATCAGTATAAAGATTGCTTCATATGGAACTATTGCGAGATGTCGGGATTAGATCCAGAAATTGCTGTGCACAAATTGACGATTTCTCCAGACATCAAGCCGGTCAAACAAGCATCGAGAAGGATGCGGCTCGAGCTTGAGATGAGCATCAAGGCCAAGGTCAAGAATCTAATCGACTCCGGCTTCATCCAAGAGGTTCAATATCCTGACTGGATCGCCAACATCGTCCCGATGATGAAGAAAAATGGGACGGCGCGCATATGTGTGGACTTTCGAGATCTCAACAAAGCTTGCCCAAAGGACGACTTTCCAGTACCGGTCACTGAGCTGATGATAGATAATACTTCCACTCATGAAGTTTTCTCCTTCATGGATGGCTCATCAGGATACAATCAGGTAAAGATGCATCCCGAGGACCAGAAACATACCGCTTTCCGGACCCCTTTGGGCATATTCTGCTACAGGGTGATGCCTTTCGGTCTAAAGAACGCCGGTGCCACCTATCAGAGGGCCATGACGAAGATCTTCGATGACCTCATACATGAAATCGTCGAATGCTATATCGACGACCTCGTAGTTAAAAGCAAATCATACGAGGAACATTTAGAGCATCTGAAGATCGTGTTTCAGCGCCTTCGGAAATACAACTTGAAGATGAACCCTTTCAAGTGCGCGTTCGGAGTTTCCTCGGGTAAGTTTCTAGGATTTGTCGTCCGACACCGAGGCGTCGAGATAGACCCGTCGAAGATCAAGGAGATCATAGAAATGCCTCCGCCAAGGACTCTCAAGCAACTGCGGTCTCTCCAAGGAAAGCTCGCGTATATCCGGCGATTTATAGCCAATCTCTCAGGCAAGTGCCGTCCTTACAGTCACCTGATGAAGAAGGGAACCCCATTCGTCTGGGATCGCAAATGCCAAAGCGCACTAGACGAAATCAAGCAATACCTGCAGAATCCGCCAGTGCCGGCCGCTCCCGTTAAAGGAAAACCTCTCGTCCTGTATACAACAGCCCTCGAAGCTTCCTTAGGCGCGCTGTGGGCACAAGAGAACGACCAAGGGAAAGAAAGAGCTCTCTACTATTTGAGTCGAGTTCTCCTGGGGGTAGAAAACAATTACTCTCCCATTGAAAAGCACTGCTTGGCATTGATCTTCGCGATAACGAAGCTCAGATACTATGTGTTGGCACACGAGATCCATCTCATATCAAAGGTGGATCCTCTCAAATATTTGATGTCAAAGGCTATATTAACGGGACAGCTCGCTAAATGGGCCTTGCTCTTGATAGAGTTCTCGATAACTTATCGACCACTCAAGGCAGTGAAAGGCCAGGCCATCGCCGACTTTCTCGCTGAGCATCCGATACCTGCCGATTCTCCTTAAAACTGCGAATTGCCCGACGATCACGCGTTTGACACGATCTACGGGAAGAGAAGAGAGAATGATACCCAGTAGGAACTCTACTTCGATGGAGCATCTTCCATGAAGAAGCGCAAACAAACCACCCCAATAATCAAATCAGGGGTAGGCCTCATCTTCGTGACTCCACAAGGAGGGATAATGCACTTTGCCTTCTCCTTAACAGAGCCAAGGACGAATAATGAAGCCGAATACGAAGCTTTGATAGCAGGTCTTGAGATCGCTGTCGACATGGGAATCGAGGACCTTCTTATATACGGAGACTCCCAGCTGATCGTTAGTCAAGTAAACGGTGACTATCAAACGTGCAAGCCAGAGCTGGTGAAGTACGGCGAGAGAGTGTAGCAACTGCTGACTCAAATTCCGTCCTACACCCTGGAAAGCATACCGCGTGCGGAAAATAGCAAAGCGGATGCATTGGCCAAGCTCGCTAAAGAATTGGCCGACGAGAACCTCGATGACGTGAGGATCGTGGTACAAAGTCGACTTGTTCTCGCACCGGCGGAAATATCTCCGGAATCTTCCGAAGAAAAGGGAGCGACTGAGCAAACAGCCCTACAAATAAAAGATCAGGAAAAGACTAAGGATTGGAGAGAAGTCTTTATAGACTACTTCAAATCCCGTCGAACACCTGAAGACGCATCCTCAAGGCATCAGCTCATGAAACGAGCTCTATCCTTCGCCTTTGTTAATGATACTCTGTATAAGAGATCATTTGATTCCCTGTGGCTAAGATGCCTGGGACCTGAAGAGGCGAGGAGCGTCGTCTAAGAAACTTACGACGGACTCTGCGGTTCTCACCAAGCTGGGCCAAAGATGAAACTAAAGATCAAAAGGATGGGCTATTATTGGCCCATGATGATCCAGGACTGCCTCGAATATGCAAAGCAGTGCCACTCGTGTCAAATTCACGGGGACTTCATCCATCAGCATCCAAATTCGCTACACCCAACGGTGGCTAGCTGGCCATTCGAAATGTGGGGAACTGACATAATCGGGCCCATCGAACCAGCATCGTACAAAGGACATCGATTCATTTTGGCGACAACTGATTACTTCTCCAAATGGGCAGAAGCAGTACCGCTGAGGGAAGTGAAGACGGAGAATATCCTCCATTTCTTCAAGACACATGTCATTTATCGGTTCAGCATTCCGCGACGGATTATCCCCGATAACGGGCCAGCCTACAGATGCCACAAGATCAGCCGCTTCGCACAACGGCATAACTTAGACTAGAGATATTCATCAGTCTATAATCCCCGAGCTAACGATCTAGCAGAGGCTTTTAACAAGACCTTGACGAAGATCGTGAAAAAGACGGTGTCTCGAAATAAGAGGGACTGACATGAAAGACTTCATGAAGCTCTCTGGGCATATCGAACTACGTTCAAAACTGCCACAAACACAACGCCCTATGCGTTGGTATTCGGCACAGAAGCGGGACTCCCCCTCGAGATAAAGTTACCCTTTCTACGAGCGGTCATTCACTTCAAGCTAACAGATGAAGAAGCTCACCTTCGGCTTGAGGAGCTCGATGCCCTTGATGAAACCCGGCTCATGGCGCAACGAAATCTGGAGGCTTATAAAGCAAAGATGACGCGCTCATATGAAAAATTGACTAGGCCGAGAACATTCCGCCAAGGCGAACTCGTGCTAGTGGTCAAAAGACCTATGATCCCCAATCGTGCCAAGCGGGGGAAATTCAAGCCGAACTATGAAGGCCCATACATCATAGACAAAGTTTACCAGGATGGAGCCTATCTACTCATGGACATTCATGGCGAAAGACCTTTCACGCCAATAATCGGTCGCTTCCTGAAAAAATACTACGCCTAACGAGTCACGGCCTAGGTCAATGATAGATGACGATGCCTATATCCGCTCGCTATCTTCCTAAGCCTAAACTCTATAAGTAGTAGCCGGCTTTCAGACCGAAACGTTCTTAAACTAACGATAGACCATTATGTCCTAAAACTGGCTGTTGACCGAGACGTCGATAAACTACTATGGACCGCAGCATCCCAAGGCTGACACAAAAAAATATATAAAAAATAATAATTAAAAAAAAAGAAAATGGTATGTCCATAAGCAAAATGGGCATGGATGAAAACCCGAAAGGGCTCCGTGAGTAAAAACAGCAGGGCTATCGGCGAGTTTTGTGAAAACCCGAAAGGGCGCAATCTCGTTAAGAGACACTTGCGAGGCCCTCTCGACCTTGTGAGGAGAAACCACCTGTGTGAGATCCTTACGACTCACAAAGGAGCAACGCCCTTAGGGATCCCCACGATTTCTAAGGAGAAATTACACTTACGAGATCCTCACGACTCGTAAGGAGAATTCCCCTTTGAGACCCTCATGGTTCATAGGATTCAAAAGCCTTAAGCTACAGGGATCTGAACCTGTTCTTAAGCCATCACAACCTCTAGCATTGCCCTACAAGTGGTTCAGTATTGACCCTTGTATACAATCCACGGGCGCGAATAAACATTTCCCTAGCAAGAGTCCCACCAGAGACCGGGGATATGCTCATATGGCAAAAGACACTTGTAAGTCCTCTCGACTTATAAGGAGAAAAGCACTCTTGTAAGATCCTTACGATTTATAAGAGACCATACACTTAAGACTCCTCACGATTCTTAAGGAGAAAACGCACCTACGAGATCCTCACGACTCGCAGGGAGAAATACCTTTATGAGACCCTTACGGCTCGTAAAGTTAAAAAGTCGACAGGATCCTAACCCTGTTTACTAAGCCGCCTTTGTTCGACATCGACAGAGGCAAATGATGATTCGCTCCTGGCAATATCTCAGTTGTAGCGATACTGATGCCGAAATCGGTGTCCAATCCTAAACTCGCAACGAAAAGTCAGCGAGCCACAAATGCATATGAAATAGCCGAAATGATTGGGCAACTTGCAAATCAGCAAGTAAAAATGTACGCATACAAAATAGCCGAAATAGTTGGGCAACTCGCAATAAAAAGCAGCGGGTAAATAAAACAAATAGCCGAAATGATTAGGCACCGCAAAAAATAGCCGAAATGATTGGGCAATTGCGACTTTCACGATATAAAAGCTGAAATGATAGAGCATCGCGGAAAGAAATATATAAAATGAAACTTTTTTCCCTACAGGTGAGATCACATCGATCCCTGTATACAATCCAGGGGAACAAACAAAGAGGGAACCATACCTTCCCCCCGGGCTCCATCCGAAAGAGAGCCAAGTCTCGACGGTTCACAGACAGCCTAGAGATCATCTCAACATTCGTCTCATTACAACAGACGCAACATCAGCAAAGCGGAACCGTGGCAATTCCCTGTTCCATGACTCGGCGGTGCACAGACAACCGAGAGTCAACCCCCGACTTCGTGAAATACGGATAAAGTCAATCTCTCCTGGTTCTTGCGGAACACGGCTAATGTCAATCCTGATCCCGTGTGAAGCATCCAGAGCAAATCCTGGTCTCATGGAACACAGCTTATGTCAATCCTGACCCAGTGGGAAGCGTCCAGAGTAGATCCTGGTCCTTGCGGAACATGGCTATGTCAATCCTGACCCCGTGGGAAGCACCCAGAGCAAATCATGATCTAGTGGAACACGGCTTATGTCAATCCTGACCCCGTAGGAAGCGACCAGAGCGCATCCTGGTCCTTACGGAACAACGCTATGTCAATCCTGACCCCATGGGAAGCACCCAGAGCAAATCCTGGTCTAGTGCAGATCCTGGTCTCGTGGAACACGGCTAATGTTAATCCTGACCCCGTGAGAAGCGTCTAGAGCGGATCCTGGTCCTTGCGGAACACGACTTATGTCAATCCTGACCCATAGGAAGAGTCCAGAGCGGATCCTGGTCCTTGCGGAACACGGCTAATGTCAATCCTGACCCCGTGGGAAGCGTCCAGAGTACCTCCTGGTCCCATAGAACATGGTTAAAGTCAATCTTGACCCCGTGGGAAATGGCCAGAGCAACCCCTGACCCTGTAAAATGCAGATAATGTCAACCTCATCCATCACTTAGGGGTCCTCTCGACTCGTAAGAAAGAAAATTCTTTTGTGAGATCCTTACGACTCTCAAGAGAAAACGCACTTAGGAATCCTCATGATTCTTAAAGAGAAATTACACCTACGGGATCCTCTCGACCTGTAGGGAGAAAATTCTTTATGAGACTCTCACGGCTCATAAAGTTGAAAAGTCTTAGGGGGCAGATCTTAACCCTGTCCCCTAAGCCATCGCTGTCCTACAAGGAAATCGAAATAGATTATCCACAAGATGCATTTACTAAAAGGGACACACCATCATGAAACAAAATATGTCTTTTATTCATGAATCAAAATGAATACAAAGTAAAATTTATGAAAGAATAAAAAAAATACTCTCATTCAGGAGTATGTACAAAAGAAGAATAGAAAAAATATACAATTCTTCAAGCCGGCGGAAGATTTAATAGGTTTGCCAATTCATCCTTTTTCCGCTGGGCCTCGGCTTCATGATTTATTATCGTCAAGAGACGGGCCTCCGCTTGAGCCTGTTGGGCCTGGTACGAGGCAAGCCGACTTTCGAGCTCCTTTTCAGTAACCTTATGAGCTTCGACCATTTCGCGAGTGAAAATGACGGCTTTATCAATGGCTACCACTTCCCTGATAGCTTTTTGAAGCACCCGCCAAAGTTCATACGCCTAAGTGGTCTTGGTCGTAAGATTAGCTTGAAGTTCCCTCAGCGCTTTGGAAGCCAGCTCCCTCTCCGAAAACTTTCGGCTGAGCCTCTTCTCGCATGACAACATATTCGCAGCGCACCGCTCAATCAGCCCCCGTAAGCTCGCCTTTGCAGCCACAACCTTTGAAGGAAGGCGTGTACATTCAAGACTATGCAAGCAAGCCTCCACCTGACGACCGAACTCAACCCAGATTTGCACCAATGTTTCACTATGGTAAGTAGCAAGAAAGGGAAGAGAACCGTTGGCTTCGGCAGCAAATGCTTCGGCCGTGATCAGAATGCCAGCACGAAGGTCTTCAATTAAAGCCGACAAAGAATGAAGGCTTAGCTTTACCATCCGTTCCGAGGCATGTAGAGAATAGGGGCCGGGTGGCATGACGATGCGAGATTCCAGCGTGGTAAGAACTGGCAAAGCTGTTAAGATTTATAAACAATCAGCGAGACTTGCAAACAAAGAGCAGATGGAACAACGTGGAAACTTTACTTACCCATGGTCATCCAAGAAGGGTCTGAAGGATCCCCAGGCCCGTCAAGAATCTCAACTTCGTCATCAGCCTCCAGAACTGGAGAAGACATCGGTATCGTTATATGAAATAATAATAATGCCATAAGGAGAAGGCAAATAACGCTAACCTTGCCCGGAAGAGAGGACGATGCGTTGAGGGGATATCTCCTGCGGAGCAGCCATCTCTAACAGACGCTGAAAAGACTTCCTGGGAGACAAGTCTACGATGGACGTTGCCAATCTGCACAATTCTAAAAAAACAGAAAGGGTCAGATAATGGAGAGATTATTAGTATAAAATATAGAAGGCTACCTTCAATGCTCCTCCCACTCTGGACTGGAGGGATAGCAGCTTCGGCGGCCTCCTCCATGCCCCCAGGCACATCATCGGGGACGTGAGTCGGTATAACAACTTCCAACTGAGTAGCAGTGGCCGCCACTGCTGGCTCCAATGAAAGGACGGTAGCCTCGACTACCTGTCCCCTAGTCTCCGGGCCGTCCCCAGAAAGATCCATTGAATCCGCGGCCAATGAAGATGCCTCTTCCGGGGCAGCAAGCATTGGGGGAACAAAAATCACCGATGGGAGCTCCATAGCAGGAACCACAGTTATATCGACCCCCTCCACACTTACTAGTGTCTCATCAGGGATATTTACAGAGTCCATAGTCAAGGCGCGACTCGAACCCAGATCCTCCGCCATTGCCGAAGCCCTGCAAAGTTTTCACGAGGATAAGTATATATATATATATATATATATATATATATATATATATATATAAGCAGTGCAAAACACTACAAAAAGATATATAAGTATACCAATGCGCAAAGGAGCTTCTAGTATGGCTTGTTCAAGCCGGCGTTCCTTCCTGACGAGGTATGCTCGCCGGGGTTCAAGGGTAGACTCGTGGCCACCGGTCCACAACGAAAGCGCATCTTCGGCATCGGCCGAGATAGGCTGTTTAAGAGCTATCTCGCCTCCCTCTTCCAAAGGACCTATAAATATCCGCCGTATAGATGGAGAATCTTCGTTAAAGATGACGGCGGGATAAGGCCTCTTCAGGATCCTTACATTCTCAGATTCATCCTGTGAGCGTCTTATAGCCTCAGCCAATTGTGCGGCTTCCTCGGCAGATGAACCCGGGAAAAGTAGACCACCATCCGATTCTTGCATGGCTAGTGGCTCATCTTGAAGGATAGGCTCTGATTCCACTAAAAAGTCAAGCAGATTGGTGACCGTCTTCTTTTGCCTCTTAGACCCCGAACTAACTGCAGAAGACGATCGCTTCTTTCCCCTCGGTGCTTTAGTGCGACGTTGACCCACTTCGCCTTCAATATCCTCACTCGGTGGTGCTACCGATGACGACACTGTCATTGCTGATGCTGCAGCTGATGATACTGCTACTGGCACCTTATTGGCCCTTGCTTGAGCTCTAGTGCACGACGGCATACCAGCTGTGGGAGTTAGATCCACTTCCTCCGTCTCAGGAATAAACACAACACCAGCATCTTTTAGGGGAGGGCAAACCACTGCCCACGATCGCGACGGGACTCCCATAGCCTGGATCGGAATAGGAGCCCTGTATCCGAGGAGCACCCTCCTCTCCTCAGCAATAATGGGACTGACTCGGTGAAGGTACTAGCCCATGAAAGCCCCCACAAATCGAGGAATGTAGTCAGCTTCAGGAATCACGAAGCGAGAGCCAGTGTTCAGCCGCATGAAGTGATGAGCGGCGTCACGAACAACTTCCGACGACGGACTGGGCTCCACTGTAAACGCCTCAAAGGGGACACCGTGGTCATATCCCAGTTGCCGAGCAAAGCGGTGCGGGTTGTACCGCATAAAAAGGGCCGCACCGTTTTGACGAAACACCAGATAACCCGGTCTGATCGAATATAAGTGCATGGCTTCCTTGGGCTTCACGGAGGGTGCTCCCTCTTTCGACGAGTCACAAAGCAGTTGAATCGGTCCTGAAGGAGCAGAGAGGACTCGATCGTTGAATACCATCCCGTCCGCATTGGTATAGGGACTAAGCAGAACACGAATAGCTCCGGGCTGAGTCGGATCAGGAGCAGAGGCGTCCACCAACCTCATAAGCCGTGGAAAAGTGTAGGCATCATAAAAGCTGGGTCTCTAATGCGCGGCAAATGCCCCTAGCACGTGCATCTCAATCGATGACGTAAAGTAATGAAGAGAGAAACCCACTACGTTCATGCCTGGGGTTGAGGTATTGGCTGCAGCGCTTAGCCCATGATACAGATGCGCTAGCCCCGCAATGCCCACGGCTAGTCGCGTCCCTCCGGCGATCCGATGAGCAGGGTAAATGACCGAAGCTCTCATGAATCGACGGTGCGTTGGAATGAAAAAACAACTGAGCCAGACGTTGATAAAACCCACGAAGAAAGTCTCTTCATCTATGCCAGGAGCTGCGATCGACTCAAAAGATACGGCCGACAGGATTGGAATGTAGAACTGCGGCAAATCCTCTTCTTTAGCCGATAGCTTATTTAAACCGAACCCGAAGGGGTCGTTGATACTCGCAAACTTCGGAGACGTCTTTGATAGAACATCTCCGCGAAGGAAGCAGGCGATAAAGCTTTTGAAAGTGACGCCCTGCTCGTCTGACTCTGTGAATAGCTTCTCAAAAATGCCTAGAGCCTTGATTAGACTTGGGTGCTTGTGGCGAACGGCATTTCCAGTCGACAGGCCGTCAAGCATAGCAGGCCCAGTTTCGAAAACATACTCATCAAGAGGCAGCAATTCTTCATAGAGCGTCCCCCTGATCGGCAACCCCGAGATCTCGCGAAACTCTTCCAGAGAAATTGAAACTTCACGGTCCTCTATCAAGAAGGTGTTGGTGGGAAGATTCCATTAGTTTAAGAAAGCCTTAACCCACCAGACATGGAGGGACTGATAGTGGAAGAGAGACGCGTACACCGCCTGATAGAGCCCGACCCTCTGCAGTCACGCACGATGGACAAACATGATATAACGAGCCCAGAGAAGGTAACCCGTGGGTTGTCAAGGAGTAAGCCCTATTTTGTAAACATGTCCCCATGGCTGGGCTTCACCTTGGCAGATACGACGCCCTAAGATGTCTATAGCTAGCACAGGGTGGTTTGGAATCCCAGTTATTGACGGCTCGAGCCGTCCCGTAGGGGTCCAGTTCAACATCTCCACAGCAAAGGCAGTCCGTGGACGCTCCATCGGCAAAAATGGGTAGGTAGGCTCTGTTGGTATCTCGCAAAGAAAGCTACGGCGACCACGGATGATATGACCGTACCAGGTCCCCCATAAAAGCAAGTTGGTGCAATTAGGGTCGTGAGCTCTAATCATCACCACAACCTCTTCATCAGATGGTGACTGGGGAAAGGCAACCTCCGAGCGGGTGAATGGGAAGTACGGAAGAGAAGCCATTGTTCCTGAAACAGATGAAAGGGAATTTTTAATGAAGCCCACACGTGTATATATATTTATGAATATATATATATATATAAAGGACAGTGAAAGAAAACGATAAACAACTTATTTTATAGGACCATTGGTTACAAAACACAGGGGCCCACAAAATCAAAATGGCGGCTCACTAATGATGAGGCAGGGTAATCATTATGGGAATAAAAGGAAGATTCTCAATAAACGAACAGTGGATTGCAAACAACTCTACACTTTCCTCAAGGAGGAAACCCACGGCAAGAACTCTATGCAAATCATGAAGGGTCTCTCTGAAAGCATTTTTGCAAAGAACAACTCAGGGTAAGAAAATCCCAAGAAGTTCTCTGTGAAGAACTGAGTTCTTTAGAGGAATTAAATTCCTTTTGAATAGAGAAATTAAATTCCCAGAAAACATTTTCAGAGCTAAAGCTCTTTGGAATGGAATTAAATTCCAGAGAGAAGACAAATATCACCATCGATCCCTGAGATCAGAGAAGCCCTAACAAAAGGAGTTTATTATTTAAAGATTGGACATTATTTTGAAGAACTTGGAAAGATGGGTTCTTGTTAAAGGGAAAAACCCTTGGTGTGGATTTAAAATCCAAAGAAAATTTCTACAAGAAGTTCTTCAGCTGTTCAAGATCCTTACCTGAAAAAGGAAATCTTTTGTTGACAGAGTTAAACTCTGGAAATTTTTGAAACAGAGAACTGAGCTCTGAGAAAGAGAATTAAATTCTCAGAGGAAAATGAGCAAGGAAGAAGATGGAAAAAGTGGAGGCGCTTCTGAAGGGACCCCTGCATTTATAGGATGTGATGGGAAACGGTTTATCTTCCCCCTTCCTTAAGCAGATCCAACAGCTACAAAAAATGACAGCGTTGCACTCACGTGCAAACACGTGAGAACAACGCTGTGGGGGCATTTGTTCCCTCATAAAATATCAGGAAAAACCCCAATGGGGCATCACGTGCCCATACGTGTCCAGGGGTCACGTGCTGACACGTGATGGTTGCCTGGAGATTCTGCTGAAATAGAATTAAATTCTAATCAAGCAAGCAATTAGTGGAGTCACGTGCCCACACGTGATGGGCCTTTAAAAAACCCGCTGAAGGAATTAAAGGGCATAATAAAACAGCAAGGAAAGATCCCAATGGGGCATCACGTGACCAAGGGTCACGTGCTGACGTGATGATTCCTTAGTTCTTTAAAACGGCAAAATTAAATTCTGGTTAAAATGTTTAATCAGGTGGGTCACGTGTCAACACGTGATGGGTTCCTAAGCTTTTTAATTAATAGAATTAAATTCTATTTAAAATGATCAAACAGTGGGATCACCTGCCAACATGTGATAGGCTCTTAAGCCTTCTGAACTAATAGAATTAAATTCTAATTAAGTGGGAATCGAGAACCCTAACTGGAAAAATATTTCTCTAAATCTTTCCAAACAAAAAAGATTGTGCTCTGTAAAGTGGAGCACCGTTGGATTAAAAATCCAATGGTGATTAAAAATCACCAATTTATAGAAAAATTCTATACAAGGAAAGACTTCCCTGAAATTCACCAAGAATAACAAACAGAATATCTTTTGGATTAAAAATCCAATGGTGAATAAAATTCACTGAGTAATCGAAAAGATCATGTTGGTTACAAAACCAATTAAAATGTTTCAATGAAAGATTGACCAAACAAACTGATTCGTTTCTTTCTCCTATAAATAGGAGCCAAGAAGAGAAGGGATGGATATCTTTTTGGGGGAGAGAGATAACAACAGAGAAAAAAAAGAAGAGAATTTAATTCTCCAGAGAGAAAAAAATTTCCTCAGAAGAGAAAGAAACCCTAGGTGAGAAAGGGAAAGAGATCTAAGCTCCATAAAACAAAAAGAGAATTTAATTCTTAAATTAAGAGTTTAACTCTTCTGAATAAGAAATTAGTTCTTCTTTTGGTTGAAGATCTGCAGAAGCAGATCTCCCCACAAGTTGAGAATTTAATTCTCATCGGGGAGATTCTACCATGCAGATCCAAAACTTAGAGGAAGAATTGAGTTTAGGGAATTTAATTCCCCTAAATACTTAGGAATTTAATTCCTCCAATAGAAACAGGGTTTAACCCTTAAAACAAGAACTTAAATCTTCCTTTGGATTGAAGATCTGCAGAAGCAGATCTCCCCACAAGTTGAGAATTTAATTCTCATCGGGGAGATTCTGCCACGCAGATCCAAAACTTAGAGGGAGAGTTGGGTTTAAAGAATTTAATTCTTCCATATACAAAGGAATTTAATTCCATTAAATAAAATTAGGGTTTAACCCTATATAAGAATTTAATTCTTAAAATAAGGGACTTAAAACTCTCCATGCACGTAAAGAGATCAATACCCAACCTGGTCACGTGGTAATACGTGACCCTCATCCTCAATGAGTAAAAAAGAACGAACAAGATTAGGTCACGTGCCCCCACGTGACCCTTAAACACACTCCTCAAGATGAGAAAGAAAAAGTCTCAGAGGCAATGCCTCACGTGCTCATACGTGACCCTCAAAACTAAAGGGAATAAAGCCAAAGGCAATACTGATTTAGGGCGCCTCACGTGTCCCCACATGACCCCTGACTAACACCTTTTTAAAAGGGCAGATGAGGGAAAACAGAGGAATTAATACCCAATACATGAGCACTATCACGTGTCCACACGTGATGATTACAGAGACTAAGTGTTTAACACTTATTTGCTGATTTTGAGAATAAAATAAAGGAGGTTTGGCCCTACTCTCAGGCGCCTCACATGACCCCACGTGACCACCTCGTTTTTAGTGTTTAACACTATTTTGAGCATTTTGTCTCTAGTGTTTAACACTGTTTTAAGCGCATCACG
This sequence comes from Agapanthus africanus, assembly GCA_030015575.1. Classification (NCBI taxonomy): domain Eukaryota; kingdom Viridiplantae; phylum Streptophyta; class Magnoliopsida; order Asparagales; family Amaryllidaceae; genus Agapanthus; species Agapanthus africanus. The sequence goes on along the minus strand of JASDDO010000024.1, from coordinate 451,198,295 downwards.
TGGGAACACGTGACCGCCAGATATATGCTAGTGTTTAACACTATTTTCAAACCAATTTTAGCCCAAATTGGCTAAGTTTTCCAGAGGCAAGTCTCCCCTTCAACTGAACCTCAAAATTGATCAATTCATATGATATGCAAAGTAAAGTCTAGAGCTATAATGAATTGTTAGTGCTCAGCCAAAGACAAAATGCAGTCAGAACCCAGACCCCTGTTTAGCATTGCTAAATAATGGGGGGGGATGAACCCAGACAAATGATTCAACAGTCCAAACAAAGGTCCAGCATTTCAAACCTAATTGGACTTAGCCCAAGTTGGCCATAAGTCCTCAATTCAGATTTAACTGAGCCAATGTGCTCATAATCTAATTAATTGATCTTAGTTCCAAATTGGACTACAGATTTCCCAATCAACTTTGGTTCAAGGGTACATCTCTTCATTCCTCTGATATTTGTCGTTGTAATCCTTCAACGTCTTCAGAGAGGTGACGGGTCCCGATAACCAATCATTCCATGGACTGTGGGGTCCTTAAACTCATGGACTATGATGTACTTAACCTTTATAGACTATGACGTCTTTAAACTACGGACTGTGGGGTCCTTAAGCCCATGGACTATGATGTCCTTAACCTGGACTGTGGGGTCCTTAAACCCATGGACTATGATGTCCTTAACCTGAACTGTGGGGTCCTTAAACCCATGGACTATGATGTCTTTAACCTGGACTGTGGGGTCCTTATGCCCATGGAATATGATGTCCTTAACCTTGGACCGAGATGTCCTTAAACTAACATTGGACCACCATGTTCTTAAACTGGTAAAGGACCTAATGTCCCTAAACTAAAACAATAGAGCCCAAACGCTCTTTTGTTGGATCTAAATGATCATGTTAAGTAGATCTTAGTCTAAAATTAGACTAACATATCCTTAACAAACGTTTAAGTTGATCTTAGTCTCAAATGAGATTAACGATCCTTAAACCCAACCCAAAACCAAATCTAGGAAAATACGAATTTGGACTAATCCCCTCCCTACGGGCGACAACATAAACTAGTCTCCGTATACGATCCACGGGCAACCAAAAACAAAACAAACACACACGACACGAAGTGACCATCTGGAGAAGGAGAAAGTGGTTACCGTGATGCGGTAGCGTAATTAACTGGAGGAGCTTGCGCCTGCAGGGAAGAGCATCCCCACAATCAAAAACCCCTCACAATCAGGGGGAATCTGACGAAGTCTGCTACAACGGCCTCATCCATCTAAACCTCCGATATACGGTGCTATAAATCAACTTAGCATCTTCGGAGAAGTGGACGGGTAAAACCAAACAGCATCTGCCCCCAAATTCAGGCAAGACGTTTGTCTTTCCGGCTTTCGGCGGTGAACAGATTCTGGCATGCCCAGTGGGACCTTTTCCTTTTTCCACTCCACACTTCGTGTGTCGTGTTCGCGAACGAATCGCGGTTTAATATGGTTGCCCTTAGGTTCGAGATACTAAGATTTGGTTTTGCTCTCGTGCAGAAAAAAGGACATCGATGGCCTCTAACTGCTCCAGCGGCAACTGCAACTCCCGTTCCGGAAATCCAAGCTACTCTAACTACAGGGGATTTCCCAACCCATGATTTGGCTTTGAAGGCTACCCGAAGATATGAGGCACAGTAAAGAGGAACTGCAGACCTCAATCTGCCGGTTTGAAACGCTATGCCACTCAAATGGAAGGAGGAGCCTCTTCCAGGAGATCGTTCGAACCCAGAAGAACTGAAGAACCCAATAACCAGCCAAGACCAGATTTCTGTTTCCGTTGCAAGAGAGATGGACATTTGATAAAGGACTGTAGGCGCGCAAAAGGCATGTGCCTAGTTTGTGGCGCGTCCAATCACAGAATTGAGACCTGTCCATATAGATACATCTCAGCTCACTCACCCACCAACTACCCGCAGCGGCCAGCTATCCAGGCTCCTGCAACTCGTCCTGCACTCCCAGCACCACCTCTACATGGATTTCCTGTACAACCAAATCTCTAATTCTATCAGGCACTGAGGAACATGTCTCGAGGACAGAGGAATGTGCCTCCAGCTAGGAGGAACGTGCCACGGCGATAGGCTTACACCTTAGCAGCCGTAAAAGCCGAGACAGTTGACCAAGGTAACACTAGTAAGTCTCTTTCACATTTTTTAAAAAACCCTTGTCACTTTGTTATTTTTTCATACACTATCAGTACTTCAGTCACCAAACTTTCCTTGAATCTGTTACACTTTCCTTTTACAAATTTCGAGGACGAAATTTTTATAAGGAGGGTAGAATGTAACAACCCTAAACTTTCTGTACAACTTTCCGTAAAAAATTTCAAAAAAATACAGAAAGGGGTACTTTTGCCTGAGCAAAAGTTATAAATTTGTTTTGCTTTTTAATAGCAAGAAGGAGCTTGTAGCTCATTGGTAAGACCTTGCACTGCTGAACCAAAACACCAGAGTTCAAATCCCATCCCCCACATTATTTTTAATATTGTTTTCTTTTAAATTTTTAGAAGTCCAAGGGTCTACACGTGCATAACTCGTAAAAACCCCATGCCACATGTAAAACAAACTGGACCAGGGGGTAGACCATGAGACACTGGACACGTGGCAGCAAGGGGGCGCCGACTTAGCCTGACTCGGCCGGCGGACTGGCCGACTCGACCGCCGCCGCCGGCCGATTCAGCTTGGATTGGGTTGGTTTTTTCTGAGAAGTTGTGCCTCTTTGTCTTCTTAACTCCCCTGTATACTTTAAAAATCCTTCACATTAACAGAGCCTTTTAAAATCTCCATAAATCCAATTTTTAATACAATTTAATACATTTTTTCTTCACACCCTTTCACCTACCCTAACCCAAGTTTTACCCTATAAATACCACGCCTAAACACACACCCCTCACTCACAATTCTGTCCAAACTCTCTAGAATTTTGTGTACAAGTGAAGTTAGCGAAGGGCGAAGCGCCGACGAAATTCCGACGATGACTCTAGGAGCTCCCGGTGACGAAACGACGCACCGGCAACTCCTACTTCCTTCTCTTCCTCATCCCTAACCTCTAAGCCAGTAAGTCCCACCTCTCTCTTCTCTAATCTATTCTTAAAAAGTCCCACCTCTCTCTTCTCTAATCTATTCTTAAAACTTCTTTTACTAAAACCCGACGGAAGTGGAGTTAAATCTGACTTCCGATTCGGTTTTCTTTGTAAAGTTCAATTTTCCTTAACACAACCATACAAAACTCTTACATCTTGACTATTAATCATTAACAAAACATGTTGAATAAGTTTCATAGCAAAATATTTCTTATTGCAATTTTTATCGTATTTTTTCAGTAAAATACCATGTAGTATAATTTCGACTTTAAAACATCATTAATCTTGCTATACCTTAGATAGATCACGTGGTAATGACCTACCTTTTCACAACACTCATATGCAACATAGCGCGATACCTTTTTGGAAATATAGATTCGGGAAATACCGTTTTACACAAAACTACCTTTTACTATTAAAACCGTTTTCTACAAGATTACGTATTTTTACAAATCTTTGCAAAGCGCCGCTACAACCCATTTTGGCAAACCCGTTCGGGATGGTGCGGATTATCGCACATCCTCGGGCTTAGTAGTGCGAGATGCAGACCTCCGCAAGGAGCATTCAGTCTCGAGAGATTTAAAAATACAATTATCTTAAGAAAATGAGATTTTTAGAAATATAATATATTAAAATTATTTTTATATAAATATATATGTATCATCAAGATATCTATTTTTTTGATAATAAAAATATTCCAACTTTTCTAAATCACAAGAATCACTTTACATGAAAATACCCTGCAATTCCATACAAGTTCAATATTACAGATAAATACCATGTATTATGAAAAATAGGTTTTATTCACTAGAAATGTCACATATATAAAATCTATATCTATGACAACTCTAAAGACGATAATTAAATACTTGGGGTGTATTTTGAAAATTATACAAAAGTATTTTTACATATAACCCCCTGAAGTTCTATAAATTACCCTAAAGACCCTAGTAAACATAGGTTTAAGAGGGACCAGTCTCTTGAGCCTCAGGGAGCCGGAGATATGGGTGCTTGTCCATTTAAGGTAGACAACTTAACAAACGATGTTATCAACACGGTGATCATCTTTGAAAAAGACACAAATCCTGTCGCCCATGTGCAGCGGTTACCGATAACACCAAAACCTAATTCAGGATTCAATTTCTTTTCTAATTGTTCTGACTCAGACTGAGTTTCATTATAATAATTTGACTTGAATATGATTCAAGTACAATCTACAATACTACAATTCAACATGAATCCATGAATCCATTTATTCAATATATTCAATCTGTATTGACTAAATCGAACCATGGATATACTTACATTTACATGATTCTCCAGTTACATCCATTTACTGATATCATGGTTTCGGCAAGTCATCCAATTATACAATCTATATTACAAGACAATACAAGTTGCAATACAATACAAACAATACAATCAAGACATCGCGCGGTTTAAGGGGTAAATTAGTACAGAAGGTGTTAGAAGTGGCACGAGACTGCAACCATAAGACACCTAACCTGTATTCCTTTGCTGTTGTACCATGGCATGAACGGTTCCTTGAGTTCCTGATACCTTAGTCTCCGAGGCAAGTGAGACTCCTGTCGTATACACTGGCATTTTTCTATACCAATCTACAAACAACAGCGTTAACACTATATACAACATTATAAATATAATATAACTTTAAAAGTTACTCTCTCTCTCTCTCTCTGTTTATTCTACTTCTCTTTTATCTTTGGGACTTACTGAGCGATTCGTTCGCTGACGACATTCTCTTTCTTCTTCTTTGGATGTCGTCAGGTGATTCGGACTTTGCAAAAATAGAACCTAGCACTGAAGACTTGGATTAGTTTATTGAAGATCCCGAGCTGTAGTTACACTTGTACACATTTCATTTCAGTACTTTCCATTTCTGTTATGCCATTGTTTAGGCATTGCTTTCATTCAGATGTATTTACTTTTCCATGCATTGTACAAAAGAATGTTAATAAATAAAGTTGATGTTTCATTACATTTGTCTCTTGTGTATATTTCTTTTATATTGTTTAGTTACGCTTAGCATATTTACTTCAGAGTAAATACGTAGCGGCCTCGTCGCGTCCTCTGCCCGTACACTGGGAAGCGGGGCGTGACAATCTCACTCCATCGCAGAGTGGTCATGACTCATCGGGGCTCCCAAACTGAGCCTAACCTCAAGTAAAAAGCGACATGGAATATCTCTAATGCTTGCTCTTTCGACGGTAATATCATCTGGAAGATTAGTTGAAGACGTCTTGTCCAGCCCCCGAAGGGATCAGAGACATGAAAGTCGCAGGGCTACTCGAACAGCAAGATTGCATATTGGGGAATATATCGGCCAATGCGACGGTGCGACGGGTAAAAAACCCTAGTACCACAGACCCTAACGGACTTCTATTTGCAGGAGTTAACTGTGACGTTAGGACACCCTTGCGAGAACTTCTCGATTCGTCTCGACTCGTGAGAAAATTAGTGTTCTTGTGAGAACTACTCGATTCGTCTCGACTCATAGGAAAAATCCTTAGGCAATAGGGATAAGGACCTGTTTCCTAAGCACTGGGGCCCTGCAAGTTGGTCTAAGATGGACTATTGCATACTATTCACGGGCCACACTCTCCAAAGTTGAATATCGACAAGGAGGGAAACAACCACTTACGGGTCCTTTCGACTTGTAAGGGGAAAATTCTCTTGTGAGATCCTTACAACTCTCAAGAGAAAACACACACTTAGGAGTCCTTACGACTCCTAAGAAGAAAATACACCTACAGGATCCTCTCGACTCGAAGGGAGAAAAGTATTTATGAGACCCTCACGGCTCGTAAAGTTGAAAAGTCTTAGGCGGCAGACCTGAACCTGTTTCCTAAGCCTTCGCTGTCCTGCAAGGAGATCAAGATAGACTATCTACAAGACGCATTTGCTAAAGAGACACGACAGTACGACTGCGTACGTGCTTAAATGGAAATGGTGTCCAAAATGTGCTGATTTATGTACGACACTATAATAGCGCTCACACTTAAAATAAAATTCATAAGGGTAAAGTATAAAGCTCATGTACAGAGGTAGGATACACGTATGAATATATGACGAACAGAAAACATTCAACAGAAAATATTCAATAGTCAATAATAAGAGAAATACATCGATTTAAATATACTACTCTACAGGGAAAAGATCACCAAATATGGGATCAGAGATACATGGGTTAACAAAACAAAATACAAAGTTCTCCAATTGCCTCTCTGCCCTCTCCACCATGTCGAAGCGACGGTCTTCGCGAGGAGTTGCTCCCCACCGATTAGCACCGTGCTCATCAGCAAAAGTGGACATGATGGCCCGTCGGGCTCTTATCTGACTCAGTAAATGAATCGAACGATCCTTCAGAGCCTGGGTAATTAAGTATGCCTTGTAGAAACACTCAATTTTGTCCTCCGCTGTATCAAGAATCGCCGCAGTCATCTCCGCCAGATGAGGGGGAATATCAGCAAGCACGGACAAGAAAATCATCCTGAGCCAAATGGAACCCATAGGAAGAGGAGAGCCCCTACGGGCCAGGAGTTCATCTAGTGCCGTGTCACATTGGTCATCGGTGAAAAGAGGATCCGCTAACCACGCGGCAAAACGAGCCACAATCTCCTCGATAGGCACCTCCCAGGGTTGCCGACGAGCGTGAGGACGGTTGCAAGCCATAACCTTTGGTTTGTTTCTCAAAATGATCACCCTAAGATCTAAATGGTTCGCTCTCTGTGAAGAAAGAGGAAGATGTAGCTTCGGGTTATAAAGAGATGCATTCAAGCCTATGCACATAAAATGTCGTGCATGGTGGAGCTATTCCCAAGGCCAAAAAGAGGGGCATGGGAAAAGAAAGGGGTGGCTCATTGGAATTAAGAGGCGAAACGACCTCATCAGCGGAGCCTCACGTGCGTGGCACGTGAACAACCGCGTTGATCCTTTTGAAAACTAAAACGGCACCGCATGTGCATAACACGTGAGCGCCGGCACTAGTTCAGGATTAAACTCCCCAGCAGCGCCTCATGCGCAAAACACGTGAATGCCAACAACAGTATAACAACACTTCATGCAGAATACACGTGAGCATAAAAAAGGGGGGAAATAGGATGTTTTGTCATTCATGCTCCAAGAACATATACATGGTATAAAAAAAAAAGAAAATGTTTACAATGGTAAAACACTTGATCCTGGACATGGATTGAGGAATTCAGAAGCAAGGCTAAGTAAAATGCTTCTGGCTTCTCTGACCATTTTCGTGTGTATCTTCTCATGAATGCAAGCGTCAGGATTCTCGCTGATATCATCCGTCCTCTGATAGGCAGAGATTATCGTCGTCTGTTGGAAAACTTGATGCAAGATATCAACAAGACCATCTCGCCGCCTCTTCGAGATCAAGCCTATCAGATATACCGAGTGCACCTTTTCTTCGGCATCATCAAGCGCCTCAAGCGGCATGGCTTCGTTAAATTCAGGAAGTGCTTCCCAAATCGCCCCCACGATAACGACGGGGGAGTAGTCAACCGTTGTATTCATCGAAGCGACGCATAACCTCAGCGCATTGAGCATTCGTAAACTCCTGGTTTTGACAGCGGCCTTGGACGCGAATATCTTCATAGGAGATAATTTCGTCAAGATCATACAAATAAACGGCCATAGTATCTGAAAAGAAAAATCAGTGAGAGTTTAGTGATTAAAATGATCAAGAAAATGCTTATTATGATAATCTAAAAAGATTCTCACTAAACGGACACGGGAGTTTAAACAACTCTTGACATCCTCATAGAGAAAACAAGCTCTGTTAAAATACCCAACAAATTTGAATTTGTGCAAGTAAGGAAAAACCCTATATGCTCAAGAACACCGGGGAATGAAATTCCCGAGGGGCCCTCTTGATCATCAGAGCAAAGCTCTATGGTGAGGAATTAAATTCCTTTTATGCGATGGAATTAAATTCCAGAAACCCCCATGATGAGGAAAAGAAAAATAAAAATGCCATGAATCCTTAAAGATCAGAGGGGGAATGCCTAAGACCTTGAGGTTTACTACTCAAGGATCATGTCTTTGGATCTCAAAGAGATGGGTTTCAGAAGAGAGCAAAGCTCTTATGGTGGATTTAAAATCCCGGATTTTTTTTTAAGAAAAGGGTTTCTCTGGTGTTCAAGATCGTTACCTAAAAAGGGTTTCTTTTTCTAACAGAGTTAAACTCTGGAATTGCAATGGGCAGAGAACTAAGCTCTGAAGAAGAGAATTGAATTCTCGAAGAAGACAAGGAAGGAAGAAGACGAAAGAACAGTGGCTTCTCAAAGACCAAACCCTTGCATTTATAAGACGTGACAAGGGCGGTTCACCTCCCCATTCCCCTAGGCAATCCAACGGCTTCAAAGGTGACAGCGTTGCACTCACGTGCAAGCCACGTGAGAACAACGCTGTGGGGGCATTTATTCCCTTATAAAAAATAAATAATGAACAAAAAGTGATGGGAAGAATTCCCCAAATGGAGCATCACGTGCCCACACGTGATGCGCCTTGGAGCAAAGATTATAGGCATCGTGCTTAACAAATAAGACTGAAATCGAGTCTCACGTGTAGGCACATGAGCATCTATATACAAAGTATATAGGCTCCTTCCTAAAACAAATAACAGGCCAGAGAAGCTCACGTGTCAGCACGTGATGCTCTTTGTTAAGCTTAACTTTGTGGGGGTCACGTGCCACACGTGACATTCCTGAACATCAGCTCACGTGCCAACACGTGATGCCTTTCTCTGGGACTGCTGCATATAAGCAAACCAGCCTAATGCTATGGGTCACGTGTTACACGTGGGGGTTCCTAATGCCTTCTAAGCCGATAGAATTAAATTCTAAATAAGAAAGATCAAAACCCTATTTGGAAAATATTTCCTTGAATCTCTCTAAACAAGAAAGATTATGCTCTGTAAAACAGAGCACCGTCGGATTAAAAATCCAATGGTGATTAAAAATCACCAAGCTACAGAATAAGCTCTGTATGGAAAAATATTTCCCCAATCTTTCTAAACAAGAAAGATTGAGCTCTGTAAAACAGAGCACCGTTGGATTAAAGATAAAATGGTGATTAAAAATCACCGAGCTACAGAATAAGCTCTGTATGAGAAAATATTTTCCCAATCTTGTTAAAAATATGAAAAATGTCTTCTGTAAAATAGAAGTCCCTGAATCAAAAAATCCAACGGTGGATAAAATCCCCGAATAAATCAAAAAATCTCTCAATGAGAGATTTCCTTAACTAAATCAACAAACTTGCATCTACTATATAAAGGACTCGAGACTGAAGAGAGAAAGAGAGGAGGCCCCCCATAAGATTTCAGAAAACAAAGAAGAGGAGGAGTTCTCTTTGAAGATAAAGAAACCCTAAGTGAGGAAAAGAAGACCTAGAGATCATTTTATCTCCTTTTATAAGAGTTTAACTCTTTAAAAAAAAAGAACTTACTTCTTCCTCTGGTTGAGGTCTGCAGAAGAAGATCTCCTCACAAGTTGAGAATTTAATTCTCATCGGGGAGATTCTGTTATGCAGTCCCAAAACTTAGAGAAAAGAACTAGGTTTGAAGAATTTAATTCTTCCAAAGACATAGGAATTTCCTCTGATAAAACTAGGGTTTAACCCTGCATAAGAATTTAATTCTTATAAAACAAAGGACTTGAAATTCCAAAGACTAAGATCAAGAGCCCCATGCATATTAGCGTTCAACGCTATAACGACGGATCACGTGTTCCTACGTGAGCATCACTAAGGACCAAAAAGGAATGACTGAGTTCGAGTCGCGTGATCCCACGTGACCCCTAATAGTGTTCAGCACTTGTAAAAAGAGAGGGGGAATAAATTAAGAAAGTTCTCATTTTGGGGCACCTCACGTGATCCCACATGACCCTCAATAATGCTTAGAACCTAGAACAGAATAGGAAGATAAATCCAAAGGAGGCAGTGCCCAACTCTGGAGCACCTCACGTGCCCATACGTGATGGCCACAAGGACTAATTGTTTAACACTTATATACAGATGGGGATTTAGACCCAAGTGCATAACGCCCAATTTTCAGGTGCCGCACGTGCCGCACGTGAGCGCTCCAAACTTCAGTGTCTAACACTACTTTTGAGCCTCACGTGGAAGCACGTGAGCGTCAAGCAGATATCAGTGTTTAACACTGCGAGAGGCCAACCTTAGCCAAAATTAGCCAAGACTCCCGAGACCAAAACCTTTTGACCGTCAATCAACCGAGCCCTCCTATACTCAGGTCTCCCCGAATCGATCTTAGTGCCAAAGATGGCCAATGATCTCCTAACATATGGCATCTAAAATGATGTTCGTTCCACCATAATATCTCCCTTCAATCTAGAGTTCGGTTCAAGGGTACATCTCTCCACACCTCTGATACATGTCGTTGTAATTCTTCAACGATGTCAGAGAGGTGGAGGGTCCGGACAACCAACAACTCTTGGATGCACTCTCAAACCCATGAGCATACCATAATGGACATCAACGTCCTTAAACTAGCTGTAGACCGCAACGTCCTTAAACTAAAACGATAGAGCCTAAATGCTCTTTCATTGGATCAAAAATGATCCCGAACCCCCGTTAAGTAGATCTTAGTCAAATATCGGATTAACGTATCCTTAACAAATATTTAAGTTGATCTTAATCTCAAACAAGGTTAACGTTCCTTAAATCAACCCAAACCCAAATCTAAGAAAATACGGATTTGGACTAATCCACGCCCTATGGGTGACAGCACAAATTAGTCTCTGTATACAATCCACGGACAACCAAAAATAAAACAAACACACACGACACGAAGTGACCTTCTGGAGTAGGAGAAAGTGGTTATCGCTACGCGGTAACGTAATTAACTACAGGGGGTTGCGCCTGCAGGGAAGAGCGTCCCCACAATCAAAAACCCCTCACAACGAGGGAGAATCTGACGAAGTCTGCTACAACGGCTGCATCTGTCTAAACCTTCGATACACGGCGCCGTAAATCAACTTGGCATCTTCGGAGAGGTAGACTGATAAAACCAAATAGTATCTGCCCCCAAATTCAGGCAAGACGACCTATGCGGTTTCGTCTTTCCTGGTTTTCGGCGGTAAACACATAAATTATTAAATCAATACCTGATTTAATAATCCGGCTGAAACCCGAGCCGGCTAGTATTATCAACTGTCCGATCGAAAGTCCGGGTACATAGTACAATCAATCGATCGAAACTCTACACGTATCCAATACGGCTACTACATCGTTTCGCCTGAACCAGGAAAACCCTCTGTATGGGAGTCTAAAGACTCGTCAATACGCTGGCAGTGGGTTTAACCACAAGCACGTCAGTGGCACTAGCTGTACGTAACGGCTACCCAGGTATTGAGCGAAAGGAAGGCCGACGAGCAAACTCATCGGAACCCCTACTCAGCCTGTCCGTGACAATCTCCATACAGTCTGGTCTGTTCGTCAAAGAGTATCGCATATCGAGTCTAGGGGGTGAATAATGTCAGACCCCTAATAACGCGATATTTCTTGTTGGTATGAAGCCCATCACCTACTGAGAAACTACTAATCCAAATCAGTAATTCTTGACTATCTTGGCCAAGGATTTCTGGTGATGGCCACCCATGCACCGTGCGACATCAACCCCCAATATCAGGAGAGATGAATCCCCGACGATCCGCTCACTGCCTCTATGTGGCTCGTGACTGTACCCAACTAAAACCGGTTTGCATGACTCTTTTGAGCCTTGGTAGGGTAGTAATCAAAGCACAGTGGGAACTCACACGAGACAAATGACGATCTCAGGTCGACAGACTAACCTGTACTCATGTCATCTGGGAACTACTATTTTACAATAGGTATAATACCAACTAGCATGTTCCTGGCGAGTCCGTCCAGTGTACTCATAACCCAATGAGCACCTGTATACTATCTTGGGTGACTGACTGACACCAATGGATTATAAGACCGGCCACCGCCCCTCGTCGGGGTCTCGAAAAGTATACACCAGTCTACTCCAGAGTATCGATACCAAGTCTCGATACTCCCTCGACTAAGGACATTTAAGGATGTGCTTATAGACCGCCCATCTCCCACGTATATGATCGCCATCATAATGCTGGTAGTCAAGCAAGAATCATATGGGCTCTATCAATATGTAATAGTGATATGTGATACCATATATTGTATGTATATGATGATAAAGACAAACCAGATAGTATACTATCATCTCGAGTAAGATTGTTCTACATGTTGGCTATAGTGCCCTCAAGTCAATTATTTGATCGCAGGCACGTGATTGCAATGATTGAGGGAGGACCTATACCGGTAGAACAGTCTTACTCGAGATGATAGTATGCTATCTGGTTTGTCTTTATCATCATGTACATACTTCAGGTGACATTACAGATCACTATTACATGTTGATAGAGCCCATAGAATTCTTCTTTGACTGCCAGCAGTATGATGGCAATCATATACGTGGGAGCTGGGTAGTTTATAGGCACATCCTTAAATGTCCCTAGTCGTGAGAGTTTCGAGACTGGGCATCGATACTCCAGACTAGACTAGTGTATACGAATCGAGACCCCGACGAGGGGCGATGGCCGGTCTCATAAGCCATTGGTGTCAGTTGGTTCACCTAAGATATATACAGGTGCTCATTAGGTTATGAGTACACCGGACAGACTCGCAGGGAACATGCTAGTTGGTATTATACCTATTGTCAGATAGCAGTTCCCAGGTGACATGTGTACAGGTTATTCTATCGACCTAAGATCGTCATTTGTCTCGTGTGAGTTCCCATTGTGCTTTGATTACTACCCTACAACGTCTCAAAGAAGTCGTGCAAACAGGATTTAGTTGGGTACAGTCCCGAGCCACATGGAGGCAGTGAGCGGATCGTCAGGGGATTTGTCTCTCCCGGTATTGGGGGTTGATTTCGCGGTGTGCATAGGTGGCCATCACCAGAAATCCTTTGCCAAGCTAGTCGAGAATTACTGATTCAGATCAGTAGTTTCTCAGGTGGTGATGGGCTTCATACCGATACAAAATGTCAAGTTATTAGGAGTCTGATTTTATCCACCCCCTAGACTCGATATGCGATACCCATAGACGAACGGACCGGACTGTACGGATAGTGTCACTGTCAGGCTCAGTAGGGGTTTCCGGATGAGTTTGCTTGTCGGCCTCCCTTTCGCTCAATACCTAGGTAGCCGTTACGTACAGCCAGTGCCGCTGACGTGCTTATGGTTAAACCCACTGCCAGTGTATTGACGGGTCTTTAGAGACCCACACAGAGGGTTTCCCTGCTTCGGGCGAAACGATATAGAGGTCGTATAGTTTTACGGCAGGGTTCGATCACATACGTGTATTTGTGCACGGATGATGTTCGTACGGATAATACTGGTGGGCTTTGGTTTAAGCCGGATCCCAGTATTATATTTGTTGGATTATTTTTGTCTCTTTGTATTCGTATTCTTCGGAATACGGATGCGGGCATGTATATACGGTTGAGGGGTATTCTTGTAATTTATTACAAGATTACTTTTAGAAGATTACACCTCATCATGGTTTAGACCTTTTTGGATTAAAAGGTTATTGAGGTGTAGGATAAGGAGTTTATTGCATATTTGTGGCATGGCTAATTAGTGACCCATGGTTACTATTCTAGCATGCTTAAGGTTTTGTTTATTGTGAGATTATTGTTGACTTGAGATACTATGGTTGACTCTAGATATTTTGGTGGCATGGGATATTTTTTTGGATGGCATCATTATTTATTAGATAATCTCACAACAAACAAAAGAATAAGCCATTATTCATTTCATTTTCTCTCTCTTGAGTTGCTCTAAACTCTCATCCTCATGGCATCTTCTTCTTCCTCTAGCTCCACCCAAACCCTCTCATGAGTTGAGAATCCTTGGGTGTCTTGAGACAAATTAATCCTTCATCACTCTCTGCTTCATCTACGGAATCTAGTGCAGCCATATAGATACCCTAGTTGTCTCAGATATAAGATTGGAGCTCATTGCATAGACTCTCGGATGGATCATCTTCGATGGAGGGAGACCGGAGATCAAGTTTGATCAAGGAAGCCCCTAGGAGCTTGGGATGATGGTTAAAGACCGAAAGACACGGATCTATTCGGTATAATCATTCTAACTCCTTTGCTTGTTGTGTTATCTAGGGCTTATGGGTAGATCCGGGTAATTGGTTGTGGTAGCGCCAAGTTTTATAAAATTTTGTTCCACGTTTGGTCACGAATTGATGGTCGGGGCGCTGCCGTAACCCAACACTACACGTATAGGTCCTCCCTCAATCATCACAATCGTGTGCCTGCGATTATAATAGTTGACTTGAGGGCACTACAGCCAACAATCTCCTACTTGCACTTAAGGCTAATTATTGCGGTGTCGCATACTCACAGCTCATGTGATACCGAACACCTAACTTCTCTACTAATCAGTCCCGCAAAGCCCGTTTGTGAAACTATTGCGTTCGAGAAATAGCCTCAATGAGTGGATCCGCTCCAATGTTTCTTTTTTATCTCTCTATATCTCAACTTCGCGGAGAAATATTATCTCCCGAAATGAGCGATACCTGTCTTAGAATTTGTCTGGATATCTGATGGGACCCAGTTCACAAATGAACTCCAAAACCAACAAACTTCTTAGACTGTATCTTACACTGAATTTAATCAGTATCCTGCGCCATGCCTTCCTCGGTATCGGCTTGGACCACCTGTCCAACATACTGCCCTTCAAAAGAGGGAAAACTATAACTCTGACAGCCACTCTGTCATCCAGGTCACATTGGAAGCCTAAAATGATAACCGCCTCCCGTAGGAGGCTGCCGTTACCATATACCAAGAACATCCACTTATGTTCATAACTGCTTCCCAACGTTTCTTCAGGATTGGATTAATATATAAGTTTATTGCAGCCAGTGCAAAAGTAATATCTGGTGTGGTACTTCACATTTCATGATTGACTCAATTGCCTAAGCAAGTGATGTGTCAATCATGCAAATCCCTCTCCTCATTAGTCTAGAAGACATCTCTTTAGAGAGGGTGACTCCATCACCTGCGGGTGCACCACCACGCCTGGAGTCGTCTATTCTAAAATACTTTAGAATAATGTCAAAGTACCCAAATTGGGACACTTCCCAAATATAGATCTAAAACCATAGATCTAGTGACCAGAATCTCTGATATTTTATCTAAATCCTATATGGAGAAATCACCTTCTGACAACCACAGTATAACCGATCATAGTATAGGAATATCACTTCCTATAAAGTGCATGTCATCTAAATATCAGGACATCACACCTTACTACCTTTTTATCAGGTCCATCTGTTGTTCTGATGAAGTCAGGCCCTATGACTGTCACATCAAAACTAGACGATCTATCTCCGCTATACTTGCTTTAGTCTATAAATAGACATAAGCTACTTGTCCACTATGCTTCCGCTGCTCCCACTGACTACAACAACCCTCTGGCAGAGTCATATACACGTGCACTTCTAAAGCTAATTTAGAATGACGTTATACTCATCCTACTGCCAGATCCCATAGTCTAGAATAGCAGTAGTGGCAAGTTTGGGTAATCAAAAACCTCCCTGTCACCGTCTTTGAGGGGACCGAAGTACCTCTCGGGTGGCTGAGATTACCCACCAAATCTGCGGAGTGGGTAATGGATTGTCGAATCCAATTAAATGTTTAGGTTCTATTAAATTTTCAGTAATCGTTTATGGTTCTGGAATAACTTCCAATTCTACCATACTCCCACTAATGTTTTCTGAAAAGAATCCATTTTACTAAAACTGTGGCGAGTCAAGAACAATACAACTATTGATCTTCCAGATGGTAAAATGTTTACCCTCGTCAAAGCCCGAGATAACCCACAAACTGCCATTACTGAAACGTACCTAGAGTTTATCCGGATTCTGGTTTTAAGCATAAGCCGGACAACTCCATATACCTTAGTATCGTTAAGGTATGAATCCATTATATATCCATTATAGAAAAAAATGCACTAATTTAATTTGGAATCAGATTCAAAAATACATGCAGCTGTTTACAGTGCATATCAACTAAATGGAAGAAGGCTAAGCAGCATTACTCATCAAGGAGCGTACTCACGGATGAGTAACCTGAGAGAGAAGCAAGTTCTCAAATATATTACTTACGAAGAAATACCTAACACAAGTATCTACATTTTCGATCACCTTGAAGAATCTTGATACTTTGTAACATATGGTTCTCTACCTTACTCTTATACCTATAATTTCTCAAAATTTGGACCTTGTATTTCAACGAAATACTTGTCTAAAACTAGAGAAGTCATAAGTAAACCGAATATAGTACGAGTACCAACCCCTTTGTCCTAATGGACACCGAACAACATACAATACTTTGTATAAGTTCTTTGAGTTTAATAACTCAAACCCTGTGCGTTGTAAGTTGAAAAATGTGCTATGGTTAAGAAGAATTACACCGTTGTTGAATGCACCTTACCTAACCATCAACTGATATAGGTAAATGTCATAGACATAATTTCAAAAAGTTATATCTCACTTTATAAAATAAACGTACAGATATATCGGTTTGAAATTGGTGCATAACAACAGATATTCAAAACCAAATATTTGTCGTCAAGAAAAACCCAGGTGATTTCCTCAAATATCACCAATTACAAAGAATTCTGATATATATTAAGGATCTAATCACTCAATTCCAAATATCTTACTCCCACTCAGCATCTATAACGCCATACAGATGTGAGAATCAAGTATGGTAAATACATACTCTAGAGTCAGAATCTAATTGGGAAAACAGTTTTCAATTAATATCGCACGGTAAAACTGAAACATTAAAATGTTTCGAAGGGGTAGCCGGGTATTCCTAGTAATGCCTCTTCCACTATCCAGATTCATAACAGTAACCGTATATTTCCTTACACTCACTCCAATCCCTTTATATGTCTTTACTTCTTACCTTCTGTACACCATACTTAGGCTAAATGGTTTTTTTCCTTCCCTACCTTTCGGCACCAGCCTAAGCTTTGGAAGAAGGCTATCCAATAAGCATAATAGGTGTACTCTCCTAATACCAGGAGTCATCGCAACCCGAGAGAAGGTAAAGAGAAAAGACAACCGAATAAACTTATTCAATTTCTCCAGAACCGGAAACCATTCTCGAACTGAAACAAGTTTCTTCGAGTTCGTATGTAACTATACGATGGTATATCCAGTAAATGTGGATCTTCGTAGTGATACGGAGTGATCCGGAGAAATGCAAAGGGGAGGTAGGAGTGGCAGAGATATACACGGCTTTGTCGTGAATGATAGTAGTCGCAATTTCCTTTGCCCTCATTCTAATCCCTTTATATGTCTTTACTTATTACCTTCTGAACACCATACTTAGGCTAATTGATTTTCTTCCTTCCCTACCTTTCGGCACCTGCCTATGGTTTGGAAGAAGACTATCCAATAAGCATAATAGGTGTACTCTCCTAATACCGGGAGCCCACGCAACCTGAGAGAAGGTAAAGAGAAAAGAAAACTGAATAATCCTATTCGATTTCTCCAAAATCGGAAACCATCCTCGAACTGAAACAAGTTTCTTCGAGTTCGTATGTAATTATACGATAGCATATCCAATAAATGTAGATCTTCGTAGTGATACGTAGTGTTCCGGAGAAATGCAAAGGAAAAGTAGAAGCGGCAAGGGTATATGCGACTAGGACAATCCAAAAGCCAAAGTGTTTTAAGAAGGTTCGGTTAACTTGGTTCATGAGTTTTAGTTTAGAGTCAGGTCATGGTCACTGCCAGAGAGAGAGAGAAAGAAGAAATACTCAGCATGCACTCTAACCTAAATTAGATTGGTTAATCACTATATCTAATCATGATGGCTCCCACTGTTTCCTCGAATTCTCCTTCAAACCCTAAAAGGAGAATTAGTCGGGATCACCTGAAATCACCCGAGGAGTAATACATACTCATCAGTGGGAATCGGGATCCAACTATCATCGCATGATAACTTGATGGAAACCACTCAAGTCAACACACTCCAGAAGGTATGCGCATGCCTGACAAGTTTCCTGTATATTTGAAACTCCCGATGTGGTTTTTTCCCCTAGGACCCAAGTGACCTTGACTAAAGATCAAAATGTCAAAAGGTCCTAGTCAAGTTCTACCCATCATTTTCTTGATTGCATTAGACCCACCCATACGAGCCTTGACTAAAGATCAAAATGATTGCATAACTGTCCTAACCAATCGCATTATCATGCAACAGAAAAGTATTACATAGCTACCGAACACTACGCCTCGGTAATGCACGACATACGTAGCACGAATACTAAGCAACACTAATCTGAAATGATGGAGGGCTACGGCTGGTTTTTGGCGAAAAACCTTTAACATAATGAAATTGATATCGTTGAAGGAACTCGAGTGGTTTTACAAATATATAGCGGCGCAAACTTTTGCTAAAGAGATCACTCCCTGTGAAGGGATCTCGGCTCTTTCCTGATCGAATGAAGTGCAGGATATTCCTAACTGAATACCACGATGTAAAGAAAAAGAATCGATTATAGTAAAGTTATTACACTGACGCAAACATTCGCTCAAGAGGTCACTCCCTGTGAAGGGATCTCGGCTCTTGCCTCGTCGAATGAGGTGCTGGATATTCATAACCGAATACCATTGTGCAAAGCAAAAGAAAGTGTCCTGAAATAACAGTTTTTGAAAAATTTGGTTCCAACAACATCATTTGGGTTTATTTTTCCTTGCATTAATCAGAATTAACACAGTCCCATCAATTAATCCAAATCACACCAGAAAAATGAACGAAAATAAAATGTACGTATATGCCATCCGCATTCGCCACGGGGCCCCGTCATGCGCCATTAGGTTACTTAACTAACGGCAGAGCGGGGGCTAGACTAGCGCGGGTGCAAAATATATACAACATCTACTAGTATATATAAATATATATAGCATTCGTCCCAGGCATGATATAAACAACATCACAGAACATCAACAAGCAGCACAGAATGGTGGATAATCTTGGAGTCTCAGGTTTCATTTAAGCCGCAAATAAGACCCGACGTTTCCGGTCGTGTGGATAGCCCGTGCAATAAAAACCTGGACCCCTACGAGCACGGCAAGTTACCCGCCAATCCCAGAAATGAGCCAACCCCAATCAACAAAGTGAATGGTCCACCCATCACTTCACGGAATACGGTAACTTGGACACCCCTCCGTGGGTCATCCTATACGCCCTACGAGTGCGGCAAATAGCCCGCCAATTCTAAAGTAAGGCCCCATCCGTCTCAACGCCATGAGATGCGGGCCCGTTTTCCTCTAGAACCCGGCTATTCGAGCACTCCACCAAGGGGTAATCCTAGTACAGAAAAGAAAAAAATATATATACAATGGCGATATCGACCTCAACCTGGTCGTACCCCAATAAAAGAATATACAATCTGGTAGAGACGGCAGTCCACATATCGGACGCTCGCCCCGCAACAATGAATATACAAATGAAATCTGAACTGTACTACTACCATTACACTGTAGGCTATCCACCACGATAATCCAACCACAATATCAGCACAACATAAAACATCGACGTGAATATCATGTTCGCAAACCCGTCTAGTCGAACATACAGCAACTAGTCGGGTTGTACCGCTCAATGATATTCACGGTCGTAGATATAATCACATGCACTGGTAAACACGAACTTAAAATTTCGATCGACTAAACTTTTCAAATTGGTCCCCAAAAGCAAACCAGCACTTAAACGAATCAGGGCCAAAACCAAATATCTAAAAAAATCATATTTCCATGTCAGAGAGTGCTAGAAGAAATTTGGAGCACGAAGGCCACAAATCCGCCGCGCAACCGCGGCCAATGTACATGTAATGCCGCGGTTCCGTGGCCATTTGTTGGGGCCACGTTCCCAAATTTCTTGAGGTGACCTAATTATGCTTGCATGTATTTTTAAGATACACTGAAAGATTTTTTGAACAAGTTTTAAAATTGATAGCGGGCAAGGTAAAATGGAAAAACGATTCGGAAATATTGGTCGATCGAGATTTTAATCTTGTGTAAACTAACTAGTATTGGTTTATGGCGTGGCTCTGATACCATGTTGGGTTACGATAGCGCCCTGGCCATCAACCGTGGCCGGTGCGAAATAAAAACCGGCATTTAAAAAAACTTTGGCGCTAACGAAAACCCGCCCAAGATCGAACCATAAACCTATACTAGCTAACTATAAAAGAGCTAAACTACAAGGTTAGAATGTTATACCGAATGAACCAAGTCCTTCGGTCTTCCATAAACTTCCTTAGCTCCTTGAGGCGTGCTCGAACAAACTTGGTTGCCGGTCTTCCTCCGTCGAAGATGATCCACCCGAGAGATGTAGCTCATGGCTCTAGCTCCACATCAAAAACAAGTGAAGTAACTAGGGATTCTAGGTTGCTAATCTAGAAAGCCTAAGATGTAGTGAGTGTTCTAAATGTTTATCCATCTCACCTCCTCTCTTGATTCTCAACTCATGAGATTGTAGAGAGGAGGTTGAGCATAAAGGTGAAGGAAACTCAAGAGACCAAGAGGAGAGTGAAGCTAATGGTGAGGAGATAAGAGGAACCAAAGGAAAAATGAACCATCTCATATTTTTCTCCAAGTGACCAAGTGAGGAAAAACCAAGTGAAGAATGGTTTTAACAAAACCAATTTTCCAATATAATATACAACCCATACTTGAATAGTATGCACAAATGAATTAATAATTCATTTGTGCACACTATGCAAGCATGGTCCTCACCAAACTCCCATCAAGTCTATGCCACCTCATTATCCATTTAGAATAAATGGTCAAACCCAAAATGAGGTGTCCTCCTTCTAAAATGTTATCTGTAAAAAATACGAATTACATTTTACTGTATATACATATCTATATTTGTACCGAAATACGAATACCCGAAAAGATAGAATAACACAAAAAACATAATACTATAATATACATATCGAGATACATATACGTAAATTATTAAATCAATACCTAATTTAATAATTCAGCTCAAACCCGAGCCAGCTAGTATTATAAACTGTCCGATCGAAAGTCCAGGTACATAGTACAATCAATCGATTGGAACCCTGCACGTATCCAATACGGCTACTACATTGTTTCGCCTGAACCAGGGAAACCCTCTGTGTGGGACTCTAAAGACTCGTCAATACGCTGGCAGTGGATTTAAACGCAAGCACGTCAGCGGCATAAGCTGTACATAACGGCTATCCATGTATTGAGCGAAAAGAAGGCCGACGAGTAAACTCATCCGAACCCCTACCGAGCCTGTCCATGAAAATCTCCATACAGTCTGGTATGTTCGTCTAAGAGTATCGCATATCGAGTCTAGGGGGTGGATAATGTCAGACCCCTAATAACGCGATATTTCGTGTCGGTATGAAGCCCATCACCCACTGAGAAACTACTGATCCAAATTAGTAATTCTCGACTACCTTGGCCAAGGATTTCTGGTGATGGCTACCCGTGCACCGTGCGACATCAACCCCCAATACTAGGAGAGACGAATCCCCGACGATCTGCTCACTGCCTCCATGTGGTTCGGGACAGTACCCAACTAAAACCTGTTTGCACGACTCTTTTGAGCTGTGGTAGGGTAGTAATCAAAGCAAAGTGGGAACTCACACAAGACAAATGATGATCTCAGGTCGACAGACTAACCTGTATTCATGTCACCTGGGAACTGCTATCTGACAATAGGTATAATACCAACTAGCATGTTCCCGGCGAGTCCATCCAGTGTACTCATAACCCAATGAGCATCTATATACTATCTTGGGTGACTGACTTACACCAATCGCTTATGAGACCGGCCACTGCCCCTCATCGGGGTTTCGAATATACACTAGTCTACTCCAGAATATCGATGCCCAGTCTCAATACTCTCTCGACTAGAGACATTTAAGGATGTGCTTATAGACCACCCAGCTCCCACGTATATGATCGCCATCATAATGCAATTAGTCAAGCAAGAATCATATGGGCTCTATCAACATGTAATAGTGATATGTAATACCACATAATGCATGTACATGATGATAAAGAAAAACCAGATAGCATATTATCATCTCGAGTAAGACTGTTCTACCTATATAGGTCCTCCCTCAATCATCACAATCGCGTGCCTGCGATTATAATAATTGACTTAAGAGCACTACAGCCAACAATCGTCAACTAGTTAGTGCTCTTCAATAACCCTCCCTCCCTCGGCTAGACGTCTCCTTTGTCGTCAATCGTCTATCCCAATTTATGCACTCTCCCACAGAACTTCATTGGAAGACACTCAAACGTGTTGTTCGTTACCTCAAAGGAACAATCTATTACAGTCTTTACCTTCATGAAGGGTCTCTTCTAACTCTTCAAGCCTTCAGTGACTCTGACTGGAGTGGCAGTTGTGATGATGGTCGCTCCACCACGGCCTACATACTCTACCTAGGCTCGAATCCAATATCATGAAAATCGGCTCGTCAAAAGATTGTTTCTCGATTCTCCTCCGAAACTTAATACAAAGCCTTTGCGAATACCACAGCCATGGTATTATGGGTAAAAAATCTTCTCCATGAACTCAAGAGAATTCTCAGAAAACTACTCTCTTTATACTGTGATAATACCCGGGTTACCTATCTTAGTGCAAACCCAGTTTTTCACTCTTGAATGACGCACATTGCTCTTGACTACCACTTTGTTCGGGAGTGCTTCGAAGATAGCACCATTCATGTACACCATATTAGCACTCAGGATCAACTTACAAATGTCCTCACAAAGGCACTTGGACGCATACACTTTCTTAGACTTCGCTCCAAGATCAGAGTCTCCAATAGAGGCTCAATCTTGCAGGGGCGTATTAGTGATAAGGGCCCAAAATAGAAGCAGACATCTGAAGAAAGCGCTGTAGACGTCTGCCAGACATATGGCAAAATAACAGAGAGAAGGCAAACGTCTGACCAAGGCGTGACAGACGTCTGCACAAGTCCGCCCAAACAACAAAGCAGAGCCAAACGTTTGATGAAGAAAATACAGACGTCTGGTCATGAGTTTTCAGCAAAAACAGAGTGCAGGCAGACGTCTGAAGGATACTCGTCAGACGTTTGCCCATCACTAGTGCAATTGTAGTAGATTTAAATCAAGCAAATCAAATCTTACCAAATTGGTTATTGAAAAATTCTATTTTCCATCATGTAATTGTATACATATACTGGATTTTTCAATACAATATTCACCAAGTTGAAAACCTTAAAAACTATCTTCTCCAAGAATTAATAAGAGAAAATGGAACATATTTTCATATATACTTGATATTGTTACAATATATTGTTATATATTAAGCCAGTGTTTAAGGGGGAAAATTCAAATGGAACATCAATAGAAGTTTTCCGTGACCATGCAAAACAAAAAACATACATACTATATGGTAGGGATATAATGCTATGACTAACCATAGTTTACTTAGTATCGGTAGATTTTTATCAAACATAGTTCATTTCCGATAATTGTCTCTATTTATATCTGCATCGGTCAACTGCCATCAAATATGAATATGGATCATATGGTAACTGTAAGTCGATGTCGAACACCCCCACGCACTTGTGGTGATGCAGAATTTACAAAAAACGATTTTCTTACTTTGCAACACCGACCTAAACTCCAGGATCATTCAGAAACCTTAACAAGCTAAACTACATAGAGTTCTAAACTACTATGTAAGTGTTTTATACCTTGATGATTCTAGTCCTTCGTGTCTTCTTCTCCTTAGTGTAAGTGCACGGCGGCGCCCCGGCCGTCAAACCGACGGCCAAATGCGGAAACGGTGATAAACTTTAATTTTGCGAACTTTGCAAACCGGCACCACCGCGCACTAAACCCCGGATCGGGCCATTAAACTAGATCTAGCTAACAAAAAGACGGGTTAGAGATATACCGAGTGATCCGAGTCCTCCGGTCTTCTCGTCATCGTCCCGATCTCCCGCGGAAACTCCGGTCGTCGCCTCCTCGCCGGAAGGGCACCACATCGCCTGTTTCTTTTACGGGCTCCCGCCTCTATACCGAGGCAATTCGGGCATGAAGCCGGCAAGTCGACATGCCCAAGATGTACTGTAGAATGTGGTGTAGAATGCGCTTTGTCTCAATGGAGTTTTGTTGCCATTTGAAAGATGATGGAGGAATCAAGAAGAAAAATGGTGCTTGCATTTTTCTAGCATGAAAATGAGATCAAGAATAATGCCATCATACCAAAATAAAACTCTCTCATTTTTCTCCCCTCACTCTAAAATGTGGCCGGCCAATTTCTCACTAGGAAATGGTGGAGGGAAACAAAGTATATCACAAGAGGGAGGTGAGTGTAGGAGATGTAGAAAGGTGACCATAAACAAACATCAACCATGCTTACACCTTAATCAACCCATACCCTTTCCAATCACAATTAATGCAAAAGAATGATGTAGAAAAGAATGGTATCATAATTAATCCATAAGCAAGAAAACCCCTCCACAAATGTTATTTGCAAACTTGCAAATAACCCCCTCCATCGGAAAAGTCCGGCCGGGAAAGAACAAAGGAAAACCGGCCGGAACGGAATGCAAACTGGCAACTCCAGAAAACTGGTCCCGTAATAAATTACAGGAAAACCCCGATACTGTGCATACACACCCGCATCTGTATTCCGTCCGGATACAAATGCAAAGAGACAAAATCTACACTGTACTAAACTAGGATCCGGCTTAAACCAAAGCTGGCTAGTAATATCCGTTCGATCCTGATCCGTGCAATACCGCACGTATCTGACCGAACCCTGCCATATATCTATACGGCCTCTAGTACAAACCGTCCGATCCTGATCCGTGCAATACCGCACGTATCTGATCGGACCCTGCCATATCTCCATACGGCCTCTACAGCGTTTCGCCCGAAAGCTTGAGTAACTGAAAATGTGGTGGACTCTAAAGACTCGTCAATACTATGGCTGTGGGTTTAACCACTAGCACGTCAGAGGTATAAGCCAATACGTAACGGGCCACCAGCTATTGACTAAAAGGGACGTCGATGAGCGAACTCATCCTGACACCCTACTGAGCCTGTCAGTGACAATATCCGTACAGTCCGGTCCGTTTGTCTATGAGCATCGCATGTCGGGCCTAGGGGGTGGGTAAAAGTCAGACCCCCAAAAGCGGTACAAGTCGTGTCGGAGTATAGCCCAGAACACCCTGAGATACTACTGGAATACCTACCAGTAAATCTCCTGCCTTGGCCAAGGACTTCATGTAATGGCTCTCCTAGACACAGCGCGACCTCACCCCCAATACCGGGAGAGACGAACCCCCGAAGATCCGCTCACTGCCTCCATGTGGCTCGGGACTGTACCCAACTAAAACCTGTTTGCACGACTCCTTTGAGCCGTGGTAGGGTAGTAATCAAAGCACAGTGGGAACTCACACGAGACAAATGACGATCCCCAGGTCGATGAACTAACCTGTACACATGTCACCTGGGAACTGCTATCTGACGTCAGGTATAAGACCAACTAGCATGTTCCCGGCGAGTCCTGTCCGGTGTACTCATAACCCAATGAGCACCTGTATACATCTTAGGTGATCCAACTGACACCAGTGGCTTGTGAGACCGGCCACCGCCCCTCGTCGGGGTCTCGACTGTATACACTAGTCTACTCTGGAGAATCGATGCCCTGTCTCGAAACTCCCACGACTAGGGACCATTTAAGGATGTGCTTAAAGACTACCAGCTCCCACTTATATGATCGCCCTCATACTGCTGGTGGTCAAGCAAGAATCCTAGGGGCTCTATCAACGTGTAATAGCGACCTGTAAGGTCACCTGAAACAGTACACGATGATAAAGGTAAACCAGATAGCAAACTATCATCTCGAGTAAGACTGTCGTACCGGGATAGGTCCTCCCTCAATCATTGCAATCACGTGCCTGTGATCCAATAATTGACTCTGAGGGCACTATCTCCAACACTTAGCTTGAGCTCCTCTAAGTTGCGGATCTAGCTCGGTCGTCGGCCTCCTCGTGTCGAAGGCGATCCACCCGAGTGTCTATGGTCCAAGCTCCAACCTCTCAACCGAGATAACTAAGATACCTAGTTCGCTAATCTGGATAGTTTAGGAGATGTAGAGTGTTTATTGGAGTGTTTTATCTCAAGTGACCCTATGGTTCACAACTCATGTGAGGGTTTAGGGTCTTGAGGAAGAAAAAGAAGAAAAATGGAGAGAGAAAGGAAATCAACAAATGAGCTAGTCTTGTGCCTTATGAAGAATGGCTCAATCTCTTGCTCCCATCAATCATGCAATATTTTCCAATTGAAAATATCAACCATGCTTGAATAGTGAGTCCAAACAAATAAAAAAATGAAATAAGCTATGCTTCACCATGCCACAAATATCTCCATTTCCCACCTCATTAATCTATTTCCAAAAATAGATAAATCCAATAATGAGGTGTCCCTTTCTAGAAGTATCTCTTGTGAAATTAAAAGAATGCCCTCACCGTATATATATACATGTATTCGTACTGCAAAAATACGAATACGATGAGATAATAATAATCAAATAATATAATACTAGAATCTGGCTTAAACCAAAGCCCACTAGTATTATCTGCCCGAACAAAATCTATATAGCCAATACACGTATATGATCGGAACCCTGCACGTAAAACCATACGGCCTTTACATAGTTTCGCCTGAACCAGGGAAACTCTCTATTTGGGACTCTAAAGACTCGACAGTACGCTGGCAGTGGGTTTAACCACAAGTCCGTCAGTGACACTAGCTGTACGTAACGGCTACCCAGGTATCTGTCGATAAGAAGGCCGACGAGCAAACTCATCCGAACTCCTACTGAGCCTATCTGTGACAATCTCCGTACAGTCTGGTCTGTTCGTCTAAAAGTATCGCATATCGGGCTTAAGAGGTGGTAACCGTCAGACCCCTAATAGTGCAATAAGTCATGCCGGTGTAGAGCCCAATACACCCTGAGAACTACTGGTGTACCTACCAGTAAATCTCGCTTGTCCTAGTCAGGGACTTTGTGTAATGGCTATCCAAACACGGCGCGATATCAACTCCCAATACCGGAAGAGACGAATCCTTTCTATCCACCACTGTCTCCAAGTGTTTCGGGACTGCACCCAACCATTACCTGTTTGCACGACTCATTTGAGCTGTGGTAGAGTAGTGATCTAAGTACAGTGGGAACACACTCGAGACGAATAGTGATGTCATATCAACGGACTAACATGTACTCATGTCACCCGGGAATTGCTAACTGACGATAAGTATAATACCAACCAGCAGTTCCTATCGAGTCCGTCCAGTGTAACTCATAACCCAATAGGCACATGTATACTATCTCCAGTATCGCATACCAATGGCTGTGGGATAGGCCATCTCCCTGACTGGGATGAGAAGCGTATACACTAGTCTACTTTGGAGTGTCGATGCCATATCTCGATAATCCTACGACTAAGGACAAGTATAAGGATGTGCTTATAGACTACCCAGCCCCCACTAGTATGACTGTCATCACAACGCTGGTAGTCAAGCAAAGATCTTAAAGGCTCTATCAATATGTATTAGCGATATGTTAAAAGAAACATATACACATATTAAGATAGAATCAAACCAGATAGTATACTATCATTTTGAGTAAGACTGTTATTATATATGTGTATATCCCAAGCTTCTAAAATGTAATATACAATCCGGTACTATACAATAATGGCCTTTAAGGCATATATCACTAACAGTAACAACTATATCCATTTCGATTGAAAAATGGTAACATTTAAGTTATCGGGCATAACTTTTTCGATATTCATTTCATGTCTTTATCCTTATCCGTATCTGATTTTTATCAAATAATGAAAATAGTTTTTATTTCCGATAACTATCTGTATCCAGGTGTTTTTGGCTCCCTGCGCCTATAGGATGAAATGAATGTATGTAAAGGCAAAGGCGAGTTGAGGATCGACTTCGGTTGCCGATGCAATAGAATAAATGATAGTGGATCGACCTTTCGATTTGGCTTTGAAAAGTCGAAGTCAAAGTCGACGTTTTATGAGAAAAGTCGTTCTTCTATCTATCGTTCAAGGGCAAAAGAGAGGTTTTGAAGTTCTTTAAGGGGGGTAGAGCGATATGATTGCCTGATACGAATATGTCAAAGATTTGTATCAAATCCATATATATATCATCCGTTTACGCTCCTAACCCTTATAACAGAGTTGAATGCAATACCTTTGGCTGTCTTAAAATATATCTTTCTAAACATCTAATAAATAATGCCCGGCTACAATAAACCCAAAAGTAAACGGCTTCATCATCCACGACGGATGAAAATCAGTAATACATAACTTACCTTGAATTCATACCCTTACGAAAATCAGTAATACATAACTTACCTTCTTGAATTCATACCCTCTTATCATGGGCTTATGACGTTATGACATGAATCTCGCTCTTGTATCTCAGCAGGAGAGTGTGAATTCAAAGTATTAATGTTGAAATTTTATTTAACTTAGTGGCATTTTCGTAATTAAGACAAGAAACATGGGCCTAAAATGAGCGCATATCCTTAAAAGCATCCAATCCCAGTTCCAGCTGTCTAAAGCTGGAAAAAATTTATTAAACAAAGAAATTAAATTAATATTTACTGCCTCGCATTTGAGTCCACAACTGGCATATTACCCATAAACAATTAATAAGCTTTATTCTTTATTCTTTTCCTATTGGTATTTACCAAAAACCAAAAACGGTTTAATATTTTTACAATATTGTGGGTTTTCTCTAAGGAAAAGCTCCATGAAGTATGCAATATCAGGCGTTTTTTTCTTCTTCTAAAACTGTTAAAGTAAACGGTGGTTTTTCGCTAACACTATCAAACTATATGTTAATTTTTAGTGAATATCTCAATTTGGCGTGGTTAAAAATAAGGGGCAGAAATGTTGATGATGCTCAATATTGGCGACCTTTCAGATCAGGACACGTGGCAGATGACATGCCCCAGAACTCAGAAGAGAGGGCCCACAGGGGCCGATCAGGCCCGACCTACAAGCACAAAGCTGGCTCACCTCAGGGCCCTTGCAAATTGGCCTCCTCGGTCTCTCAGCTCGCCTCCGAGCTACCGCAGGACCAAAATACCTCGGCCTTCTCGCTCGTTCCCGAGCTCTCCCGCCGAGACCATCTTCCTCGGTCCTTCCAACCGACCAACTCCACCACTCACAGGCGTAACCGCCGCTCCGCAAATCTCACCATGCGCAGATTCTTCGCCGGCAACATCTCACGTTCCACGCCATCGTGATCCCCATTTACGGACAATCCGCTCTTTACGCGGGCATGACGTCGGGAGCGTAACTGCCGGCGAGATTCTCGCGCCTGCTGCTGCATGCCACCACCGCTATATAAACCCCTATCACAGAGGGGTCAAGTAAGCCATTTTCTTGACACTTTACGCCGTTACTCTGCTCAGATCTCATCACTAACTTGAGCGTCGGAGGGTCCTCGGTGGTACCAAACCACCCCGGGACTTCTTTGCAGGTACTCGGCGACAGCTCCCACACTTCACCTCTCCTTCCAAAAACTCATTGAGACCCACACGCGACGAAAGATAATCAGCTAAGTTCACCGCGAGATCTACGGAAGACAACATCTGACGGAGGCCCGAAAAGGAGCTCCATCAGTTGGCGCCGTCTATGGAAATCAGAACTCCACAAAAAAAAACAAAGTTGGCCTTCCGATCTCCATCCCCATGGCAAACGATCACCTTGAAAATCCAGATACCAGCCGTCGCCTCCCTCTCACCGGAGGCCCGGGTGAACCTTCTCCGGCGACCGTCATCAACGCCCTCGCCGGCCGAATAGACCGACACCCCCTCCTTTGACGGGGTCGCATAGAGGGGGCTCGCCACGGCGGCTCGAGGGCCACCACGCCCAAGGATCTAAGCCTTCACTAAGAGGCAGCCCAGCAGCTACCCTGCTCGGCTATCCTTGGCGGGTAGCTTCCCTACCGCAACGCCAGGGATCAGAAAGTCCTCCCAGAGGCAGTCGAGCCGGAGGATCCCTCGCTCGGCTATCCTTGGCGGGTAGCTTCCCTAATGCAACGCCAGGGATCAGATAGCCCTCCCAGAGGCAGTCGAGCCCGAGGATCCCTCGCTCGGCTATCCCTGGCGGGTAGCTCCCCTACCGCAACGCCAGGGATCAGATAGCCCTCCCAGAGGCAGTCGAGCCCGAGGATCCCTCGCTCGGCTATCTCTGGCGGGTAGCTTCCCTACCGCAACACCAGGGATCAGAAAGCCCTCCCAGAGACAGTCGAGCCCGAGAATCCCTCGCTCGGCTATCCTTCAGGACAAAAGCCCTCGCCAAGAGGCACCGGGCAGTAACCCTGCCCGGCCAAGGGTCCTTGGTAGGCTTCTTACAGCCCTATAGCTCTTCCCGCGCCAAGAACCAAAGTCCTCCCAGAGGCAGTCGGGTCCTTGCTCGGCTATCCCCGGCTGGGAGCTTCCTACCACAACCGACAGGGATCAAAGTCCTCGCCAAGAGGCACTGGGCAGTAACCCTGCTCGGTCCCCGTCCTGAAGGATCAAAAGTCCTCCCAGAGGCAGTCGAGCCCGAGGATCCCTCGCTCGGCTATCCCTGGCAGGTAGCATCCCTACCGCAACGCCAGGGATCAGAAAGTCCTCCCAGAGGCAGTCGAGCCCGAGGATCCCTCGCTCGGCTATCCCCGGCGGGTAGCTTCCCTACCGCAACGCCGGTGATCAGAAGCCCTCACCAAGAAGCACCGAGTAGCTACCCTGCTCGGCCATCCTTCGCAGGCCCCTCAGGGACCCTCCAGCATCAAGGATCAAAGCCCTCGCCAAGAGGCACCAAGCAGCTACTGTCACGCCCCGCTTCCCAAAATACGGAATACGAGGGGTTGACAAGGCCAGCCATGCTCCTACGGTCAAGGAAATATCCTGCCATAGTCACACTTCGGCTTCTAGCTTTACGTGGTAATCAGTAAACAATGCACAGGTAATGAGAAATACAGTAACCGAAACAAAACAAATACAAAGAACTGACCTGATGGAGGTCAAAGGAGTATAGCTCTGGATAGCTGATCAAGGTGTCCGCGATGTACGTCTAGTCCTCGTGCAAGCTAGACCCAGCTCTCACTCTGAGCATGCATACTCAGGTCGTCAGAGCGACGCGATAGCAATATATATATGTAGATGCAAGTGGTAACTCGAACAGTGATAATAGATATAACAGTAAATCAAGACGGTAAAGATATGAACATGGAGTAACCAATGAAGTGTCTAATAGATCAGGTGAACAGTAAAGCAGTAAAATAGTATGTCGGGTGTGTCAATACAGTAAGTAATGCATGTCAATGTCACTATCCCTATCAGTCTCTGAGTCTCACTGTACAGGTCACTAAGCCTATCGTCAGTTCAAGTATGAGAGTCAACCACTCGTGAGTGTCCTCCACCCAAGGGTAGGACCCAAGGGCAAGGGACCACGGGCCCAAAATATAACTCACGGTAATAATCATGTACCCTGTAAATCTCTATATATCTCCATATATATAAGCCGGCATGGGACTCCCGAGATTCTGTTGAACTCACACTCAAACTACCCCACACCCCGTGGTCTACATCAAACGCCATCCATAACCTCAAATACCGGTCGGTCCGTGACAAGTCTGCGCAAGAACTGGAGACAGGATCCCCATCAAGCACGTCCCAACTGATACCCAAGATAAATGGACAGTATTTGGTGCCTTACCTGTGACACCCATACAAGTGCTTCCATAAGTGTCCCATACCACTTATAATCACACTTATATGTGTCCCACAGACGTCGACAATGCAGTAAATCGATAGGGTCCACTGATTGTGTACAAGTACGTATCACTTTCACTTATCCATTTATGCACGAACACTAACGTACTTGCCACAATCACCACTAATACATAACACTGGGTAATGCACATGATCACTAGGTTATCAATGCAACGACATATATATGATGTGATGAGAAAACAGTATTTAAGGCATGATTAAGATGTCATCAAACGATACCCTGCCACTTGCATAATTATCATAAATCATACGTGCACAATTTAGCGAAATAATGAACAAGGGATAAGTAGTATGTTTGATTATCTATCCATCAAATTTGATCTCACGTCAATCGGGTTTCAGGATCACTAGATATGGCCATTTCATTTTAAGCGTTCACTGCTGGAAATCCGGTTTCAGAATCGGAAGTCCGTTTCGCAACGCATTTTAATCCCAGTTGGGACCAGAATTTAGCAATGCTACAGTGAATGAAATTTAGGGTTTTCAATAAGGTTTTCAACACAATAGACAGATTCTCAATCGCATCTGCACGTCAGAAGTTATTTTCTGTTCAACACTAGAGTATCAGTTCTGGTTCTGTTTGGGACTGCTATACGTCCCGATATTTTAAATTGCAGTTTAAATAGTAAACGACGATAAAACCGGGTGAAATCACTTGCGTTATTTAGTTAAAAGATTCATCTTCAATAAGGTGTAGGGTTCCGCAACATACGAGCTCAGGAAACAAAGTAGTAAACATAACGGGACTGAAGGCAAAAACCAGAGTTACTCTGGACTGCAGTCCAGAGCCATTCTCCGAACCAAATATCGTCATAATTTCAGTACAGAAGCCATTAGAAACTTGCATAGGGTTACAGGTTGTCGAGTCGGCTTCGATTTGAGCCCTCGAACGCCTCATTTAAATATGTACACAATTAATTGTGATTTTAACAATTTTCAGGTGCGGGAAATTCCCAGTTTTTACGGGTGTAATTGGGGGTGATCGTTTAAGTCGTTATCAGTCATATTTTTCAGTGAAATTTCTACACCAGGTTCATTTCTAGACGGGCCACAATATGAAAACAAGTTCCATCAAATTAAGGAAAGGTTTTCATTCAGATCTTGCGTCGAACACTTGCGTTATATAAGGTTTTCATGAATCGCAATCAGGGAATTAATGCGGTTTGAATTATAACGGGAATAATATAGAATGTAGCAAGTAGGGTACTTGCCTGGAGACGTTTTGGAGATGCACGGCAGCGGCAGCGGCACAGACGTGCGGCGAACGATGCGGTTTGGATGCACGGCCTCGGCTCGCGATTCGGGTTCGACGTCGGAGTTATCCGGAGGTGGCTAGTGTTCGCTGGAAGCTGAGGGGGTGTTATGTGGATCTCCCGAGGTGTGCCGGGGTCGATGACGGTTGGCGGTGACACTCCGGCGATGTGTACATTGGGTTTCGTGTGATGGTTTGGTGTGGGTTGGTGGTTTTGGAGAGAGGGCGAGAGGCAGTGGGGCTTGGGCTAGGAGGTAAGGTGATGATGCTGAGGTTGTAGGGGTGTCGACGAGGTGGTTCAGGGCAGTTGGGGGCTCGCCGGCGTCGAGTGCAGGTGGTGGTCGAGCTCGGGTGCTGGGGAGTCGGTGAAGCAGTGAAAGGACAATTGGTGGTTTGGGTTTGTGAGAGGGAGTGATGGGGTCGACGAAAAGGTCGTCGTCGTCGTCGGTGAGGTGAGCGGGGTTGGAAGCTCGGTGGCGAGGTTTCTGCAGAGAGAGAGAAGAGTTTGAGAGAGAGAGTGTGGGGGAGAGAGGAGGAGTTGGAGAGTGAAGGTGTGAGGGGGAGAGGAGGAGTTGGAGTTTGAGGAGAGGGTGAGGAAAACGTGGTCGAGGTCGGGGGAATGGCGCGGGCGACGTGGGCACGAGGGAGAGGCTCGGGGACGTCGTACGTGCGAGGGAAAGAATGGGCGGGAGAAATTTGTAACGGGAGGATGAAGGGGAGGTGGGACACTGGCCGGGTCGTGTTGGGTGAAGGTTGGGTGCGGGCTTGGAGGGAGATTGGGCCGGGGGAAAGATTAAGGATTTAATTCATTTAGGAAAATAAAGTGTTGGGCTGGGTTAAGGTTTAAAAAAAATTAATTTAATTAAATTAGTTTGTTGGGCTGGGTTGAGGAAATTGGGTATGGGCTAGGGATTAAAGAAATAAAGTTTGGGTTTGGGAGCAGGGGCTTTTATTTGAAATGAATGTGTTTATTTTATTCGGCTGGGCTGGTGAAGTTGTGGGCTGTGGAAATTGAAGTTTAATTTATTCGTAGGGGAAAGGAAAGAGAGTGGGCCGGCCTGGGGAAAAATAAAGAAAGATAATAGAAATGGGTTAGGGTTTAACAGTTAGGGTTAGGAAAAATTGGATGGAAATTAATTGGAAGAATAGAAATATTTAAGTAACCCAAATTTTAATCTTGTTTAAAATACGGAAATAGTTAAAAGGGACTGAGTATTACATCATACCCCACTTACAAAAATTTCGTCCTCAAAATTTAAAATAAACGATAAGCTACAAAATAATAAGCGAAAGACTACTGCATCGAACACTAACACATAGTGATTTTATTTAAAACAGGTGGATAAAAAACTGTGAAGGTCTATATATGTATACAAATAACACAACTAAAAGTATATGTCTAAATAAGTATAAGGCAGAAACAAATATAAGGGTAAACTACATATACAAGAGGATAAAATAGCAATAACGAGCAATAACATTCGAGGCATGCTAGATAAAATCTAAAATCCTAAATATGTGCACACATACGTATATCAAAAGTAGCGCCGCTAAAATAACAAGTATAAGACATAACCAAAATGAAATAGTGAAGGATTTGTCGGTAGGTTAAAACATTTTAGAATAACGTATCAATCAAACAATTTTAACATAACTTAGAAAACCACATGGTAAAAATAAGAAACATATCATGGAATAATATGTGCAATATATGGTTGCGCTACCGAATATAATGGGAAGACTAGTAGTGAAGTACTAGAAATGCATAAAACGGGGATAGTTAATAATACGCACTTTTCGATAAATACAAGATAATGAAAACTAAATTTTCGAATAACGATGTCCCTAAATATAGTTAGGGTAATAGCACAAAAAAAATGTATAGGGTTAGCTAGGGTAGGGATTACAGTGGAGTATGGCTCACTCAAAAGGTCGGAGTGTGACGGCTTTAGACTGAAGGTCAAAGAGATCGGGGTCGGGTCAGCACGGAAAATAAGGGTGAGCAGCAAAGGACCACAGGAGGAAGAGGAATGTATGGGAAGGAAAACGGTCGATACATCATGTGAATCAAAAATCCGAAGGGTCAGCTAACCCGGAAATTTCACTATCAATTTCCCTTCCAGAAGAATCTCAAACGAGGCACATACGAAGGACGAAGGGTGGCCCACTCAAAAGATCGGGGTGCGACGCTTTTTAATCTAAGCGAGGGTCAAAACAACACAAGGTGCAGGAGCGAAGGACAGTAACGAATCTCAGGGGGAGGGACGTATAGGGAAACAGTCAAAGCATCAAGTGAACCAGTAATCAAAAGATTAACGAGCTCAGAAATTTTATTTCATTCCAGAAAATTCTAAACAAAGCATTCTCAAAACGAAAGATGGCACTAAGCTATACACAGATTTATTGAGCCAGAGGAGACAATAGCTAAATCCCGTCAATCACGGCTGTGGAGGTTCAGCAGGTTACGGTAGGCTCGCGCACTCAGGTAGGGGCATCCATTCCCATATCGTCTCGCAGGGATCGCCACTGGAAGTCCTTCTGCGATGGGGTCTTCTTCTTCTGGCCCTTCTTCCTCGGCTGGAGCTTCTTCATCGAGGTCTGATTCTACGTGATCTTTTTCTGCTGGATCCTCTTCCATAGGATTTTCTTCTATCGGGTCCTCCTCGGCATCTTCCTTTATTAGGTTTTCTTCGGGGTCTTCTTCGTCGTCGGAGTCGCCGATCATGTCGACATCTAAGGCTGCGAATTCCTCGCCCTCGGAATCGCTGTTTCCAGCAATCACCTATGGACCGTTGATCTCGTCATCCGAACTCATCATCATGCCGCCTAAGGAAACGCACGACCGTGTGTCCTCATCTAGAGGCGGCGCTGCTCCAGGGTGGGCCATGGCCTGAAAAGAAAGAGCTGTGATTAGACAGTGGAACACACTAAGAAGGTAACCAAGGATACGGTGGCACGGGGAGGATATGCTGGAGGCAAGGACGGAAAATTAAAATGTAAAGATGCTGATGCAATGAATAGTATAAATAAAGTGAGAAGCAGGAGAACGATCCATACATCACAATTCAGAATTCTACTACATTCAACTAAAAGTTCAATGGATACAAGATTTTAAACGGAAAGAAATATTTACAAAAGAGTGACAACATTTTTATTGAAAGCAGAAAACGTGATAATTCTTCTTTGATTTCTGGACTGCCACATTCCTGTCTCGCGAGTTGAATCCTGCGCGGGGTCCGCACTATCCTCGAAGGTCGAAGTACGAAATAACCATCACTTAGCCGAAGTGGAGAGTGTGGACGAACTGCCTCCTTGTAGCTCCTTCCTTGCAGGGCAACTATTGATAAAGTGTTCGCTGGATCCGCAAATCAGGCATTTCCCTTTGGCGCGGCGACACTCCCTCTGAAGGTGTTCTGGCTTCTTGCAGTACCCACAACGTTGGGTCTTCTGCTGCTTCTGTCGCGGGGAAACAAGTGGGCGCTTCATCTTCACCTCTTTTCCTCGTCTAACAGGGATCCCGTTACGATTGGAGGCTTCCGCTGGTGCCTGAGTCATCTGCCTTCTTAGTCCCTCAGCAAACAGGTTGTTTGTTCGCTCCTGGGTTTCCTTCAGACCCTGCAGTGCATTCAGAATCTCTACGGTCTGATTCTGGGGAGTGGAGATAGAGGAAGAGTCGTTGGAAGGTATGGTCCTGATACAACAATTTTGAAGACGATATAAGGCACAAGCTATAAGAATTAAAATATAATATGGATTGGGCAAGGAATCAAGAATATCGGGTGTGATGAAATTCATTACAAGTGGAAATCAACTGTAGAACTCTAAATCACTTAAACAGAGTACAGTATTGTAACTATGATGTAGTTCACAATTACAACCACGTAATTCTGCCAAGTTACCCGAAACCCTAGCGGATGGATAGCAGAACACACAATGTGAATAAGGATTAAGAATAACAAGTGTACAATCTAGACCGAGGGATGTCTTAGATTGTCAAGCTCTACACGGAAACTGCAATCCCAATCGAAGCAAAACCTGGCTCTGATACCAACAAAACTATGTCACGTCCCACTTCCCAAAATACGGAATACGAGGGGTTGACAAGGCCAGCCATGCTCCTACGGTCAAGGAAATATCCTGCCGTAGTCACACTTCGGCTTCTAGCTTTACGTGGTAATCAGTAAACAATGCACAGGTAATGTCACGCCCCGCTTCCCAGAGTACGCAAGATTGGGCACGTGACATAGCCAACCATGCTACCTGTGGGTAGGAAGTATCCATCCACAGTCACATTACGGCTGTAGAGATATCAAGAACAAGATAAAAACTATCTAACACATGTCCAAATCCAGAATAACAAGAGTCAATGATAAATAAGTGCGGAAGCAAATGATCCAATACAATAATAGAAAAGTACGTCCCATAATGCGGGCTCACATCTGGAAATAAAATGCAAGAAATAAACTAATCACTACAGAACTCACAAATCAGCCTGCTGGCTGAAGTACTCCTGCTCGGTCAGCGACAGTGGTAAAGAATCTGGGCCATGCAAAACCCAGACGTCAGCGCGTCATGTCAACCAATAATATAATATGAACATGGTAATAAGCAATGCAGAAATAAACAAGAATAAAGCAATAGTATGAAACAAGCAGTGCAGGGTAGTGTGCAGTGGGTAACTAAACTGTTCTATCGGGTTTCCTATTCTAAAGTCTTTGAAATCAATTCGAGTAATCCTCCATGTAACTCAAAGGATATGTCCCGTTACCCCCCGGGACCACGGATCAGGAAGATGGGAACCAATAATGGTTCTGTCCCGTTGCCCCCCGGGACCACGGATCAGGAAGATGGGAACCAATAATGGTTCTGTCCCGTTGCCCCCCGGGACCACGGATCAGGAATGTAAGAGTCACGAATGGCTCTGTCCCGTTACCCCCCGGGACCACGGATCAAGTAATACCCTTTTAAGTTACACTTTAGATTACCCGTTTGATTTCCCCATACCCCCAGGTTATATGTGTCAGGTCGGGTATTCAATAATCAAGGACTAATGCAAACACAGGATCAGGTAACAGGTCAGGTTTGTCTGGATAGACAACATGAATGGTCCATGAGGACTCCAAGTCAGGTTTGTTGGCATTAGGCATGAGATCAGGTAACAGGTCAGGTCATGGTACATCAGGTTAAGTCGATAGTAAAGGGTACCATGTCCGGTGCATCGGTATATATATATATGTCATGTGTAGCAAGGTCAGGTCAATCTGTAACACAATCGAGGGTGTGCTCACAACAGGTATAAAATCGAACAAGGAATAATAGCAGGAAATAAGCAATGAATTAAACAACAATAAGCAATTAATTTAATCACATTAGTGCATTGGTATAGTACAGTCGTTTCATCATATTAGCAGGTTTCAAGCACCCCTTGCGGTGCGATGGATCACATGACGGTGCAATACTGTTATATCAATGTCAGAATGAAATAGAGCTACATGTGTACGGCTATCGTCCTTTAGACGGTAAAATGTGATTAATTGGTAACTTCTTTATTAGGGTTAAAGTGGCAAATGTGATTTTAGGTTACAGTATCATGATATATGTCATAATGCGTCCAAATAATAAAATAGCTACACCTAGTTAAGTTTGCACGTTTAATGAGTCAAAACACATTTAATTTGTATAGCATAGCATGTAGCAAGTAATACTTGCCTCGACGGTTCGCGAACCGGGAAAAACGGACGTAGCGTCGGCGGAAAAACACGCGACGGACGCACGGTTCACGGATCGAGTCCAAACAACGAACAGTGGGACCACGCGGACCGGGGTACCTTGCTGGAATGTCGGGTCAAGTCGTCGGCACGGCCGGATTCTGGCGAACCGCTAAAACAGCGACAAAAGTTAGCAATACTACGCACGGACAAATAACGACCAGCGAGGGGAAAAAGGAGGGGGAAAGTGAAGGGAAGCTTACTGGGGTCGCAAGGGTCGCGATAGCGACGGGGTCGACGGCGATGGGGTGCCGGCGAGGAATAGTGAACGTGGAGGAGAACTGCCGACCACGAATTTCGTTAACAGCAGAAAGGAAACAGAAAGGGAGAGAGGAAGAAGGTGATCTCACCGAGGGGGTGCTCGCGAGGCCGTGGACAAGAGGACGAGGTCACCGGCGGTAACCCACGGTGATGCGACGCGGGTGCAGGGGGTGCGCGGCCACGGCTGGTGCAGGTGCACGGGGAGAAGGGAGAGGAGGAAGGAATGGGTAGCGGCTGCGACGAGGGTGATGGTGGTGGTGGCGTCGGCGTCGGGTTGCGGCGGCGATGGGCACGGCGGCTGGCTAGGGTTGCGATGGGGTTTCCTTCTCGCGATGAGGTTTTCTGGAGGAGGGACGTAGAGATAAATATATAGGGGAGAGAGAGAGAGTTAGAGAGAGAGAGAGAAAGAGAAATTAGAGAGAGAGAGAGACAGAGGAAGAGAGAGGAAAGATAGAGAGGTGGTTAGAGGCGGGCCCACGGGGGTTTAAACCCCTCGTGATTGGCCAGGGAAAATTTAAAAAGAGATTTAAAGGATTAAATAGTTATATAAGTAACAGAATGAATATATTATTATAGTTTTAGAATATTTAATTAAATTGGGATTTTGGCGCTAAATGAAACATTTCCAAATCGCGCCCGGGTTGCGCCCAAAAATTTGAAATTTAAATAATAGGATTTTAAGCGGGTTCCAAATTTTAAAATGAAATGTTTTATGATTAAAAAGCATGCCCCCAAGTCGGACACTTGCATGCGCGCGTAGCCGTCCAAACTCGCCCGTTTCACCGAACGGGATGAAAACTCGACGCGCGGACGCTACCACGCGGCTAGGGGTGACGAGTAGGCCAATATGGATATTTTTAATTTTACTTTAGGTGTTAAAATTTGTTATATGCAAAACTGACTTAGCCGGTTAAAATTTTACAGTGAAACCCAAACAGGCAAAATAAATGAAATGAGCAATGTCAAACACTCAACCAGTAACAGAAATAGTATTATTGGGCTCGGGTGTTACATCATACCCAACTACAAAAGAATTTCGTCCTCGAAATTCCAAGAATACAAGATAGATAACTACAGGAAAAGGTGAGGAAACCTCTGCCGGATCTCGTCTTCTCGCTCTCAAGTGGATTCTCCATGCGATCGATTACCCCAAGAAACTAGCACAAGGGGGATAACCTTGTTCTTAAGAACCTTTTCCCTTCGATCCTTGATTTCAACCGGTCGCTCCTCAAAAGTTAGGTCCTCCCGTACAGTTAACTCCGAATGATCCAAGACGTGGGTTTCATCTCGAACATACCTTCGTAGTTGAGATACATGAAACACATCGTGCACACCTGCCAAGGACTATGGTAACGCCAAACGGTACTCTACCTCTCCAACACGCTCCAATATCTCGAAGGGTCCAACGAATCGAGGACTAAGCTTTCCCCGACTCCCAAAACGAATCACTCCTCTAGTTGGTGATATCTTCAAGAATACCAAATCACCCACGGCGAACTCTAGAGGTCTTCTTGACGTGTCAGCCCAACTTTTCTGTCTGTCTTGAGCTGCCTTCATAAGCTTCCTGATTGTATTAACCTTCTCAACGGTCTGTACTACCAAATCTGGTCCCAATAATCTTCGTTCACCAACGTCATCCCAACAAACAGGTGAACGGCACTTACGCCCATATAAAGCTTCAAACGGAGCCATCTGAATAGTCGCTTGGAAACTATTGTTGTAGGAAAACTCCACCAAGTGTAGGTGATCCTCCCAAGAACCCTTGAAGTCCAACATGCATGCTCTCAACATATCTTCAAGAGTTTGGATCGTCCTCTCCGACCGACCATCAGTTTGAGGATAATAAGCTGTGCTAAACTTCAATCGAGTCCCCAAACCTTCCTGTAAACTCCTCCAGAAATGTGACAAGAACCGAGTGTCCCGATTGGACACGATGCTCAACGGTACGCCATGCAATCTTACAATCTCCTGCATGTACCGTTCTGCCAAAGTCTCCGTTGATTGACCAACCCGAAAAGGAATAAAGTGAGCTGCCTTGGTCAACCGATCGACAATCACCCATACTGCATTGTTGCCCTTTGGACTCCGCAGTAAAGCCGTCACGAAATCCATGGTTATATGTTCCCACTTCCACTGAGGAATCGGAAGTGGTTGCAACAAACCAGCAACCCTTTGGTGTTTAGCCTTGACTTGCTGACATACCAAGCACTTAGCCACGAAGCGAGCGATCTTCCGTTTCATACCTTCCCACCAGAAATGCTGTCGAATATCTCGGTACATCTTTGTACCTCCTGGATGTACAGAGTAAGCTGAACTGTGTGCCTCCTTCATAAGCTCTTCACGCACATCCCCCCTTGGCATACACACACGGCTACCATACCTCAACGAACCATCTTCATGGACCAGTAAATCTGTTCGTAGTCCAGCTTCAACCTGCTCTCGAAACCTTTGCAGTCTAGGATCCTGCGATTGTGCCGCTTTAATTTTCTCAACCAAGGATGACTGTACTTGCAATTGCATCAACTGTCCCGTAGAATGTGGTAGCACAACCTCCAAGTCAAATCTCCGAAAATCCGCAATGATCTCCCTTTGCGTGGTCAATACCTGAATCGCTGGTAACCGACTAAGCGCATCCGGCATGACGTTAACTTTTTCCGGATGGTACTTAAGATCAAGGTCATAGTCGGCCATCAGCTCCAACCATCTACGTTGCCTCATGTTCAACTCTTTCTGAGTGAACACATACTTCAAACTCTTGTGATCTGTAAAAACTTCGACTCTCTCACCCAAAAAGTAGTGTCTCCAAATTTTCAAGGCGAAGATCACAGCTGCAAGCTCCAAGTCATGAGTCGGATAATTCTTCTCATGGGTCTTCAGTTGTCTTGATGCGTAAGCTACGACCTTCCCATTCTGCATCAAAACACATCCCAATCCCTTTCCAGATGCGTCGCTGTGAATCACCAGTCCTCCGGAATTGTCTGGTACGGTCAGGATAGGGGCGGTTATCAACTTCTGCTTCAATGTCTCGAAAGCCAATGCACATTTATCCGTCCAAACAAATGGTACTTCCTTGCGCGTAAGCTTGGTCAACGGTTCCACCAAACGAGCGAAGTTCTCCACAAATCTCCTATAGTATCCGGCTAAACCAAGGAAACTTCTTACCTCAGCCACATTTCTTGGAATAGGCCAATCTCGAACTGCTGCAATCTTTTCGGGATCGACGGCGATTCCATCGCCCGACACAACATGCCCCAGAAACTTCACTTCTTCCAGCCAAAATTCGCACTTACTCATCTTCGCATACAATTTCTCCTGTCTTAGTGTCTGCAGTGCGATCTTCAAATGCTCAGCATGCTCTTCCGAACTCTTCGAGTAAACCAGAATGTCGTCAATGAATACCACAATGAACTGGTCCAAGAATGGTGAAAAGATTCGGTTCATCAAATCCATGAATATTGCCGGCGCATTCGTTACTCCGAAGGGTATCACTAGATACTCGAAATGCCCATACCGAGTTCGAAATGCCGTCTTGCAAATATCTTCTGCTTTCACTCGGACCTGATGATATCCGGATCGCAAATCCAGTTTCGAGAATACCCTCGCGCCACTAAGCTGCTCAAAAAGTTCTCCAATGCGAGGGATCGGGTACTTGTTCTTAATAGTCACCCGGTTTAATTCTCGATAGTCGATGCACATCCTTCTCGTGCCATCCTTCTTCTTTACTAGAAAAACTGGAGCTCCCCAAGGCGAGTTGCTGCTTCGAATCCAACCCTTCTCAAGCAATTCACCAACTTGCTTCTTAACTTCTTCCAATTCCACTGGTGCCATTGGGTAATAAGCTTTAGATACTGGCGCTGCACCAGGAATAAGGTCAATCGCGAACTCCACGTCTCGCTTCGGCGGTAAGCCCGATATATCTTTACTACGTCCATGAAATCGCGAACTACCACCG
Source organism: Agapanthus africanus (assembly GCA_030015575.1). Taxonomy (NCBI): domain Eukaryota; kingdom Viridiplantae; phylum Streptophyta; class Magnoliopsida; order Asparagales; family Amaryllidaceae; genus Agapanthus; species Agapanthus africanus. Next base: position 451,154,977 of record JASDDO010000024.1, on the reverse strand, counting down.
GTTCTTCACAACCATCAACTTCCATAGCTGCAAGAACACTGTTTGTCGGCCTAGCCCTAAACTCGACTGGCCCTACAGAACCGTTTCCTTACCGCAACTGCTGTCTGCATCGTTGGCCGCGAAAGGTCCAGCGAAACTACTGAGTCTCGTCCATTCTGTTGCATGCACGTCCACGGGTGCTCCATTCTGCCTTAGTCCGATGAACTTCTCTTCCATTTCCTCTCGTGCAGTCCGCGGGAAGAATTTCTCCAGGAAACTCTTAGAGAAATCCGCCCACTTGATCGGCTTGGGCAAGCGGGTCTCCTCCACAAGCCACCACTCTCAGGCGTAGTCCACTAACTGAATGCGTACCACATCAACTCTTTTGTCCTCTGGAATCTGTGCCGCAATCAGCGAATTCTCCGTGTCAACTAGCCACTGCTCGGCTGGTAACGGCTCCTCCAAACCAGTGAAAGTAGTAGGACTCAAACGTCTGAAATCTGCCACGGTCCCTACTCGGTCAACTGGTTTAGCTCCAACATTGCTCACAGACTGCTGACGATCTGCAAACCTTCCCGAAATGAGTCCGCTTGCTGCTGGATCAGCTCAAAATGCCTCTTCTGATTTTCCAGCATTCCTCTTATCACTCCAAGCATGGCGGTTTCGTCCACACGCCTCTGGTATGTCTTCACATTCTTACTTGCCATAATCCTGAACTCAAAACACCCAACATTAGCATGATAGATTCTGAATATAGATCAAGGCTAGAACTCCAAGATACTTAAATAGAGTACCGTATTGTAACTATGCCGCGGTATCATAGCCACAATTACTTAACTCCACCCAAGTCGCCTAAGTCCTAGAGATAACAAGAAATCAGGTTTTCGAGTCGACATGCAAAGTAAGTTTGTACGTCGTAAAAGATATAATCAGGAAGAATGTGATTCAAGAATGGTAAAAACGGTCAAGGTGGCAGGACATGTTTCCTAAACACGGGTATTCTGATTCGTGTATCGGGTATAATACCCAACTACAAAAGAATCAACCCGACTAACCTATGGCTCTGATACCAAAAGAACCATGTCACGCACCGCTTCCCAGAGTACGCAAGATTGGGCACGTGACATAGCCAACCATGCTACCTGTGGGTAGGAAGTATCCATCCACAGTCACATTACGGCTGTAGAGATATCAAGAACAAGATAAAAACTATCTAACACATGTCCAAATCCAGAATAACAAGAGTCAATGATAAATAAGTGCGGAAGCAAATGATCCAATACAATAATAGAAAAGTACGTCCCATAATGCGGGCTCACATCTGGAAATAAAATGCAAGAAATAAACTAATCACTACAGAACTCACAAATCAGCCTGCTGGCTGAAGTACTCCTGCTCGGTCAGCGACAGTGGTAAAGAATCTGGGCCATGCAAAACCCAGACGTCAGCGCGTCATGTCAACCAATAATATAATATGAACATGGTAATAAGCAATGCAGAAATAAATATGAATAAAGCAATAGTATGAAACAAGCAGTGCAGGGTAGTGTGCAGTGGGTAACTAAACTGTTCTATCGGGTTTCCTATTCTAAAGTCTTTGAAATCAATTCGAGTAATCCTCCATGTAACTCAAAGGATATGTCCCGTTACCCCCCGGGACCACGGATCAGGAAGATGGGAACCAATAATGGTTCTGTCCCGTTGCCCCCCGGGACCACGGATCAGGAATGTAAGAGTCACGAATGGCTCTGTCCCGTTACCCCCCGGGACCACGGATCAAGTAATACCCTTTTAAGTTACACTTTAGATTACCCGTTTGATTTCCCCATACCCCCAGGTTATATGTGTCAGGTCGGGTATTCAATAATCAAGGACTAATGCCAACACAGGATCAGGTAACAGGTCATGTTTGTCTGGATAGACAACATGAATGGTCCATGAGGACTCCAAGTCAGGTTTGTTGGCATTAGGCATGAGATCAGGTAACAGGTCAGGTCATGGTACATCAGGTTAAGTCGATAGTAAAAGGTACCATGTCCGGTGCATCGGTATATATATATATATATGTCATGTGTACCAAGGTCAGGTCAATCTGTAACACAATCGAGGGTGTGCTCACAACAGGTATAAAATCGAACAAGGAATAATAGCAGGAAATAAGCAATGAATTAAACAACAATAAGCAATTAATTTAATCACATTAGTGCATTGGTATAGTACAGTCGTTTCATCATATTAGCAGGTTTCAAGCACCCCTTGCGGTGCGATGGATCACATGACGGTGCAATACTGTTATATCAATGTCAGAATGAAATAGAGCTACATGTGTACGGCTATCGTCCTTTAGACGGTAAAATGTGATTAACTGGTAACTTCTTTATTAGGGTTAAAGTGGCAAATGTGATTTTAGGTTACAGTATCATGATATATGTCATAATGCGTCCAAATAATAAAATAGCTACACCTAGTTAAGTTTGCACGTTTAATGAGTCAAAACACATTTAATTTGTATAGCATAGCATGTAGCAAGTAATACTTGCCTCGACGGTTCGCGAACCGGGAAAAACGGACGTAGCGTCGGCGGAAAAACACGCGACGGACGCACGGTTCACGGATCGAGTCCAAACAATGAACAGTGGGACCACGCGGACCGGGGTACCTTGCTGGAATGTCGGGTCAAGTCGTCGGCACTGCCGGATTCTGGCGAACCGCCAAAACAGCGACAAAAGTTAGCAATACTACGCACGGACAAATAACGACCAGCGAGGGGAAAAAGGAGGGGGAAAGTGAAGGGAAGCTTACTGGGGTCGCAAGGGTCGCGATAGCGACGGGGTCGACGGTGATAGGGCACCGGTGAGGAACAGTGAACGTGGAGGAGAACTGCCGACCACGAATTTCGTTAACAGCGGAAAGGAAACAGAAAGGGAGAGAGGTAGAAGGTGATCTCACCGAGGGGGTGCTCGCGAGGCCGTGGACAAGAGGACGGGGTCACCGGCGGTAACCCACGGCGATGCGACGCGGGTGCAGGGGGTGCGCGGCCACGGCTGGTGTAGGTGCACGGGGAGAAGGGAGAGGAGGAAGGAATGGGTAGCGGCTGGGACGAGGGTGATGGTGATGGTGGCGTCGGCGTCGGGTTGCGGCGGCGATGGGCACGGCGGCTGGCTAGGGTTGCGATGGGGTTTCCTTCTCGCGATGAGGTTTTCTGGAGGAGGGACGTAGAGATAAATATATAGGGGAGAGAGAGAGTTAGAGAGAGAGAGAGAGAGAGAGAAAGAGAAATTAGAGAGAGAGAGAGACAGAGGAAGAGAGAGGAGAGATAGAGAGAGGGTTAGAGGCGGGCCCACGGGGGTTTAAACCCCTCGTGATTGGCCAGGGAAAATTTAAAAAGAGATTTAAAGGATTAAATAGTTATATAAGTAACAGAATGAATATATTATTATAGTTTTAGAATATTTAATTAAATTGGGATTTTGGCGCTAAATGAAACATTTCCAAATCGCGCCCGGGTTGTGCCCAAAAATTTGAAATTTAAATAATAGGATTTTAAGCGGGTTCCAAATTTTAAAATGAAATGTTTTATGATTAAAAAGCATGCCCCCAAGTCGGACACTTGCACGCGTCCGTAGCCGTCCAAACTCGTCCGTTTCACCGAACGGGATGAAAACTCGACGCGCGGACGCTACCACGCGGCTAGGCGTGACGAGTAGGCCAATATGGATATTTTTAATTTTACTTTAGGTGTTAAAATTTGTTATATGCAAAACTGACTTAGCCGGTTAAAATTTTACAGTGAAACCCAAACAGGCAAAATAAATGAAATGAGCAATGTCAAACACTCAACCAGTAACAGAAATAGTATTATTGGGCTCGGGTGTTACAGGTAATGAGAAATGCAGTAACTGAAACAAAAAAAATACAAAGAACTGACCTGATGGAGGTCAAAGGAGTATAGCTCTGGATAGCTGATCAAGGTGTCCGCGATGTACGTCTAGTCCTCGTCCAAGCTAGACCCAGCTCTCACTTTGAGCATGCATACTCAAGTCTTCAGAGCGACGCGATAGAAATATATATATGTAGATGCAAATGGTAACTCGAACAGTGATAATAGATATAACAGTAAATCAAGATAGCAAAGATATGAACATGGAGTAACCAATGAAGTGTCTAATAGATCAGGTGAACAGTAAAGCAGTAAAATAGTATGTCAGGTGTGTCAATACAGTAAGTTATACATGTCAATGTCACTATCCCTATCAGTCTCTAAGTCTCACTGTACAGGTCACTAAGCCTATCGTCGGTTCAAGTGTGAGAGTCAACCACTCGTGAGTGTCCTCTACCCAAGGGTAGGACCCAAGGGCAAGAGACCACGGGCCCAAAATATAACTCACGGTAATAATCATGTACCCTGTAAATCTCCATATATCTCCATATATATAAGCCGGCATGGGACTCCCGAGATTCTGTTGAACCCACGCTCAAACTACCCCACACCCCGTGGTCTACATCAAACGCCATCCATAACCTCAAATACCGGTCGGTCCGTGACAAGTCTGCGCGAGAACTGGAGACAGAATCCCCATCAAGCACGTCCCAACTGATACCCAAGATAAATGGATGGTATTTGGTGTCTTACCTGTGACACCCATACAAGTGCTTCCATAAGTGTCCCATACCACTTATAGTCACACTTATATGCGTCCCACAGACGTCGACAATGCAGTAAATCGATAGGGTCCACTGATTGTGTACAAGTACGTATCACTTTCACTTATCCATTCATGCACGAACACTAACGTACTTGCCACAATCACCACTAATACCTAACACTGGGTAATGCATATGATCACTAGGTTACCAATGCAACGACATATATATGATGTGATGAGAAAACAGTATTTAAGGCATGATTAAGATGTCATCAAACGATACCCTACCACTTGTATAATTTATCATAAATCATACGTGCACAATTTAGCGAAACAATGAACAGGGGATAAGTAGTATGTTTGATTGTCTATCCAGAAAATTTGATCTCACGTCAATCGGGTTTCAGGATCACTAGATATGGCCATTTCATTTTAAGCGTTCACTGTTGGAAATCTGGTTTCAGAATCGGAAGTCCGTTTCGCAACTCATTTTAATCCTAGTTGGGACCAGAATTTAGCGATACTACAGTTGAATGAAATTTAGAGTTTTCAATAAGGTTTTCAACGCAATAGACGGATTCTCAATCGCATCTGTACGTCATAAGTTATGCGCTGTTCAACACTAGAGTATCAGTTCTGGTTCTGTTTGGGACTGCTATACGTCCCGATCTTTTAAATTGCAGTTTAAATAGTAAACGACGATAAAACCGGGTGAAATCACTTGAGTTATTTATTTAACAGATTCATATTCAATAAGGTGTAGGGTTCCGCAACATACGAGCTCAGGAAACAAAGTAGTAAACATAACGGGACTGAAGGAAAAAACCAGAGCTACTCTGGACTGCAGTCCAGAGCCATTCTCCGAACCAAATATCATCATAATTTCAGTACAGAAGCCATTAGAAACTTGCATAGGGTTACAGGTTGTCGGGTCAGTTTCGATTTGAGCCCTCGAATGCCTCATTTCAATATGTACACAATTAATTGTGATTTTAACAATTTTCAGGTGCGGGAAATTCCCAGTTTTTACGGGTGTAATTGGGGGTGATCGTTTAAGTCGTTAACAGTCATATTTTTCAGTAAAATTTCTACACCAGGTTCATTGCCAGACGGGACACAATATGCAAACAAGTTCCGTCAAATTAAGGAAAGGTTTTCATTCAGATCTTGCGTCGAACACTTGCGTTATATAAGGTTTTCATGAATCGCAATCAGGGAATTAATGCGGTTTAAATTATAACGGGAATAATATAGCATGTAGCAAATAGGGTACTTGCCTGGAAACGTTTTGGAGATGCACGGCAGCGGCAACGGCCCGGACGCGCGACGAACGGCGCGGTTTGGATGCACGGCCTCGGCTCGCGATTCGGGTTCGACGTCGGAGTTGTCCGGGGGTGGCTCGTATTCGCTGGAAGCTGAGGGGGTGCTCTGTGGATCTCCCGAGATGTGCTGGGGTCGACGACGGTCGGCGGTGACACTCTGGCGATGTGTACAGTGGGTTTCGTGTGATGGTTTGGTGTGGGTTAGTGGTTTTGGAGAGAGGGCGAGAGGCAGTAGGGCTTGGGCTAGGAGGTAAGGTGATGATGCTGAGGTTGTAGGGGTGTCGACGAGGTGATTCAGGGAAGTTGGGGGCTCGCCGGCGTCGAGTGCAGGTGGTGGTCGAGCTCGGGTGCTGGGGAGTCGGTGAAGCAGTGAAAGGATAATTGGTGGTTTGGGTTTATGAGAGGGAGTGATGGGGTCGACGAGGAGGTTGTCGTCGTCGTCATCGGTGAGGTGAGCGGGGTTGGGAGCTCGGTGGCGTGGTTTTTGCAGAGAAAGAGAAGAGTTTGAGAGAGAGAGTGTGGGGGGGGGGGGGAGAGGAGGAGTTGGAGAGTGAGGGTGTGAGGGGGAGAGGAGGAGTTGGAGTTTGAGGAGAGGGTGAGGAAAACGTGGTCGAGGTCGGGGGCACGGCGCGGGCGACGTGGGCACGAGGGAGAGGCTCGGGGACGTCGTGGGTGCGAGGGAAAGAATGGGCGGGAGAAATTTGTAACGGGAGGAAGAAGGGGAGGTGGGACACGGGCCGGGTCGGGTTGGGTGAAGGTTGGGTGCGGGCTTGGAGGGAGATTGGGCCGGGGGAAAGATTAAGGATTTAATTCATTTGGGAAAATAAAGTGTTGGGCTGGGTTAAGGTTTAACAAAAATTAATTTAATTAAATTAGTTTGTTGGGCTGGGTTGAGAAAATTGGGTATGGGCTAGGGATTAAAGAAATAAAGTTTGGGTTTGGGAGCAGGGGCTTTTATTTGAAATGAATGTGTTTATTTTATTCGGCTGGGCTGGTGAAGTTGTGGGCTATGGAAATTGAAGTTTAATTTATTCGTAGGGGAAAGGAAAGAGAGTGGGCCAGCCTGGGGAAAAATAAAGAAAGAGAATAGAAATGGGTTAGGGTTTAACAGTTAGGGTTAGGAAAAATTGGATGGAAATTAATTGGAAGAATAGAAATATTTAAGTAACCCAAATTTTAATCTTTTTTAAAATACGGAAATAGTTAAAAGCGACTGGGTATTACAGCTACCCTGCTCGGCCATCCTTCGCAGGCCTCCCAGGGCCCCTCCAGCGTCAAGGACCAATGCCCTCGCCAAGAGGCACCGAGCAGCTACCCTGCTCGGCCATCCTTCGCAGGCCTCTCAGGGACCCTCCAGCGTCAAGGATCAAAGCCCTCGCCAAGAGGCACCGAGCAGCTACCCTGCTCGGCCATCCTTCGCAGGCCTCTCAGGGCCCCTCCAGCGTCAAGAATCAGTGCCCTCGCCAAGAGGCACCGAGCAGCTACCCTGCTCGGCCATCTTTCGTAAGCCTCTCAGGGCCCCTCCAGCGTCAAGGATCAATGCCCTCGCCAAGAAGCACCGAGCAGCTACCCTGCTCGGCCATCCTTCGCAGGCCTCTCACGGCCCCTCCAGCGTCAAGGATCAAAGTCCTCATCGTGAGGCCGCCGAGTTCCTTCCTGCTCGGCGCATCCCCAGCGGGCATCCTCCTGCCCATCAGATGCTGAGGATCTCAAGCTCTCATCGTGAGGCCGCCGAGTCCTTCCTGCTCGGCGCATCCCCAGCGGGCATCCTCCTGCCCACCAGACGCTGATGGTCTGAAGCCCTCGTCGCAAGGCCGCCGAGTTCCTTCCTGCTCGGCGCATCCCCAACGGGTATCCTCCTGCCCATCAGATGCTGAGGATCTCAAGCCCTCATCGTGAGGCCACCGAGTTCCTTCCTGCTCGGTGCATCCCAGCGGGAATCCTCCTGCCCATCAGACGCTGATGGTCTGAAGCCCTCATCGCAAGGCCGTCGAGTTCCTTCCGGCTCGGCGCATCCCCGGCGGGCATCCTCCTGCCTAACAGACGCTGATGTCTGAAGCCCTCATCGCGAGGCCGCCGAGTTCCTTCCTTCTCGGCGCATCCCCAGCGGGCATCCTCCCGCCCAACAGACGCTGATGGTTTGAAGCCCTCATCGCGAGGCCGCCGAGTTCCTTCCTGCTCGGAGCATCCCAAGCGGGCATCCTCCTGCCCATCAGATGCTGAGGATCTCAAACCCTCATCATGAGGCCGCCGAGTTCCTTCCTGCTCGGCGCATTCCAGCGGGCATCCTCCTGCCCATCAGACGCTGATGGTCTGAAGCCCTCATCGTGAGGCCACCGAGTTCCTTCCTGCTCGGCGCATCCCCAGCGGGCGTCCTCCTGCCCATCAAACGCTGAGGATCTGAAGCCCTCTTCGCTAGGCCGCCGAGCCCCTTCCTACTCGGCGCATCCCGGCGGGTAGCTTCCTACCCAACAAAGACAAGGATCAAAGTCCTTCCAGACTCGACTATCCCTGGCCGGTAGCTTCCCTACTCGCAACGCCAGGGGTCAAGACCCTCGCCAAGATCAACCGAGCAGCTTCCCTACTTGGTCATCCCCAGCAGGCATCCTCCCGCCCAACAGACGCTGCGGGTTTGTAGTCCTCATAACGAGGCCACTGAGCCCATCACATGCAGCGGATCCGAAGCCCCAACAAGAGACATCAGGTCTATCCAAGTCTGAGTAATCCCCCTCGACTTCGGGGCCATGGAGATGCCTCCTTCTCAGCAGCGCTTGGCACACTCGGCAAGTGATCTAAATCAACTCGACGATCGATCGCTCCACATGTCACGCCCACACTGGGCTGCGCCCCATCAGTACACAGGTCGGCACACGTCGCGTCGGCCAACCGGCGCTCGACATGTGGATCGTCACTTCAGTAGCAGGACGCTCGAACCGGCGCACCTTCCCTAAATGCAGAGATTTCACCCCAATAAGCTGGCAGAAAAGACAACTGACGGCTCGGGAACGCGTCCCGACGAAACCTTAGGAGGGAGCTTACCCCAGACGGCCCGGCAATCCACTCTTGACCCGACCCACTAGCTGGTCGGGACAAGAGTAGGGGGCTAATGATGATGCTCAATATTGGCGACCTTTCAGATCAGGACACGTGGCAGATGACATGTCCCAGAACTCAGAAGAGATGGCCCACAGGGGCCATTTAGGCCCGATCTATAAGCACAAAGCTGGCTCACCTCAGGGCCCTTGCAAATTGGCCTCCTCGGTCTCTCAGCTTGCCTCCGAGCTATCGCAGGACCAAGATACCTCGGCCCTCTCGCTCGTTCCCGAGCTCTTCCGCCGAGACCATCTTCCTCGGTCCCTCCGACCGACCAACTCCACCACTCACAGGCGTAACCGCCGCTCCGCAAATCTCGCCATGCGCAGATTCTCCGCCGGCAACATCCCACGTTCCATGCTATCGCGATCCCCATTAACGGACGATCCGCTCTTTACGCGGGCGTGACGTCGGGAGCGTAACTGCCGGCGAGATTCTCGCGCTTGCCGCTGAATGCCACCACCGCTATATAAATCCCCATCACAGAGAGGTCAAGTAAGCCATTTTCTTGACACTTTACGCCGTTACCCTGCTCAGATCTCATCACTAACTTGAGCATCGGAGGGTGCTCGGTGGTACCAAACCACCCCGGAACTTCTTTGCAGGTACTCGGCGACAGCTTCCACACCTCACCTCTCCTTCCAAAAACCCATTGAGACCCACACGCGACGAAAGATAATCAGCTAAGTTCACTGCGAGATCTACGGAAGACAACATCTGACGGAGGCCCGAAAAGGAGCTCCATCAAATGTCATTTTATAATATAATTTACGATGTCGTGATTCTTGGCTAATGGTGGGTACTTTATGGAGATTTTTCCTAATAAGTCAAAAAGGATGTTTTAAAAAAATTGAATCTTTTTTTCCTCCCTGCCGAAAGTCTTGTCTTTGGGGCCCAAAAAATACTTTTGCTATTAAAGTCTTTTTAGAATGGTAATTGAAAATGGAATAAACAATGTCGCCCAAAGAATTTTATCTAGTCCTCGCACCATGAAAACACATCACTAATTTGAGAATATAACTATAAGAATATCTTTGAGAATAAATTGTATCTTTTAGTCTAAAGAAGAAAAATGGTATCTCAGATGACATTGGAAGAAAGTTTCATAGATGATGTCGAAGAAAGTCAATACTTGACCGTTTTTTCCTACCATCACCAATCTTGATCTTCATTTTTGTGAAACTTGTATTTCCAAATTGAAAAATCACAGGTTCTGATTTTGGTGAGGATCACCTCCAACCGAAAAAATTATGTAACTTTATTTACCTTTGTTTATTCTTTAAAAGTGATGTACAGAGTTGGCTGTAAATTTAATTTGTGAAGCTTATTTTTCTTAAATTTTATTTTGATGAACATGATTTGGTTTTAGAGTTGTTAGAATTCTTTTGAATTGTATAGGTATACGGTTGGAGTAGAGTTTAGATGGCTTTTATAACATACTGTGACAATTCTGGTTACCCTAACTTCCAATGAAAGCCAAATAAATAAATAAAAAACTTTTTGAGAACTAGTATTAAGTTTGAATTTTTTATATGGCTTATTTCATATTAAACACCTTATGGTTTACTCGAGTTTTTCAAAACCACCACGTGGTTTAAATCATCACGAAACTCTCCTGAACTTTTATTTCGTTATACAGAACCCCCGTGTGGTTATATATTACAAAAATTGATTAATTGGCCTCTTATTTTAATAAAAACACAGACTCTTTAGATGCATTGAAGGTAAATCTTATTCCGGTGCCGTTTATTTGACAATTTGCCATAATTTGAAGAACAAAACCTTAGGTATGATAAATTTGGGGAAGAAACCTCAAATTGAAATTGAATCAAAATTTATAGAAAAATGCTGGTATAATGAGATTAGGATGGATAAATTATGATAAAACTATAAGAATCGGTCAACTATAGGGTTAGATGATCCATTAATTGCCAAAAAACTTTACAAATCAGACCATAGGGTCTTATATACAGCAAACTGAAATTTCAAGAAGTTTTCGTGATGGGTTTGAACTACAGAATGGCTTTGAGAGACCCGAGTAAACCATAGGGTGGCTTCCGTTAAATGAGCTTTTTTATATGAGCAAATTAAAAGTAGCCACACAATTTTACTACACAACACACTCAAACACTTGGTGTGGGATCCACACACTTAATGCCGGCGCTCTCTCTCTCTCTCCATCTCAAAGCCTACAAAAAGGCATTGAGCTCCCTTCTTCTCTCTTCACAAGGATCAATCTAGCCTCTATCCCTTCTCCTCTCTTCACAAGGATCAATCTAGCCTCTATCCCTTCTCACAACTTGGGAGTAACCTCGCTAGAATTAAGTCTTCATTATTTCTCTTAGATTTTACAAATTAATCTAATGGATCTTTTGACAGAGGAGCAGATCTCTGAGTTTCAAGAAGTCTTTTGCCTCTTTGACAAGGATGGAGATGGTTTGTGCTCTTCACTTAACCCCCCTTCACTATGCTAGCATCTCCATTTTGCTTGTGTTCATGATGATATTTGTTATGCATGTTCTGTCTTGATTTTGGATATAAGCTTCTTGGGTGTTGGATATTATACTATAATATGTGGGAGTTTGGAGAAATTTATCCTTTTGGTTTCTTGGAGAAATGGGTTAGATGATCATAAGCTTAACATATTTTAGTACTCATTATTACTTTCGAGTTTTGACACTGGGAAAAGATATTTTAAATGGCCCACAGGAAAAGATGTTCAAATTATGATGTCCTGAAAATGTGAAATTATATATCTTCAACCTTGTCGAACATTGAAGTTTTGATGTAGGCATAAAGTTTAATAGTACGGTTTTTCCCCATTTTTTTTCTATCTAATTTTTTTTTGGCAACTTTATTTATTGGGCCAAATGCTGGCTGGATGAAGATGTTAGTACATGGTGGATATTGATTGGTGAGAAAATTGTTTGATGGCTATTCTTGTCATTTCTTTTTTTCTTTTTTCTAAGCTAATTTTGGTCAATGGGTTGTGGACTTTTGCCTTGTGACATGGGACAATTTTTTGGGTCATGACTCAGAACCCACAAGGGGTTAATAATATTCAAGCTTTTGTTCATAATTTTTGTTATTTCAGGTCACCCACCACCACCAAGCTCTACTTAAAGAATTTTACTTTAGCTTAATTTCACTAAACTACCATGAAGTTTCTCTATTTCCAACTAAGGAGCATGACTTTCAATGTTTAAAAAATAGGTTTTCCATAAACTTGCCCCTTTCTTTCAATTTATATTTGAAAAAAAACATGGCCATGTACTTTGTGAGCAAAAGTTCATGGTAATATAGAGAAATTAGGCCTTCAATTTTTGGGGATGAGTTCATCTCACCACAAAACGTAAGTTCGTGTGATGGTATTTGTTGATTGCTGCTTTATTATTGTTCATCAATGCATTTCATATTCTTATTTCCAATTTTACATTTTTTAAATACAAGTCTTATCCTCTTTTTTTTCTCATAGGATGCATTACGCTGGAAGAACTATCCACAGTCATCCAATCGCTCGGGCAAAACCCTAACAAAGAAGAATTACAAGATATGATCAGAGAGGTCGATGCCGATGGAAATGGGACCATCGAATTTGGAGAGTTTTTGAACTTGATGGCTAGAAAAATGAAGGTAACCGATTTTTTTTATTAAAAAAAAAGTAATTCACGATTTCAATTGATAAATAAATTTAAAACTAGGTCCATAAAAAGATTTATATTCGGTTTCTTTGTTTTTGTTTTCGTTTTCCAGGAGACGGACGCCGAAGAAGAACTAAAAGAAGCTTTCAAGGTCTTTGACAAGGATCAGAATGGTTATATCTCAGCCAGTGAGGTGAATACCAAAAAATATATCATAATCATCCTCTTATGTGCTTAGTTTTTTCCCGTAAATTTCACAAAAATACCCTTAACTATGAGCTGTTTTTCAGCTAACTACCTTAAAGGTTTTTATTAGCAAATTCCCTTAACCTTTGTTACTAAAATGTTAGATATGTTTGTTGCTTTTAAATATAGCACCATAATTATAGAACTTATGTCTTGTTGTTGCACTTGTGTGAGGATAGTGAAATTGTTGTTCTTCCATTAATAAAATCATAAAATATTAGTTCGAACACTGAAACACTTATGGTTTACCTCGAAGCGCAAATGATTTGTCTTGTAAATATTTTGTTTTATTTTAATTTATTTTATTGAGTAGGATTCTTGTCCTGGTTTTTTCCTTCAAAAAAATATAGCACCATAAAAGGATTTATTACTTTATTATATGAACTTTTGGTTTCATATTACTAGATTACTTTTTAAATGTTTTATATTACAGTTGGACACCTTTTGCATTTAAAGGATATTAATGTTTAATACAAAGTTTAAGGTAGTAATGAATTTTATTTTTAAAAAAATATCCTTAACTAAAAATCTCTGACGTGCAGAATATCGATAGTTAAGGGTACATCAGAGCAATTTTTCCCTTATCTATATTGTTTTATGGAAACCTTATACGTTTGTTTTGGATAAAGGCTTTGTTAATATGTATCATGGCATAGCTACTTATATTTTATTATTAAAAGTTTCTTTCACTTTTTTTTATAGCTAAGAAATGTTATGATCAATCTCGGCGAAAAAGTGACCGACGAGGAAGTTGAGCAGATGATCAAGGAAGCAGACATGGATGGCGATGGCCAAGTTAACTACGAGGAGTTTGTGCGAATGAAGATGGCTGCTTAATTCGATTAATAATTCCTAAGAAAATATGTGGAAAGAATCATATTTCATTTCTTTCATTTTCTAGGGAGTTAAATCTCATGATGTTTTTTTTAATTTTTTTTAGAATTTTGTTGTAGATGCTGTTGCTTAACAACTATTGTTCTTTGTGATATTGTTTAATAATTCGCATACAATATGTCTGTTTTATCCTAATATAAAGGTTTTATTTATTTATGTGTCGATTCCTTGCAAAACGGGATTGTTGACAAACGTTTTTGCAAAAAGAATGCTAGACGGTCAACGAGCTCTTATTATTTTTAATCCCACGTTGATAGTAGACTAAAAAATGCGTTCTTTATGTAATTTTGATTTTAAATTTATTCTATCAGGACTATAAGGCTCTGGGCCTACATTTGGACTTATCTGCTCTGGCCCCTGAAGCAAAGACTTGAAAGATTCGAAATAGGGTAAATTGTCGAAAAAGCCCCGCATCAAGAAGATGGGGTAAGAAAGTCCTTGAGCGGTTTTTGAACATGTTGCCAAAACCCAGGCACATCGCTTTTTCCCTCACAGGTTTTCCACAGTGAGTATTTTAGTATATCCCAAAAATACCCTTACCTCCTATTCATTCACAACTGTTTAAAATTTCTTCTCTTTCTCTCCTCCTCTCTCAAGCCCGATCAAAAAGAACTCAATTGTCCTCTCATCATCGTCGTCACCGCCTTCGCCGCCGCTACCGTCATTCTCCCGTCGATCTCAGATAACCCAATTCGTCTCTCTTCGTCATCGTCACCGGCTTCACCATCATCGTCACCGTCGTCGTCGTCATCGCAACCCCGCCTTCCCAAAAAGCAACGCAACATAACACCACCAGAGACTATTCTTATTCTCGTCGGTTGCTCTCTATCTTCTACATCCAATTGCTAGAGTGTATTTTGACGATCGAGCGTTTTCTACATTGCAAAGGTAATTTTTGTATTGTCGCTCAATTTTTGGGCTAATAACTTAATCTAACCCTATTTTTATGTTATGGGTTTTTCTTAATTTTCAGTTACAGTATTGTTTTTATTGTTGCACGATAATTGTTTGATGAATTGCCCCATTGAGCATATTAATTGATGCGGCTAAGAAAAATGCAGATTACGTGGGAATTTTGATGAAAATGCAATTTTATTGTCGTTTTTGTTGTTAAATTATTTTTTTATTGTTATGGGTTTTATTAAGTTGATTTTATAATAGACAAAGTGTTGTTAGAGGCAAAACAATGATACTTTGAAGGCCAACTCCAAGTAGACTGCAGAAGGCTAGAAGCTTATGGGCATTAAAATTAGATTAGATGATAAGCTTAAGTGTGTGTATGTATGTATTTTGTGTCCGCCTGCAACTTCTAATCAGTTGTCTGTAATTTCTAACAGGTTGCCTGTAACTTATAAGCACTTGCCTGTAATTTCTAACAATTTGCTTGTAACTTATAAGCACTTACCTATAATTTCTAACAATTTGCTTGTAATTTCTAATAAATTGTCTGTAACTTGTAAACACTTGTTTGTAATTTCTAACAACTTACCTGTAATTTCTAATACTTAAGCTTATTACTTAATTTAATTTTAACTTGATTATAATATATTGTGGTCTTCATTGGTGCAGATTCTGGAGAAACGATTTGTTGAGAAGCCAGATGAGAAGGAAAATGTAAAGGGCGTGTCCTTTAAAGCACAAGCAACGTATTGGAAGAATGTTTGTGCAAAAAATGAGGTGTACAAATTTTATTGGCGAACGAGGAAGAAATGATTTGATATTGTTTCAGTTTTTATTTGGTCGAAATCTGAACTCTTTATTATTCGTACATATACTCATCTTTTGTATTTGGCTGATATTCGCCGATATTATTATTTGTTTTAAGTAAGGATGATAAATTGCATATAAGTTACTAGTTTATCTAATGAATGTAAAAAATTATTGACGTATTTACTTTAATAACACCGATGTTGGCCGATATTACGATACAAATAATATTTTTGTTGATATTATCTGTTTTATATATCTGATATTTGCCGATACTGTGATATGAAGTTACAAGCAACTAATTAGAAACTGCAGGTAAGTTGTTAGAAGTTACAGGCAAATATTTACAAATTACATGCACCTTATTAGAAATTACAGACAACAAATTAGAAATTACAAGCAGATAGTTAGAAATTAAAGGCAAGTGCATTGAAATTATATGCAACTAATTAGAAATTACAGATAACTGCTTATAAGTTACAGGAAGGTTTCTAGAACTTACAGGCAACTTATCAGAAGTTACAGGCAAATGCCTAGAACTTACAAGCAAGTTATCAAAAGTTACAAGTAAGTTGTTAGAAGTTACAGGTAAGTGCTTAAAAGTTACATGCAACTTATTAGAAGTTTCAGGCAACTAATTAGAAGTTAAAGGTAAGTGGTTAGAAGTCAAATGCAAGTGAATAGAAATTACATGCAACTGCTTATAAGTTGCAGTCAACTGCCTTACAGGTAACTAATCAAAAGTTACAGGTAACTTATCAAAAGTTACACGTAAGTGCCTAAATGTTAAATGCAACTAATTAGAAATCACAGGTAAGTAGTTAGAAATTACAAGAAAGTGTTTAAAAGTTACAGGCAACTTATTATAAATTACAGGAAAGTGTTTAAAAGTTACAGGCAATTTATTAGAAATTACAGATAACTAATTAGAAGTTAAAGATAAGTACATAAAAGTTATAGGCAACCAAATAGAAAATATAAGTAAAACAGTAAGCTTACAATACCTTGAATGCAGTAAGCTTACAAAACCTAGAATAAACCATAAAAAGAAAATATGGAACAATTAAGAAGAACCGAGTCAGAGATTGTAGTTTGTAGTTTTTCCTTTGAGTCTAGTGTTGATCTCACAACTGTAGAAACCATTTTCTAATACATTTATATTCTTTAGACGTCTTCTCTTTGATCAAATGACGTTTAACATATTCATTGGACTCAAACTCTTAAATTTTATTAACTAGTTTCAAAATTCAGTCATACTGCAGACGTCTGCTTAAGAAATTTTTGAAAACCAAACGTCTGGTCTAGACATCGGTGAAGAAAATTTTTATTTTTAAATCTCTGTTTCTATTTCAGAGACGACTAAGTAAACGTCTCCTTAAGAAATTTTTGAACTGCAGACATCTGGTATAGATGTCTGCTAAAGGAAATTTTCAAAATGTTAGTTTCTGTTTTTAATAGGAAACGTCTGGGGCAGTTGTCTCTAGGAAATTTTTGAACTACAGATGTCTGCTTAAAAGTTCATGCTTTTTTCTTCATTCCTTGAGAGCCTTACATTTCAATAATCTCTTAAAACAATTCTGGTAAGTACTTAAAAATTACAGACAACTACCTAAAAGTTACAAGCCACTGCTTAGAAATTACAGGAAAATGGTCAGAAGTTACAAGCAAATACTTACAGGTTACATGCAAGTGCTTAGAAATTATAGGAAACTGCTTACAAATTACAGGCGACTGCCTAGAAGTTACAAACTGTTAGTTGTATGTATGCCCTAGAGGGCATTATTGTACATGATTGTATATTATAGTGGATACTTGGACATATATAGAGAGGACTTTCTTGCTCGACATGATAGTATGCTATCTGGTTGCTTTTTGTCTTAACATGTAGACTTGTATTATGATGCCGTCTTGCTCACATATGTTGATAAAGCTCTTAGGATGTACACTTGACTACCAGAATTTTGATGCAGATCATACTAGTAGGGCCAGGGTAGTCCACAAGTTTATCTTTTAATTGTTCCTAGTCGAGAGCGTATCGAGACGGGGCATCGATAATCCAGAGTAGACTAGCGTATACGCTTCTTGACCCATATGATGGGCGATGGATGATCCCATATCCATTGGTGTTTGATATCAAAGATTGTATACGGGTACTCCGTAGAGACTGGGTAAACTGAACAAGACTCACCGAGAACTCCTAGATGGTATAATACCTGATGTCAGATAGCAGTTCTCCGGTGACACTGGTACATGTTAGTATGTAGACCCGAGATCGTCATAGAATCTTGTGTGATTCCCACTGTGCTTTGATTTCCACCTTACCACGTTCAAGAGAACGTGCAAAACGATGGTTTTTGGGTATAGTCCTGAGTCACATGGAGGCAATGAGCGATAGGAGGGATTTCGTCTCTCCCGGTATTGCGGGTTGATGTTGCGCTGTGTTCGATTGGCTATAACAGGAAGTCCCTGGCCAGGGCTGATACGGAGATTTACTGGTAAGTATTATCAGTAGTTTCTTGACCCGTTATTGTTAGTTGTATGTATGCCCTAGAGGCCAGTATTGTACAGATGATATATATTATATTGGATGCTTGGACATATATAGAGATGACTTTCTTGCTCGATATGATAGTATGCTATCTGGTTGCTCTTTATCTTAACATGTACACTAGTCTCTTTAAACTGTCTTATAGTTACATGTTGGTAAAGCCCTTAGGATGTGTACTTGACTACCTGGATTATGATGCAGATCATACTAGTGGGGACATGGTAGTCCATAAGTACATCCTTCAAGGTCCCTAGTCGTGGGTGTATCGAGACGGGGCATCGATATACCAGTGTAGACTAGCGTATACGCTTCTCGACCTATGAGATGGGCGATGGATGATCCCATATCCATTGGTGTTTGACTTCGGAGATGGTATACGGGTGCTCAGTGGAGACTGGGTACATTGGACGGACTAGCCGAGAACTCCCAGATGGTATTATACCTCACGTCAGATGGCAGTTCTCAGGTGACACTTGTGCAGGTTAGTCTGTAGACCCGAGATCGTCATAGAGTCTTGTGTGATTCCCACTGTGCTTTGATCTCCACCTTACCACGTCCATGAGGGCGTGCAAAACGGTGGTTTTTGGGTACAGTCCCGAGTCACATGGAGGCAATGAGCGATAGGAGGGGTTTCGTCTCTCCCGATATTGGGAGTTGATGTTGCGCTGTGCTTGATTGGCCGTAACAGGGAAGTCCCTGGCCAGGGCTGATCAGAGATTTGCTGGTAAGTGTTACCAGTAGTTTCTCGACCCGTTATGAGCCTCACATCGGCACGACTTATCGGTTATTGGGGTCTGACGTATACCACCCCTAGACTTGGTATGCGACATATCAGACGAGGAGACCGGACTGTACGGGAAGTGTTGCCGATCGGCTCGACGGGAGTTGTAGCAGGTTCGCTTGTTCTCTTCTGATCGTTCAATACCCGGGTGGCCGTTACGTTTAGCTGACCGCTTGCGGTTTGGGGGTGCTTGATATGATCATCACCCACTGTCGGCGTATTGACGAGTCTCAGAGTCCCACAATGGAGTTTCCTAGTCCAGGCGAAACGTTGTGGTGCGCGTATGCGATATGCGTATGGACCCGATTAAAATGCGCATATGGGATACCGTATATTGATCGGGTGGTTTGCTTTTGGTAGGGGTCATATGTGATATGGCCGGATTGATAAATCAAGTGTTGATTTATCATTTAACCATTAGCTTCTCACTTGAAATCCTTTCTTGAGTTAGTTGGATGTATGCATGCATGTATGCCTTCTTTTTGTTTCATGCACATATGGATGTACATATACACATACATACATACATACATCTTTCATGGTTGTATATATATGAAAATGGTGGCAATATAAGACTCACACCATGGTTTTATTTATGAATTATTATTGTATTTATACTAAAACATAAAAGAAAAGAAAAGGTTCATTATTGATTTGTTCTACACTCTTCTTTTGACCTAACCTTTCTCGCCCACCTTTTAACCTTGGGTAAAGTTTCCTTTTGTGTTTTAACTCTAGTACAATAATGATTCAACCATAGTTTGAGATGATAGATAGAAAATATATATTGATATATTTTTCTATTTTCAAGGAGGGTTGAACTTATCATCTTCTTTAAAAAAGCCATCATCTTCATCAACCTCTCTCTTTTTGCTCTCTAGTTCTTAGTAGTGAGCAATATACTCATCAAGATTGGATTTTGAAGTGAGAAAGAGATCCACAACACCATTCTACACAAGTCTAGCCAACTTTTTTAGAATGTTAGCTTGATTTCGTTCACTTGATCGGATAAAGTCGTAAGCTTGGACAAAGCGGACTCCGGGTGGATCATCGGTGACATCGAGGAGTTCAAGCGGAGCTTTTTCAAGCCCTAAGTAGCCGAGGAGTCTAGCGTAGGGAGCTACAAAGGTTGTACTCTCTAAACCCTAGCTTTCCTTTCATATGATGATATGATTTTTTTGAAACCCTAATCGATTCTAGGAACGATCCGATGCATGTTAGCTTAGCACCCTAAAAATGCTTTCTTTGGTTCATGTGATGCTTCCAAACCCTTCATGAGGTGCTAGGCTAACCCAACATTGGTATCAGAGCCGACCTAGAACTTTAGGCGACTTTTTTTCGAAGTTAAAACTCCGATCGAACCGGAAAATACGTTTTTTGGGTGCTCTCTGGACTTTTTTTCAAAATCTGGTTATTTTCAGAATTAAAAATATGTAAAAAATTCAGCAGGTAAAACTAAGAATTACGGTATAAAAATATTTTCATGATCAATAAATTTAGCCGCGGAAACGCGGCTTAAGCTTTCTTATGCCGCGGTTCCGCGGCCGTACACATCGATCAATGAATAAGTTTTATACTGTAATTCTGGAATCTGCTTGTATATTTTTAGGGTATTTTTAATCTGAATTTAGTACTGAAAATTTTGGAGATGGTTTTGGACTCAACAGTTCGATCGGAATTTTGATTTCGTGGCTTTTCCGGGTAAATCTAGAAAGTATTGAAGTGTTCGAACGACTATCACTTGCTCACTTTTCACGGGGTTTAAAATTTTTCGGAAATACGTGCAAGTTTGTTTGTGGTGGTCCCTCTAGAAGACAACAAACCTTAACTCGATTATGTGACCGTTTTGAACTGCCTTTTGAACCTTAGGGTTTGGGGCAGTACGGCGTGCCACATGTGAGGCGTTGGCTTGACCCTTCTACGGCTGGACCGCTACCACTGTGACACATTCCGGGATTTTGAACTCCGCTCAAGTGTTGAGCTTTAGCGAATCTTGGGTATTTGATCGATCGTTCGAAAACTTTAATACCGTCTATTTATCTGGAATGTGATGCAATATGTGAAATTCATATAGTTGGACATGAAATACGAAGTATGTGATATTTCGCATTTACGATGCCTAAAGAGAATGTGGATTCCAGATATTGCAGTTTTACACTTTCTTTTCTGTGACCGTAAGTGTAGTATGTCGATATCGCCGGTTTCGTTGCTATACATCAACGACAATTGGGGTATGCATACTTACTTACGTTGATGATATGTGATATTATGTGTTGCTGAGATATGATGTGCAGGATTGTCGCGATTGAATAGCCGGGTTTTTTTTTATGTGAGATGAGAGTTTTGTATTTTCATTCATGTAAATTCAAATGTAATGTAATATTCTTTTATTTGGGGCACTTTTGGGTTGAGGTCGATGCCACCTGTGTTGTATATTATTTACTTTTCCGCATTAGGATGGACCCAAGGAGGGGAGCACGGGTGACCGGGTTCTGGGGTTCAGTGGGAGGTCATCTCGAGGAGTCGAGACCGGGTCTCCTAAACTCCAGAATTGGTAGGGTCGCTTGCCGCTCTCGTAGGGGTCCAGGGTGTGGGCTTGGCTATTCATCGCGACTGTGGAATCCCTATTTTCTATTTTGGCTAAATACTAAATACGGACATCCTAGTATATCCCACATTATATCTATCTTTCTGCTGCGATATCTGTGATGTGATCATTTGATATGTTCTGATGGATACAGTATATAGTATATATGATATATTATATAGGCGTTACTTATGTTTTACATCCGCACTAGCCCTGCCCTGCTCTGTCGTTAGTTACCTAACCTAACGGTGCACGAGGGAACATCGAGGCGAATACGGATGGCATAAGTGTACGTCATATTTATCTGTGATGTTTAGGTGACTTAAATGATGGGACTTCATTAATGTGATTAATGAAAGAAAAGAAACCTAAAAGATGTTGTAGAATCTAATTTTCAAATAAAAAGGGTAGCTACAGTTTTGCTTTGTATAGC
This sequence comes from Agapanthus africanus, assembly GCA_030015575.1. Classification (NCBI taxonomy): domain Eukaryota; kingdom Viridiplantae; phylum Streptophyta; class Magnoliopsida; order Asparagales; family Amaryllidaceae; genus Agapanthus; species Agapanthus africanus. Next base: position 451,133,100 of record JASDDO010000024.1, on the reverse strand, counting down.
GGTATATATGATATACCCTGCACCTTATTCGATGAGGAAAGGGCCGAGATCCCTTCACCGGGAGTGACCCCTTTAGCAATAACTGGCAGATGCTACACACTCGGTTTGTCTTTTGATTGCTTTTATAGTTTCTGCTTTGCATAGCGATATATATGATATATCATGCACCTCATTCGACGAGGAAAGGGCCGACGATCCCTTCACCGGGAGTAACCCCTTTAGCAAAACTACAAAAGCCTCAAAAACACTCCATTTCAAAATTCACTTGATTCTACAACGATATCAAGTTCATTACGCAATAGGTTTTCAGAAAAAAACCTGCATAGCCCTCTATCATTTCAGATAAGTACTACTTAGTATTCATGCTGCGGTAGTTTGGCCTCCGTCAAGGCGTAGTGTATGGTAGCTAACTAGTGCTTATCTGCTAGCATATGATGCTATTGGATTAGGGTATTCGTACGGCGTAGTCTGGCCTCCGTCAAGGGTCGTACGGGTGGGTTTAATTCAATCAAGAAATGACGAGTTGAACTTGACTAGCGCCCTGTGGGTAGTTTGGCCTCCGTCAAGGTCATGGGACACTAGGGGCAAAAGCATTATCGGGAATTTCAAGTGTTGAAATTTGCAATGAGATTGCATACCTTCTATGAGATAGTTGGATCCCGATATCCACTACGAGTAATTGTTACTCCTGGGAGAGTTTTACACAGGACAATTAGCCGATCAAGTAGGTGTCTAGAAAGGTGTCAACGGGGTTACGCCTCTGGGAAAACGAGGTTTACTTTAATTAGGTCCGTGCGAAAGCACGGGGAACCTCCCTCAAAGTACCGACACTGGCCTGGCTGAAAGATCGGCGAAGTTGTAGGGTGTAATTAATCCCGGCTAATCTTTCCTTTTAAGGTTTGAAGGAAGATTTGATAAAAACCAGTAGGAGCCATCCTGATTAGATAAGATAATAACCAATCTGATCTTGCAAGAGCATACGCTAAAGTGTTTTCTTCTCTCTCTCTCCAGGTAGCGACCATGTCATGCCTTAATCAAGATAATAATATGGATGTATTGACCGAACCCGCATGTTATACTGTGCAGGGGAACGTTGAACCCGTTCTATCTTATAAGTGTTATAAGAATGAACAGGAAACAGGAGAATATCTGGATTCTCACGCCGCCCAAACGGAGAACATGCATGTTGATGCATCTTCTTCGGGTGTGTTTGTCATTGAGAACTGTTTTTCAGTTCACCCTACGTCCTGAGTATTGGATACCGGATCAGGATCCCACATATGTAAACAGTTGCATGGGCTACGGAAAGGTAGAGAACTGGGAAAAAGGTGATCATTCCGTTCAAGTAGGGAATGGTGCAAGTATTGCAGCCAAAGCAGTTGGCGAATATCACCTAGTATTACCAAGTGGTGATACTCTGATTCTAAATGAGTGCTATTATATACCGAACATGATGTGCAACATTATATCAGTTTCTTTATTAAGTAAAGAAGGATATAATTTTGTAGTAAAGGATAATGTTATGAACATATTCCTAGATCAAAAGTTGCTTGCATCAGGCTCGTTACATAATGGCATATTCATTCTAAATCAAAATATAGTCCTCAATATACAAAACACACACAAGAGGAAAAGTTCAGAAATGAACGAATCCTTCTTGTGGCATTGTAGACTTGGTCATATCAATGCGACATGACTAGCTAAGTTACATAAAGATGGATATTTGAATTCGTTCAAATTATCATCTTATGATACTTGCCATTCATGTCTCAAAGGCAAGATGACCAAAACTCCGTTTACGGGACACGGAGAAAGAGTTACAGAACTCTTGGGACTGGTACATAGTGATATATGCGGTCCCATGTCTACACATGCCAGGGATGGTTCTTCCTACTTCATTACATTCACTGACGATCTCTCAAGATTCGGATATGTGTTCCTAATGAAACACAAGTCTGAAGCTTTTGAGAAATTCAGAGAATATAAAAACGAAGTAGAGAACCAAACGGGCAAAAGTATTAAGATCCTTCGATCTGATCGAGGAGGAGAATACTTAAGCAATGAATTCAGAGATTATCTAAAAGAGAATGGGATTCTCTCTCAGCTTACTCCTCCTTATACACCACAGCACAACGGTGTATCAGAGTGGAGAAACCGCACCCTATTAGATATGGTGCGCTCTATGATGAGTGCAGCTGAGTTACCTATTTCCTTCTGGGGATATGCACTGGAGACAGCTGCATACCTATTGAATAGAGTTCCAACCAAATCAGTGCCTACCACTCCATATGAGATATGGAATGGTAAGAGACCATGTCTTAATTTTATTCAGATATGGGGTTGTCCGGCTTATGTTAAAACACAAAATCCGAACAAACTCGAGGCAAGATCTGTTCTATGTAAGTTTGTTGGATATCCCAAACATTCGCGAGGGTATATCTTCTACCACTCCGAGGAACAAAAAGTGTTTGTTTCTCGACATGCCACTTTCTTAGAAAAGGGTTTTCTTATGAAACAGACAAGTGGTATTGAGGTAGAACTGGAAGAGGTTCCAGCGACACAAACTATAACAGAAGACTTGGTAGAACCAGAGGATTCAGTAGTACCCGACGAACCCCGGCCTCTCCACCGATCTAGTAGGGTTTCTCGTCCACCTGAGAGATACTACGGTTTTCTCATTGATGGTGGGAGCGAAGATTGCATCATGGAGGATGATGACCCAACTAGTTTCGAGCAGGCCATCACGAGTAGAGACTCAGTGAAATGGCTGGATGCAATGCGGTCCGAGATGGAATCCATGTACACCAACAAAGTATGGACTTTGGAAGATACTCCTGAAGGGGTAAAACCAATTGGGAGCAAGTGGATCTTCAAGAAAAAGCTTGGTGTAGATGGGAAAGTGGAGACTTTCAAACCTAGACTTGTTGCGAATGGTTTTCTTCAAAGACCAGGTGTGGACTATGACGAAACCTTCTCTCCAGTAGCTATGCTTAAATCCATCCGGATCATGCTTGCCATCGCTGCATATCATGATTACGAAATCTGGCAAACGGATGTTAAGACCGCCTTTCTAAACGGTGATTTAGAAGAGTGCGTGTACATGACTCAGCCAGAGGGCTTCGTAGACAGTGGGAGCAGCGGGAAGGTGTGCAAACTGCTTAAATCCATTTATGGATTAAAGCAAGAATCGCGGAGTTGGAACATCTGCTTTGACGTCGTTATCAAAAAGTTTGATTTTGTCAAAAACTCAGATGAACCTTGTATCTACAAGAAGGTGGCAGAGAGTAAGGTTGTCTTCCTCGTATTGTACGTGGACGACATACTCTTGATGGGAAATGATATTCCTATGCTGCAATCGGTCAAGCTCTTCTTATCACAAAGATTCTCAATGAAAGATCTTGGTGATGCCTCCTGCATATTGGGAATCAGGATCTATAGAGATAGATCCAAACGGATATTGGGATTGTCCCAATCCAGGTACATTGACACCATACTAAAGAGGTTTAGTATGGAAGAATCCAAGCGTGGGAACTTGTCCACGATCTATGGAGTCACTCTCTCCAAAGAGATGTCTCCCAAGACTGATTTGGAGAGAGCTCGCATGCAAGGGATACCCTATGCTTCGGCTGTAGGCTCTATCATGTACGCGATGCTATGTACCAGACCCGATGTAGCATACTCACTAAGTGTAGTGAGTAGGTATCAAGATGATCCTGGAGAGAGTCACTGGACAGCTGTGAAGAGCATTCTCAAGTACTTGCGAAGGACTAAAGAGATGCTCTTGGTGTATGGTAACGGAGAACTCCAAGTGGAGTCCTTTACCGATTCGAGCTTCCAGAGTGATAAGGACGACTCTAAGTCGTAGTCGGGATTTGTCTTTACCCTTTACGGAGGGGCGGTTAGCTGGAAGAGTTCCAAGCAGGAAACCGTGGCAGACTCGACGATGGAGGCTGAATACATCGCTGCCAACGATGCTGCTAAAGAGGCTGTCTGGATCAAGAAGTTCATTACTGAACTTGGAGTGGTTCCATCCATTGAGCATCCAATACCTTTGTATTGCGATAACAATGGAGCGGTGGCTTTGGCCAAGGAACCCAGGTCCCATCAGCGATCCAGGCATATTCTGAGGCGATATCACTTAATCCGGGAGATTATTGATCGCCGGGAGATCGAGGTCAGGAGGGTGGACACGAAGAATAACACGGCGGATCCACTCACGAAGGCCATTCCCCAGATACAGTTTGAGAGACTCTTCGGGATGCTCGGTATGCGATACTACAGCAGCTGGCCCTAGTGCAAGTGGGAGATTGTTTGTTGTATGTATGCCCTAGAGGCCAGTATTGTACAGATGATGTATATTATATTGGATGCTTGGACATATATAGAGATGACTTTCTTGCTCGATATGATAGTATGCTATCTGGTTGCTCTTTATCTTAACATGTACACTAGTCTCTTTAAACTGTCTTATAGTTACATGTTGGTAAAGCCCTTAGGATGTGTACTTGACTACCTGGACTATGATGCAGATCATACTAGTGGGGACATGGTAGTTCATAAGTACATCCTTCAAGGTCCCTAGTCGTGGGTGTATCGAGACGGGGCATCGATATACCAGTGTAGACTAGCGTATATGCTTCTCGACCCATGAGATGGGCGATGGATGATCCCATATCCATTGGTGTTTGACTTCAGAGATGGTATACGGGTGCTCAGTGGAGACTGGGTACACTGGACGGACTCGCCGAGAACTCCCAGATGGTATTATACCTCACGTCAGATGGCAGTTCTCAGGTGACACTTGTGCAGGTTAGTCTGTAGACCCGAGATCGTCATAGAGTCTTGTGTGATTCCCACTGTGCTTTGATCTCCACCTTACCACGTCCATGAGGGCGTGCAAAACGGTGGGTTTTGGGTACAGCCCCGAGTCACATGGAGGCAATGAGCGATAGGAGGGGTTTCGTCTCTCCCTGTATTGAGAGTTGATGTTGCGCTGTGCTTGATTGGCCGTAACAGGGAAGTCCCTGGCCAGGGTTGATCAGAGATTTGCTGGTAAGTGTTACCAGTAGTTTCTCGACCCGTTATGAGCCTCATATCGGCACGACTTATCGGTTATTGGGGTCTGACGTATACCACCCCTAGACTTGGTATGCGACATATCAGACGAGGAGACCGGACTGTACGGGAAGTGTTGCCGATCGGCTCGACGGGAGTTGTAGCAGGTTCGCTTGTTCTCTTCTGATCGTTCAATACCCGGGTGGCCGTTACGTTTAGCTGACCGCTTGCGGCTTGGGGGTGCTTGATATGATCATCACCCACTGCCGGCGTATTGACGAGTCTCAGAGTCCCACAATGGAGTTTCCTAGTCCAGGCGAAACGTTGTGGTGCGCGTATGCGATATACGCACGGACCCGATTAAAATGCGCGTATGGGATACCGTATATTGATCGGGCGGCTTGCTTTTGGTAGGGGTCATATGTGATATGGCCGGATTGATAAATCAAGTGTTGATTTATCATTTAACCATTAGCTTCTCACTTGAAATCCTTTCTTGAGTTAGTTGGATGTATGCATGCATGTATGCCTTCTTTTTGTTTCATCACATATGGATGTACATATACACATACATACATACATACATCTTTCATGGTTGTATATATATGAAAATGGTGGCAATATAAGACTCACACCATGGTTTTATTTATGAATTATTATTGTATTTATACTAAAACATAAAAGGAAAGAAAAGGTTCATTATTGATTTGTTCTACACTCTTCTTTTGACCTAACCTTTCTCGCCCACCTTTTAACCTTGGGTAAAGTTTCCTTTTGTATTTTAACTCTAGTACAATAATGATTCAACCATGGTTTGAGATGATAGATAGAAAATATATATTGATATATTTTTCTATTTTCAAGGAGGGTTGAACTTATCATCTTCTTTAAAAAAGCCATCATCTTCATCAACCTCTCTCTTTTTGCTCTCTAGTTCTTAGTAGTGAGCAATATACTCATCAAGATTGGATTTTGAAGTGAGAAAGAGATCCACAACACCATTCTACACAAGTCTAGCCAACTTTTTTAGAATGTTAGCTTGATTTCGTTCACTTGATCGGATAAAGTGGTAAGCTTGGACAAAGCGGACTCCGGGTGGATCATCGGTGACATCAAGGAGTTCAAGCGGAGCTTTTTCAAGCCCTAAGTAGCCGAGGAGTCTAGCGTAGGGAGCTACAAAGGTTGTACTCTCTAAACTCTAGCTTGCCTTTCATATGATGATATGATTTTTTTGAAACCCTAATCGATTCTAGGAACGATCCGATGCATGTTAGCTTAGCACCCTAAAAATGCTTTCTTTGGTTCATATGATGCTTCCAAACCCTTCATGAGGTGCTAGGCTAACCCAACAGTTATGAGCCTCACATCGGCATGACTTATCAAGTTACTGGGGTCTGATGTTTACCACCCCTAGACTAGATATGCGACATATCAGACGAAGAGATCGGACTGTACAGTAGTGTTACTTATTGGACTCATAGGAGTATGGACAAGTTAGCTTGTTGATCTTCTGATCGCTCAATACCCGGGTAGCCGTTATGTTCAGCTAGTACCGCTGACGGCTTGTGGGTGACTGATATGATCATCACCTACTGTCGGCATATTGACGAGTCATTAGAGTCCCACACAGAGGTTTCCTAGCTCATGCGAAACGAAATAGGAGCACATATGTGATATGTGCAGGACCGAAATTAATACGTGTATGTGATACCATATTTTATTCTCGCGATATATGATATCGGTCGGTTATATGTGATATAGCTGGGTTGTCGAATCAAGTGTTGATTCGATAAGTTGAAACAAATAATATTAGTCGGTTATATGAGATATAGCCGGATTATTAAATCAAGTGTTGATTTAGTAATTTAATGCATAATTGTATATTTGATATATTAATTTACATTAACTAATATTAGCTCACTTAAGTATTTCTTTTCTCACTTGTGCACATTTAATATATATATATATATGATATATATATTATTGTGTCATGCTAGTTGCTACATGCTACATGGGTGTATGAGATTCACACCATACTTATGATAATGTAGAGTTTATTTATTTAAAATAAATCAAAATTAGTTGGAAATTAGCACATGGCTTGAAGCTTGTGGAACCATTGACTTAGTCCACTAATTATTTTTTACTTAAGATATTTATTAACCCAACTATTATTTTTAGCCATGGTTAAGTCTCTACATGATTTATATGAGATATTATCTCACCCATGGTTGCTATTTACACACATGATATTCTCCACTTCATCTTCTTCTTGATCTCCTTGAGCTCTCTAGGTTTTTAGGAGGTGAAGAAAAATAGTGAGAAAAATATTTCTAAAGTGCGCAAAATTCATACTTCATCTGTAAGTCAACGTTACACACCCCCACAAGATGTGGAGAGGCGGAATAGGTAAAACAATCATTTTGTTCAAAGTAATATCGACTATCAAACGGATCTTTGTTAAAGCCTGACTAACAAACTATCTAGAAGTAGTTAACTACTATGATAGATGATTATATCTCAAGATACTAGTTCTTCTTGTTCTTGTTGTTCACCTCATCGTCGGCCTCCTCGATGTAATAGAAGATCCACCCGAGAGTTCCTTCTTCAAGCTTTAACCTCTAACTTGAGGTAACTAAGTGGTTAGGATTGCTAATCTAAGTGACCTAGAGAATATAGAGATAGATTAAGGATCTATTAGTCTTGATAACTCTAGGGTTCTCAACACATGAGAGGATTAGGGTTAGGATGAAGAAGATGAGAGCTTGAGGAGAGAGAATGTGTTTTTTGATAATGAATTGAACTTGAGTCATTTGGATAATATCATGAAGCATGAAAATATCTAAGCAATAAATTATCAACCATGCTTCATTAATTACTTTGAGGTGAATCACCTCATGACTCATGGTGCAATTAATGAAAATTACACATCACCTCTCCACCTCATTAAGTTTAATTCACAAATGAATTAAAACTAAATGAGTCACCTTTCTTCTAGAAACTTCTCAAGTAATTACGAGAATGCCCCTCCCATCCGTATTTACAAAAAACACGGATATACTGAGACTAGATAAATCCAATAATCCAATACTAGAATCTGGCTTAAACCAAAGACTGCTAGTATAATCTGTCCGAACATCATACGTGCACAAGTACAGGTATATGTTCGAACTCTGTCGTAAAACCATACGACCTCTATATCGTTTCGCCCGAAGCAGGGAAACCCTCTGTGTGGGACTCTAAAGACTCGACACTACGCTGGCAGTGGGTTTAACCACAGGCCGCAAGCTGTACTAGCTGTACGTAACGGTCCCCAGGTAGATGTCGATAAGAAGGTCGATGAGGAAACCCATCTGAACTCCTACTGAGCCTGATTTGACAATCTTTGTACAGTCCGGTCTGTTCGTCTAAGACTATCGCATATCGGGCATAGGGAGCGGCAAGCGTCAGTCCCCTAAAAGCCGTATAAGTCGTGTCGGAGTAAAGTCCATCACACCTTGAGAAGCTACTGGAAAACCTACCAGTAAATCTCGCTTGCCCTGGCCAGAGACCTTGCGTAATGGCTCTCCAAGCACAGCGCAATATCAACCCCCAACACCGGGAGAGACGAATCCTATCTAACCGCCATTGCCTCCAAGTGCTTCGGGACTGCACCCAACTGCTACCTGTTTGCACGACTCAGTCAAGCCATGGTAAGGTAGCAATCTAAGAACAGTGGGAACACACTCGAGGCGAAGCAGCAGTGTCAAGTCTACGGACTATGCTATACTCATATAACCTGGGAACTGTTAACTGACGACGGGTATAATACCAACCAACAGTTCCGTGCGAGTCCTATCCGGTGTACCCGTAACCCAACGAGCACCTGCATACTATCTCCAGTACAACGTACTAATGGCTATGGGACAGACCATCTCCCCTGCTGGGACGAGAAGTGTATACACTAGTCTACTCCAGAGTATCGATACCCTGTCTCGATAATCCTACGACTAGGGACCTGAAAAAGGATGTGCTTGTAGACTACCCAGCCCCCACTAGTGTGACTGCCATCACAACGCTGGTAGTCAAGCAAGATCCTATGGGCTCTATCAATATGTATTCGCGATATGCTAAAAGAAACATATACAAATATTAAGATAGATATAAACCAAGTAGTATACTACTATATTGAGCAAGATTATTAATACAACTGTGAATATCCCAAGCTTCCATTAAATAATATACAAGCTAGTATGATACAATAATGGCCCCTAGGGCATATACACTAACAATCTCCCACTTGCACTAAGGCCATGTACTGACGTATCGAAGACCTATCATCTCGAATAGCCTCTCGAACTGTGTCTGAGGTAAGGCCTTTGTCAATGGATCTGCAGTGTTCTCCTCTGTAGCAACTTTCCGGACCTCGATCTCCTGGTGATCTATGATCTCCCTGATCAGGTGATACCGCCTCAAGATGTGTCTGGACTTTTGATGGGACATGGGTTCCTTCGCTAAAGCTATAGCCCCGTTGTTGTTACAATACAGAGGTATTGGATCAACAATGGATGGAACCACCTGAAGTTCTGTTAAGAACTTCTTTACCCGGACTGCTTCTTTTGCGGCATCAGAAGCTGCGATATACTCCGCTTCCATCGTCGAGTCAGCAACGATGTCCTGCTTGGAACTCTTTCAGCACACCGCCCCTCTATTGAGGGTAAAGACATAACCTGACATGGACTTGGAGTCATCCTTGTCACTCTGGAAGCTGGAGTCAGCAAAAGCCTCGATTTGGAGGTCTTTTCCGCCGTAAACCAAGAACATATCCTTAGTCCTTCTCAGGTACTTAAGAATGTTCTGTACTGCTATCCAGTGCTTCTCCCCTGGGTCTGACTGATACCGGCTTACCACGCTTAGTGCGTAAGCTACATCTGGTCTGGTGCACAACATCGCATACATTATAGAGCCTACCGCAGAAGCGTAGGGTATAATCGACATGCGATCCCTTTCCAAATCAGTCTTGGAAGACATCTTTTTGGAGAGGGTGATTCCGTGACAAGCCGGTAAATTACCGCGCTTAGAATCTTCCATACTGAATCTTTTCAGTATAGTGTTGATATACCTGGAATGTGAAAGTCCCAACATCCTCTTTGATCTATCACGATAGATCTGGATCCCCATAATGTAAGAGGCATCATCCAGGTCTTTCATGGAGAACCTGTTGTTGGGGTAAAAATTTACACCTCGGTTGACCAAGTCAAAATCAAAGTCAACCCCAAGCCAAGTAGGCCCATGCCCGGGTCGAGTCCGAACAAGAAGCGGCCGGCCTCCCCCCATGCCAAGATAAAAATTTTGTAATAAATAATTTTGTTGTATTTCTTGTATTTTTATTTTATGAATAAATGTAAGAAAATGGGCATAGAGCCAAATTTTGTAAAGTCCATGGCTTATGTGCAAAAAAAAATGGCACATGAGCCATGAGATAGGCAAAATGCCATTTTGTGAAGCCCAAGGGGCTATGTGTAAAGTGCATAGCGTATAAAGGTAAGGATAATGAAAATATCCCAACAACTTTTTCTCTCTCTCAAAAATTTTTTAGATCTGAGATCTTTCTCCTTCCTTAAGGTTCTAAAACCTTCTCCTTTCTTTTGAATTAAATCAAGAGTTTTACTCTTCATTTTATAAAACTAAATAGTTTTTCACCACAAAACCCATAAAGGGGAACTCAGATCTTCCATTAGATCTCAAAAAGGAGAGATTTTTAAAATCTCATACTTCTTGATCTTCAAGATCCGGCCAACAAAGAAAGAAGAAGGAGACCCATCTTCAGAAACCCCACTTTGGGGAAAAACTAGGGCTCAAGGGGAGAAGCCCTTCATCAGCTTCAAAACAACTTAGGAGTTTAACTCCACTCTAATTTCCCTTTCGAGAGTTTCTGGGGTTAAAAGCCCCTTTTTCTTGCCGGCGCCCAAGCGTCCGAGCACTTTGCGCTCCAGCACCCAGCGCCCACGTGCCGACACGTGGTGCGCTAGCGCTCGAGCGCCCAGTGCCCACGTGCCGACACGTGGCGCGCTAGCGCTCGAGCGACCAGCGCCCACGTGCCTACACATGGCGCGCTTGCGCTCGAGCGCCCGGCACTCAAGCGCCAAGCGCCCACGTACCGATACGTGGCACGCGAGCGCTCAAGCGCCAAGCGCCCACTTGCCGACACGTGGCGTGCTAGCGCTCGAGCACTTAGCACTTAAGCGCTCAGCGCCCATGTGTTGAACACGTGGCGCGCTAGCGCCTAAGCGCACAGCACCTAAGCGCACAGCACCTAAGCGCACAGCGCTCAAGGCGCTGTCCCCACGCGTCCTTTGGGCGCTTTTTCTTCCTATTTTTATATGTATACATGTATGTATATGTATGTATATATATATATATATACATACATACACACATACTCTACAACACTGTCCCTCCCAAAATTTTTTTTGGGCCGGGGCGCTGCCCCGCACCCCGCAAGGGGACTGCTAGCCCCTTTGACCCCCAGCCCGCTATCCGGGTAGCGGGACCCCCGTAAAAACTCTGCGTGGCTCCCGATGTATCCAAAACCCCCTTTCAAAACACAACACACGCACGCTGCACATTGAGTTCGCATGACCAGTTTAACCCGTTAATCGGAGGTTCCCTCGCTCCAAAGGTGAGGGGTAATTAACAGCAGCTTAGTCCGCAGCTGCCGGAGATTCGGATCCCCACAATCAATAAACCCTGGCCTACCCTAGGCAGGGGGAATCTGTAGTACGCTTGACAAGCGCGCGCATATTCCCATCTCAATAGGGTGACGAAAAACACCCTACAGATTCTGGCACGCCCGGTGGGACCTTTCTCTCCTCCTATATTTCCGGTTAAACGTTCATGCGAACTCAATCAATATACATATCGATTGCCTATACTGAAATAATATTTTTTTCCGTGCAGCAATCAACTTTCCAACGACAATGTCTCCCAAGACGAATTCAGCTTCCAACGTGACCCCGACCTCGTACGTGGTCAAGATCAATGCTCGTGTGGTTCTCCCTACAAGCCTCAGTCAACAGTGGGAGGAACTGCCCTTCCAGTTTGGTTCCGTCATCATCTACCCTGTCAGAAGCGCTCATCTGGCAGAAATCCCGGCGAAACAGGCGGCCAAGCTGGTCTCAAGGGGCAAGAGGCCTAATGTTGTGATCGCTAAGGCACCACAACCGAAACTTAAGATGGTGTCTGAACGACTCCCTGGCGCTCCAGCTGGGGGCAAGACTTCCGGTACGAAGGGCAACATCAAACATTGCGGACGAGCTCAGGAGATGACTCCAACAAATGCACGATCGAGCGTCTCCTCTGGCCTCTCTATCAATCGATCTACGGCGTCTTCTCGAAGAGCCGAAGTCTGCCAAGTGCTTAAAACAGAAAAGTTAAGACAGAAGCGGCTCAGGTATCGAGCAAACAAGAGGGCCAAGACTCCGTCCAGGTGTAGTCGCGTGAGATTCCAAGAGCAGAGTCATCCTGTGACATCGACTGAATCGGCCGTAAAAATCAGTAATTCCTTCGAACCTCTGAAGTGGGTTCAAAAAAATGCCATGACCGCCAGAATCAAGAAGACATCGGTCCGAACGTCGCTACAAAGAGACGTGTCCCGGCCCCAAGAGAAAAAGTATGACACTGTCTCTTCAAGAGTCTATCAGGCACTTTGTGCCGCACGAAAGCAGCGGGGCAAACCCAGAAAAGAAACGCCAGCACCATTCAAGAACCTGGTCAGGCCAGCCGCCTTCAATCGACTGCCCGCTACCGAAACAAGAGGGTCAAGACAGCGATCTGTGAAATCAGCCACCGATGATAAAAAGACGGCCAGATATATTATCCATACGGTCTATATGGCGGGTGGGCGCCCCAGCGACAACCTCCGCAGCAAAAGCAAGAATGGGGCCACCACATCCCAAGCCCAATCTGGCTTGAATATGGTTGCCGCTTCTCAAGAACATCCGCCTTCGCTGGATGATGAAAACCTTCTCGATGAGGATGATAGGCAGAAGGACCCTTCGGTCCAGGCAGAGTCAAGCTTGGACAGCGAGGAAGAGCCGACTTTCCGCCCAGGACCGCGGAGTAAGAGTTGCTTCAAGGGCTTCAGAAACAGCTCAAGAGCAAACATAAAGAGATGGCCAAGCTCTATTCGAAAATTGACGACCTAACAAACATTGTGATGCAGCTTACGGCTCAAATTGCTCGAGCGCCTCCCAATCAAGTACAAGTCGCTACTCATCAGCCGGGTGAGGATAATCCGAAGCAGCCAATGCGTGTTCCTTTGGGTCCAAGACTGGTCGAGCCGCACGAAAGCCGGCCACATTCCGCTTCTGGGGACGTCTTGGCCCCAGATAGCACTATCTCGCTAACACAAGATCGGATAATGGATTTGGTCACCAGCAAGGTTAAAACATTGGCGGCCGAAGCTGAAGCTCAGAAAGAAATTGGCAGTAGTGGGCGGTCATATCCCGTACAGTATGATCTGATCGAGTTCCCGAGCGGCTACGTTATTCCTAAGTTCGGAAGGTTCGACGGGACGGGAAATGCAAATCAGCATGTTGCCCACTTCAAAGCCTCGTGCGGAAATACAGGGGGCAATGACGCGCTCCTTCTTCATCAGTTTGTCAATAGCCTGACTGGTGTCACCTTCGACTGGTATGCGAGTATACCAGACGGGTCCGTTATTACCTTTGCCTAAATGGAGTCTCTGTTTCGGCAAAGGTTCATGAGTGTCAGTGATAAAATCTCCATTGCCGACCTTGTGAGGACCAAGCCGGGGAAGAATGAAAGCAACACCGACTTTATCGCCCGATGGCGTAATCTCACGGTCAAGTGCGAACCGCCGCTAGAGCAGGACCAGTCCGTTAGCCTTCTCATTGGGAACTTCAGCAATTGGATGGTCCCATTCTTGTGTACAGCAGGTCTCAAGACATTTCAGGAGCTAACCAAGAAAGTCCAAATGCTGGAATGCTCGAAGCATGAGTCCCCGCCGGACTCTCAGAGAGACAAGACTTGGAAAAGCAAGCGGGATGACAACCGTAGAAGCGGGAGTTCCAGCAGTACCAATGTCTTCAATGCGTCCGACAATGAAGAAAAGCGAAGGGCAAGCGAATCTAAAACCAACCGGTCTCGAAAGCCATTGCTGGGAGGAGATGGGCCTTCCCTAGAGGAGAAAAAGAACAAGGTCCGCAAGATATTTAAAGATGCCTTGAACAACGACCTACAATTGCCGGAGTCGAAAAGACCCCAAGAAGCAAAAATGTCCGACAATCCCCTGTATTGCCTGTACCACCGAGTAGTGAGCCATGCGATCGAGGATTGCTATATCTTCAAAGACTGGGTTGAGAAGCAGTACAAGGCTGGAGAGATCGAGCTATCCAAAAGCGTGTTGGTGAACAATCAAGTTGCAACCACCAACTTTATACAGACAGAAGCTGAAGCTTTTTGGGAGCAGACAGCCGAACCCGCTACCCTGAGAAATGAAATGGACTCACCGCGGACTCCGTGGAGTACGCACATATATAATAAGACGAAGAAGATGATAAAGCTACTTCGGAAAGAGCCCAAGACGGAATGGGAAGGACAGAAGAAGCCTACCAGCGCAGCTGCCAATGCGGCTCCATCAGGCTCAAAATCCAAGAAGCTCAGGAAGAAGAAAAGTGCAGCTCGGCGCGAAAAAGAGTCTGCAGGGAGATCGACCATTCAAAAATATATCGATTCCCTCGAAGACTATGAACAGAAGGAAAGAACTCTAATTCACTTGAAAGAGTTCTTCCCCGTAGAAGCGGCGAAGATTTTGGAGGAGTTGGAAAAAGGCTCCAATGAAGAGATCCCTATAGTGACCTGCTACGCCATCCATCTGGGTAGCGACTCTTAGGAGGATCTCTGTTTTCCCGAAGAGGATGAGGAGCTCGCCACAAAGGCCAACCAAGTCCAGCTCAGAAGCGGCAGGGCTCTACCGCCAAATCAGGGAAATGCCTCAAAAGAAAAAGAAAAACAGGTGGCTAATGAGGAAGACGACAGAGAGCCGGCTAATGAGAACTCAAGTCCTCCCTCAGTAGACTACAATGTCTTGGCTCACCTCTGAAAGCTTCCGTCTCTCCTTACCATTTATGATGCCTTGGTCCTATCTAAGGAGCTTAGAGATGTTCTCATTCACGCTCTACAAAACCCCGAGCGGTATCAGGCTCGCTTTATGGAAATTAGTATGAAAGAATCCCAATATGCTTTGCATGCTGCCGCAGTCATGTTTAAGGACGAAGACTTGCTACTGGGAATGGCTGAGCATAATCAGCCACTTTACGTGACCGGGTACAGCGACGGAGATTGAATTAATCGCATATTGATTGATCCGGGGTCCTCAGTGAACATCATGAACTTGCGAACTTTAAAGAGTTTGTCAATGGACATCCGACACCTGTCAAGGGAAAGGATTGTCATTCAAGACTTCAATCAAAATTGCCAGCAAGTTCTGGGGTCCATAGCTCTGCCAATCAAATTTGGGGATCTGCAGACCGAAGCTAAGATATACGTGATCGATGCTGACACGTCTTATAAGGTTCTCTTGGGACGGCCATAGCTCCACGATTACGGCATCGTTCCGTCAACTCTCCATCAACGCATGAAGTATACTAAAAATGGCGAAGAAAGACGCATTGACGGAGACATCCAGCCGTTCGGTGTGCATGAAGTCCGATATGAAGATTCTCGGTACTTTATGAATCACCAAAATGCTAAGCCACAACTAACTGAGGATAGAGCGGCCCCAAGACTCAAAAGTAAATCGAAACCAGCTATCACTTTCAAAAGCAGAAATTCCCTGGTGCGCCCGTGTTTCGGTAGTGACACTGATGAGTCCGACGCTGGAAGTTCGTCCTTTCGTAAAACTCGCCCACGTTTCGGTAGCAATACGGACGAATCTGTTACTGAAGCCCCATCTAGCAGTAAAGTCCGCCCTCATCTTGGCAGCGACACTGAAGAGTCGGAGGAAGAGAACCTGCCGTGCGACAGCTGTGTAGATTGGACCCCCATGCCACAAGCGAAACTACGAGAGACCTTCAAAATTGCAGAAGGGTCCCTAGCCATCACAAGGGTGCTGGAACGGATGTGTAAAGAGCTCGATGCATTGTCAGTCTCTACCGTGGACCAGCTGAAAACTTTCTACGTTCCTGGGAGGAAAAGTGGACAGAAGGACATCCCGTTTTACGGGTCAAATCCTGTTGTGCACCCGGACGATTTGTCTATTGCGTGCCTTCTATATGAGAGAGGCATAAAAGCCGTCCTCAATCCCAGATATTATACGCCCGAGATGCGGGAATACTTTAAAAAGTGCGGATGCCGGTTATATCAAACGGAGTCCGAAGCAAAGTTTTACGAAGGGCTATGGCATCCATCTCAGGTCCGAGCACTCATCGATGGACGAATTCCAGATAGGTGGGGCATAGGTTTCATCCATCCTGAGTCTAAGGCGTGCTACATGATCCATATTGGTGAAGCCAGTGAAAGATCAAATGATGATGATGAGATAGCCGAACCAGAAGAAGCTCCTCAAGAGCTCGAAGATGGCGGACAAGCAACCTTTGACGAGCTAACCGATATTGACTTAGGAACGCCCGATAATCCAAGGCCGACCTACATCAGCTTACTCTTGTAGGAGGAAATGAAAGAGCAGATAATTGCCCTGCTGCATGAGTTCGTCGACTGCTTTGCGTGGACATACAAAGAAATGCCTGGTCTATCCCCTGAAGTAGCCGTGCATAAACTGGCCATATCTCCTGATGCTAAGCCAGTCAAACAAGCTCTTCGAAGAATGAGAAGGGAACTAGAAGAAAAGATCATCGAGGAAACCAAGAAGCTCATCGATGCCGGCTTCATCAGGGAAGAAAAATATGCGGACTGGATCGCATGCATAGTCCCAGTGAAGAAGAAAAATGGGTAGATCCGAGTTTGTGTCGATTTTAGGGACCTCAACAAGGCATGTCCTAAAGACGACTTCCCGCTACCGGTCATGGAAATGATGGTCGATGACACCTCAAATTACGAACTGTTCACCTTTATGGATGGCTCGTCGGGGTATAATCAGATTAAAATGTCGCCTGAGGATGAGAAGCACACAGCATTTCGAACCCCGATCGGAATATACTGCTACAAAGTGATGCCGTTCGGACTGAAGAACGCAGGTGCTACATATCAAAGGGCAATGACCAATATCTTTGATGACCTAATCCATAAAGTTGTCGAATGCTATGTTGATGATCTGGTCGTCAAAACTAAAGCTAAGGCCGACCACATTCAAGATCTTAGGACCGTTCTCACCAGACTGAGAGAATACGATCTGAAGATGAATCCTTTAAAGTGCACTTTTGGCGTGTCATCGGGAAAATTCCTAGGCTTCATAGTCCGACATCGAGGGATCGAAGTTGACCCATCAAAGATAAAGGCCATCATGGAGATGCCCCCTCCAAAGAGCCTGACACAGCTGAGATCTTTTCAAGGCAAGCTCGCTTATATACGGAGGTTTATCTCAAATTTATCGGGAAGATGTAGGCCCTTCTCAAAGCTCATGAAGAAAGGAGCTCCTTTTATCTGGGATGCCGAATGTCAAGCAGCGTTCGAAAGTATCAAACAATACTTGTTGCACCCTCCAGTGTTGGCCGCTCCCATTCCAAATAAACCGCTGGTTCTCTACACCGCCGCGCTAGATGAGTCACTCGGTGCGCTCCTTACCCAAAATAACGAGAAGGGAAAAGAAAATGCCCTCTACTACCTCAGTCGAACTCTAGTCGGGGCGGAACACAACTATTCCCCAATCGAAAAGCAATGCCTGGCTCTGATATTTGCTGTGAAGAAGCTGAGGCCCCATCTGCTCGCTCATCGGGTTATGCTGATCTCCAAGGTCGGCCCGCTCAAACACTTGATGACCAAAGCAAGCCTAGCCGGCAGAATGGCAAGATGGGTTGTCATGCTACTTGAGTTTGACATAGTTTATACTCCTCAGAAAGCAGTAAAAGGGTAAGCTCTTGCAGACTTTCTCGCTGCTCATCCCATACCAGAAAGGTCACCACTCAATTGTGAGCTACCCGACAAACAAGTGCTGCACCTCGAGAATGACGAGCCATGTTGGGAGCTCTACTTCGATGGGGCCTCATCGATAAGGACCTCCAGTAAATCAAGCATCCCGGAGATAAAAGCAGGGATAGGATTAGTGTTCATCACGCCATCGATGGGAACCCTACGGCGTTCTTTTTCTCTCACCGAGCCTCGCACAAACAACGAGGCTGAGTATGAAGCTCTGATAGCTGGTCTGGAACTCGCCATAGAAATGGAAATCCTTCGGCTACGGGTTTACGGTGACTCCCAGCTTGTCGTCAACCAAGTAAGCGGCGACTATAAGATATACAAACCTG
This sequence comes from Agapanthus africanus, assembly GCA_030015575.1. NCBI lineage: Eukaryota > Viridiplantae > Streptophyta > Magnoliopsida > Asparagales > Amaryllidaceae > Agapanthus > Agapanthus africanus. The sequence goes on along the minus strand of JASDDO010000024.1, from coordinate 451,114,621 downwards.
AGTTAGCTCAGTATAGAAGCCGAGTGGTGGAACTCATGAAACGGTTCACTCATATTGAGCCGATGAGAGTTCCTAGGGCGTTGAATGGAAAGGCTGACAGACTCGCTCGCTTAGCCAAGGAGCTGGCTGATCCTGACATGGACAAAATTCCGATCACAGTCAGGAGCCGGAAAATTCTACCCCCAGTCTCTCTACGAGAAGAGGAAAGCATGGAGCAGAAAAGCAGTCCTCCTGAAGAAGCTTCGATCATCCGAGACGAGCCCGATTGGAGAGAACCCTTCATAGAGTACCTTCGATACGATAAGCTGTCCGAAGGAAGATCTTCGAGGGTTCAGCTGAAAAAGAGAGCTCTCCGATACGTGTTTGTAAATGACACGCTATACCGCAGGTCATATGACCAACTCTGGCTCAGGTGTCTGTCATTGGCCGAAACCCAAAAGGTCATGAAAGAAGTTCACTCGGGCGTTTGTGGTGCTCACCAATCTGGCCCCAAGACGCGACTTCAAATTAAACGGCTTGGGTATTACTGGCCCACCATGATATGGGATTGCGGAGAGCATGCAAAGAAATGTCATATCTGCCAAATTCACGGTGATTTCATTCACAAGCATCCCAATCCGTTGCATCCTACGGTGGCGTCATGGCCCTTCGAAGTTTGGGGCACCGACATAGTTGGTCCAATTGATCCTCCGTCATCCAAAGGCCACCGGTTCATACTGGCCGCAACAGACTACTTCTCCAGATGGGCTGAAGCTATGCCGCTAAAAGAAGTCAAGACAGAAGATATTCTGACATTCTTCCAGCATAATATTCTATACCGCTTCGGTACACCAAGAAGAATCATTTCTGACAACGGGCCTTCTTTCAAGAGCTTCAAAGTCTCAAGGTTCGCTACTCAGCACAAGATAGACTGGAGATATTCCTCCATCTATAATCCAAGAGCCAATGGGCTAGCCGAAGCCTTCAATAAGACTCTATGCAAGCTCCTGAGGAAAAAATGCTTCAGCCAACAAGACAGGCTGGAATCTCAAACTTCATGAGGCATTGTGGGCATATCGTACCACGCACCGTACTCCAACTCAGTCCACTCCATACTCATTTCTCTTCGGAGTGGAGGCAATCCTCCCCCTCGAGGTCGAAGTCCCAAGCTTAAGAATGGTCGTTCAGCACGAGTTGACGGAGGAGGAAAACGTGCTCCTTCGGCTTGAAGAGCTCGACGCCCTCGAAGAAAAGAGGCTCGCGGTGTAGCAAAATCTGGAACTATACCGATCCCAAATGTCACGGGCCTATGACAAGATAACCCGTCTCCGCGCTTTCAAGAAAGGCGAATTGGTGTTGGTCCTCAAAAGACCGATCATCCCCAATCGACATGCCAAGTGAAAATTCGAGCCAAACTGAGAAGGACCATACGTCATCGAGAAAGTGTTTGACGGAGGATCCTACCAACTAATAAGTGCCGAGGGAGAAAGGCCCATGCCACCCATCAATGGCCGATATCTCAAGAAATACTACGCGTGAATGCTCCAAGTCCCAGGCGAATTGAGCACACCAGCCCTACGGTCTGGATCATACGTCCTGCAAAACCGTATACAATCCATGGAAGTAAACGATCCCTATCTTTCCCGAATCCTGCCGGTGAGACTACTTTTAAAGTCCCACCAGCGGCAAAAAAAATGGTATGTCCACAAGCAAAACGAGCACGGATGAAAACCTGAAAGGGCTCCGTGAGTAAAAACAGCAGGACTACCGACGAGTTTGTGGAAACCCGAAAGGGCGCAAACTCGTGAGAAGAGATGAAATACACACATAAAGTCCTCTCGACCTTATGAGGAGAAAATCCCTGTGCGAGATCCTTACGACTCATGAAGGGGCAACACACTTAGGAATCCTTACGATTCCTAAGGAGAACATATACATGCGGGATCCTTACGAATCGTAGGGAGAAAATACTTTTATGGGACCCTCACGGCTCATAAAATTGAAAAGCCTTAGGTGATAGGGATCTAAACCTGTCTCCTAAGACATCGCTCCCCAACGGGAAATGGCAAATGATGAGTCGCTCCTGGCGTTAAGCTTCAGTGTTAGCGGTGCTGATGCTGACCAAAACCCAAATCCCAAGTCCTCCCGAGGCAAATGATGAGTTGCTCCTGGCATTGCTCCAGTGCAGCAATGCTGATGCCGACCAAAACCCAAATCCCAAGTCCTCCCGGGGCAAATGATGAGTTGCTCCTGGCATTATTCCAGTGCAGCAATGCTGATGCCAAACAAGATCCAAATTCCAAGTCCCCAAATGGCAAATGATGAGTCGCTCTTGGCGTTACGCTTCAGTGTTAGCGGTGCTGATGCTGACCCAAAAACCAAATCCCAAGTCCTCCCGGGGCAAATGATGAGTTGCTCCTGGCATTATTCCAGTGCAGCAATGCTGATGCCAAACAAGATCCAAATTCCAAGTCCCCAAACGGCGAATGATGAATTGCTCCTGATATCATGTTCCAGTGCAGTGATGCAGACGCCAACCAAAATCCAATTTCTCAAAATTCTCCCGGCCCTACGGTTAGTCCCCAAATTGACTACCGTATACAATCCATGGGCTCAAATAATTCTCATCATACACATACCCCACCGCAATCACCAGTCCAGCGGCCGGTCTTCGCCCTTGGACTTATGCTCCATTTTGGAAGACCCACTCATGTGTCCTCACGATACATAAGGAGAACCAACTTACGGGATCCTTACGACTAGTAAGAAAACACCTTCGTGGGATCCTTACGACTTACAAAGGAAAAACACACTTGGGAGTCCCCACGACTCCTAAGGAGAAAGTGCACCTACGAGATCATTTCGACTCGTAGGGAGAAAATGCTTTTATGAGACCCTTACGGCTCATAAAATTGAAAAGCCTTAGGTGATAGGGACCTAAACCCGTCTCCTAAACCACCGCTTCCCAACAGGAAAAGGCAAATGATGAATTGCTCCTGGCACATGTGCTTCAGTGTTAGCAACGCTGATGCCTACCCTAATCCCAAAATTCCAAACTCCTGTCCAAATGACCCCTAAGTCGTTAAACTGGGAACGAGAGAAATTTCCTCATGGCAAATGATGATTCGCTCCTGGTACCATATTCCAGTGTAGCGGTGCTGATGTCAACCCAAATCACATCAAATCAGCAAAACAACTAATGACCTCCCTGGCAGAATCAAATTCCACATCGGAAACAAGTCAACTTCATCCCTGACACCGCAAGAAGCAGAGCAAGTCAAATCCAGCACCGACCGTCCACGTTGCTAAAAGGGCAGCACCGACCGTCCATATCGCTAAAAGGGCAGCACCGACCGTCCAAGTCGTAAAAAGGGCAGAACCGACCGTCCATGTCGCTAAATGGCAGCACCGACCGTCCACGTCGCTAAAAGGGCAGCACCGACCGTCCACGTCGCAAAAAGGGCAGCACTGACTATCCAAGTTGCTAAAAGGGCAGCATCGACCGTCCAAGTCGCAAAAAGGGCAGAATCGACCGTCCATATCGTAAAAAGGGCAGTGCCAGCTTCCCAAAAGAGGTAACCAAATCAAGTTGCCTCCACGTGAAAGAAGATCCATCAATTTCATGCACACGACCCACATGTGTGGTGTGCATTTATTGATGGGGGCCAATTTGTTGGGGTAAAAATTTACACCCCGGTTGACCAAGTCAAAATCAAAGTCAACCCCAAGCCAAGTGGGCCCATGCCCGGGTCGAGTCCGAACAAGAAGCGGCCGGCTTCCCTCTATGCCAAGATAAAAATTTTGTAATAAATAATTTTGTTGTATTTCTTGTATTTTTATTTCATGAATAAATGTAAGAAAATGGGCATAGAGCCAAATTTTGTAAAGCCCATGGCTTATGTGCAAAAAGAAATGGCACATGAGCCATGGGATAGGCAAAATGCCATTTTGTGAAGCAAAATGCCATTTTGTGAAGCAAAATGGGCTATGTGTAAAGTGTATAGCCTATAAAGGCAAGGATAATGAAAATATCCTAACAACTTTTTCTTTCTCTCAAAAACATTTTAGATCTGAGATCTTTCTCCTTCCTCAAGGTTTTCAAACCTTCTCCTTTCTTTTGAATTAAATCAAGAGTTTTACTCTTCATTTTATAAAACTAAATAGTTTTTCACCACAAAACCCATAAAGGGGAACTCAAATCTTCCATTAGATCTCAAAAAGGAGAGTTTTTTAAAATCTCATACTTCTTGATCTTCAAGATCCGGCCAACAAAGAAAGAAGAAGGAGATCCATCTTCAGAAACCTCACTTTGGGGAAGAACTACGGCTCAAGGGGAGAAGCCCTTCATCAGCTTCAAGACAACTTAGGAGTTTAACTCCATTCTAATTTCCCTTTCGGGAGTTTCTGGGGCTAAAAGCCCCTTTTTCTTGCCAGCGCCCAAGCGCCCGAGTGCCTTGCGCTCCAGCACCCAACGCCCACGTGCCGACAGGTGGCGCACTAGCGCTCGAGTGCCCAGTGCCTACGTGTCGACACGTGGCGCGCTAGTGCCCCCAGCGCCCACGTACTGACACGTGGCGCGCTAGCGCTCGAGCGCCTGGCGCTCAAGCGCTAAGCGCCCACATGCCGACACGTGGCGCGCTAGCGCTCGAGCGCCTGGCGCTCAAGCGCCAAGCGCCCACGTGCCGACACGTGGCGCGCTAGCACCTAAAGCGCCCACGTGTCGAACACGTGGCGCGCTAGCGCCTAAGCGCACAGCACCTAAGCGCACAGCGCTCAAGGCGCTGGCCCCACGCGTCCTTTGGGCACTTTTTCTTCCTTTTTTATATGTATATATGTATATATATAGATACACACATATTCTACAACACTGTCCCTCCTAAAAAAATTTTGGGCTGGGGCGCTGCCTCGCATCCCGTAAGAGGGCTGCTAGCCCCCTTAACCCTCAGCCCGCTATCCGGGTAGCGGGACCCCCGTAAAAACTCTGCATGGCTCCCGATGTATCCAAAACCCCCTTTCAAAACACAACACATGCACGCCGCACATTGAGTTCACATGACTAGTTTAACCCGTTAATCAGAGGTTCTCTCGCTCCAAAGGCGGGGGGTAATTAACGGCAGCTTAGTCCGCGGCTGCCGGAGATTCGGATCCCCACAATCAATAAACCTTGGCCTACCCTAGACAGGGGGAATCTGTAGTATGCCTGACAAGCGCGCGCGTATTCCCATCTCAATGGGGTGACGAAAAACACCCTACACCTGTGTGACAAGAATCCTTTGACAGATTATAGCATAGGAATGTCATTTTCTATCAAGAGAATGCCATCCACGTACAAGACGAGGAATACGACAGTTCATGCTACAATCTTACTATATATACATGGTTCATCTGGATTTTTGATAAAGTCATATTCTTTGACCGTTTCATCAAAACAGATGTTCCAACTCCGCGATGCCTGCTTTAGTCCATAAATGGATTTAAGCAACTTGCACACTTTTCCGCTGCTCCCACTCTGATTGAAACATTCTGGCTGATCCATATAGACGCACTCGTCCAAATTTCCATTTAGAAAAGCCGTCTTTACATCCATCTGCTAGATCTTATAATCATGGAAGGCAGCAATGGGAAGAAGGATCTGAATGGATTTGAGCATAGCCACGAGAGAAAAGTTTCGTCATAGTCCAAACCATGCCTTTGACGAAAACCCTTTGCAACAAGTCTAGCCTTATAGGTTTCTACCTGTCCATCTACACCAATCTTCTTTCTGAAGATCCACTTGCATCTTATGGGTTTTACCCTATTTGGAGCAAAGTCCAAAGTCCATACTTTGTTGGTGTACATGGACTCCATCTCGGTCCGCATTGCATCCAGCCATCTTACTGAGTCACCGCTCTGGATGGCCTGCTGGAAGCTAGTAGGTTCATCATTATCAATGACGCAATCCTCTCTATCCCCGTCTACGATAAAACCGTAGTATCTCTCAGGCGGATGAGATGGCCTACTACTCCTGCGGAGGGGTGCGGGAATGTACTGTTTTTCTGGAACTTCTGGTTCTACCAAGCTTTCAGTAGTAGCTTGTGGTTTTGGAATTTCTTCTAGTTCTATTGCGCTCCCACTTGTTTCCTTTTCTAAAACTGCTGTTCTAGAAAATGGGCATTACGAGAAACAAAAACCTTTTGTTCCTCTGCGTAATAGAAAAAATACCCCTTGAAGTTCTTTGGATATCCTACAAACTTACACTGTACTGAGCGTGCCTCGAGTTTGGCCGCATGCTGCTTTTTAACAAAAGCTGGACATCCCCATATCTTAAGATACTGAAGATAAGGTTTCTTCCCACTCCACATCTGATATGGTGTGGTAGGCACAGTCTTGGTAGGAACCCTGTTGAAAAGATATACAGCTGATTCTAGTGCATAACCCCAGAAAGATCGCAGTAACTCAGCATTACTCATTATGGAACGTACCATATCCAATAGGGTTCGGTTCCGTCTCTCCGATACACCGTTGTGTTGTGGAGTGTATGGAGGAGTAAGCCGAGAGAGAATTCCTTTCTCTTTTAGGTAACCGAGGAACTCGGCACTTAAGTATTCACCACCTCGATCAGATCTCAGTGTCTTGATACTTTTTCCGGTTTGGTTTTCTACTTCATTCTTATATTCTTGGAATTTCTCAAAATCCTCGGATTTATGTTTCATCAAGAAAATGAATCCATACCTAGAGAAATCATCCGTAAAAGTAATGAAATATGAAAAACCGTTTCTTGCATGTGTAGACATTGGACTACATATATCATTGTGTATGAGTCCTAAGAGCTCGCTCGCTCTTACTCCACGTCCAGTGAATGGAGTCTTTGTCATCTTTCCTATGAGACATGATTGACAAGTGGCATAAGATTGATATTCGAACGGATCCAAGTATCCTTCTTTATGTAACTTAGTTAACTTTGTCTCATTGACGTGACCTAGTCTACAATGCCATAAGAAAGCCTGATTTATATCTGGAGACTTTCTTTTTAGTGTGTTCTGGACATTGAAAATCTGCAATTGGTTTAACACGTATAAACCGTTATCTAGTGTACCGGACCCAATTAAACCATGATTAAGGTGGATGTTAACAACATCGCTTACAAACGTGAAATCATAACCTTCTTTTGATAACAACGATATTGATATGATATTACACGTTAAACTAGGTATACAAAAACAGTTGCGTAAAACCAAAATATGTCCACTTGTCAATCCAAGGTGATAATCCCCTACGGACACAGCATTCACTCTCGCTCCGTTAGCAACCTGGAGGGTCATATCACCAACCTTCAGTACTCTACGGCTTCTCAGTACCTGCAATGAATTGCATATATGAGATCCCGATCCGGTATCCAATACCCAGGAAGTAGAGTTGATTGACAGACAATTTTCAATTACAAACACACCTGAAGCCGAAGCCAAAACTTGCCTCGGGTCCTGATTCTTGGAAATCCAAGCTTTGCAATCCTTCTTCCAATGGCCTTTCCTACGACAGTGGAAGCACTCGTCCTTTGCTACTACCAGCACCGCAACCTTTTCCTTTCGCTTGACTCCCACCTTACCAACACCACCTCTCGGTTTGGTAGCGGCCTTCTTCTTACTTCCTTTGGCCCTTGCCTTGGAACTGGAAGAGGAAGCACCACGAACAAACATAGTGGATGTTTCCCTTGCTTTCTGTAAGGTGCCCTCTGCACTCCTCAACATGTTAAGGAGTTCTGGAAGTTCAACTTCTTTACCTGGAATATTGAAATTCAAGATAAACTGGGCGTAGGTGGAAGGAAGGGACCGAAGGACCAAGTCTGTATACAGCTCGTTCTCTAATGTTGTCCCGAGGTCCGCGAGCTCCTCAATATAGCCAATCATCTTAAGGACATGTTCCCCTACAGATAATTCGACGGCCAGTCTCGACTGAAACAAGTTCTTCGAGATTTCGTATCTAGCTATACGAGATTGCTCTCCATACAGTTCCTTGGTGTGGAGAAATATGGCTTCAAGATCCATATTCTCGTGCCTCCTCTTATGTTCATTATCCATAGAGGCAAGCACGATGCATTTGGCCTTTGCGCAGTCTAACTCTCAGGTCTTACGGATTTCCTTATCCGCAACACTGGATTCTAGACCTGGGACGGCAGGGGCTTTAGTAGTAAGGACATACCCCAATTTCTCATAGGTGATTGCCATCTTGACATTCCGGAACCAATCTTTATAGTTTAGCCCTGTCAAAATATTTTTATCTAATAATAACTTAAGGCCCGTCATGTTATTGGTCGCTGCAATTAGGAGAGAGAGAAGAAAACACTTTAGCATGATACTCTTGCAAGTTTAGAGTGGTTTTTAGTTTATCTAAACAGGATGGCTCCCATTGTTTCTCAAATCCTTCCTCAAACCAAAAAGGAAGAACTAGTCAGGACTATTCTTACTATACAATACTTGCTTAACCGTTCAGCCAGGCCGGTGTCGGTACTTCGAGGGAGGTTTTACGACGCTTTCGCGAAGTTCCTTAATTAAATAACCTCTTTTCTCTGGGGGCGTAGCCCCGCTGACACCTTTCTTGACATCTACTTGGTTTATAGCATTGATCGTGAAGTAAAAGAATCTCTTAATGAGTAGCATATACTCATAGTAGGATCGGGATCCAAATATCATTGTGTGATAAAGCTGAAGGTATCCTACAAAAATTATCACACTCCAAATGGTATGAAACTCTAGCAAGTTTCAGTTTCTTTAGAAACCCCCGATATGAATTTCTGCCCCACGTTCTTATGACCTTGACGTTGGCCAAAATGTCATAAGTCACATGTCAAGTTCTACCCATCATTATCTTGTTAATTTGAACCCATCCGTACATAGCTCTGCCAAATGGCAGTACGACTGTCCCAAACCAACTCATCTATCTATACAACAGATGAATACCCAGCAGCTACCAAACACTATACCTTGGCGTTGGTTAAAATACATAGCTTGAATACTATTGAATACCCAACTGAAATGACGGAGGGCTACGAATGGTTTTGGCGAAACCGTGAACGTAGTGAACTTGATATGATCGAAGGAACCTGATAGCTTTTAAAAGGAGTGGTTTAAGCTCTGCAATTAAAAATCTCCTGTTTTTAAAATAACCGAGTGGTTTCTTTTAAATTGTTCTAACGATTCAACTTTGGTTTATTTTCTTTGCATTAATATAATGCGTCCCATCTATTAACCTATCATTGCAGAAAACAACGAAAATACAACGTCCGCTTATGCTATATGCATTCGCCACTGGGTCCCGTCATTCACACGTTAGGTTACTTAACTAATGACAGAGCGGGGCTGGGCTAGCGCGGATGCAAAACATAAGCAACGCCCACTAGATATCATATATAGATATTTTACATTCGTCAGACGCAATAATAGGCATTCCAGATCACAGATGAACATATTGGATATTCTAGGGATCCGCATTTCTTTTGAGCCTGCAATGAAAGACGGATTACATAGTCGTGATAAATAGCCAACCCCACCCTAGACCTCTACGGGTACGGCAAACTACCCGTCAAGTACCCGAAGTGAAGCGGTCTCCCTCAATGACGTGAGTAGGCCACTAAGCACTTCAAAGTACCCGGTAGTTTGTGCAGCCCACCTTGGGTCTATCTTAGGAGCAGAAAACAGTAAATGAAATAATACAACGGTAGCTTCAACCTCAACCCGGATGTGCCCTGCAAAAGAATATTACAACAATTTACAATTTATAAATGAATGAAAGAAACACTCATCTCACATCCCCGGCTATCCATTCACGACAATCCAACAAGTTCATATTCACAAATATAAAGTAACCATTACAGAAATGTGCAACCCCCTGCTAACCGACATACTAGTAATTAAGGGTGGTTTACGAACAAATTAATCACAACACAGATATAATCCAGTTAACCAAAGTTCTTAGAATTTCGATCAAGCACCACATATGAATCTACTCCAAAAAAATCTCTGTGCACATAAAACCTGAGCAGAAACAAAATATCCCAGAAAACCCAACATCAACATAGAAGAATAACTGAGTAAATTTAGGTTGACTCGGTGTCAACTCGGCCGCGGATCCGCGGCGGATCGCTTCGATCGGCCACGGTTCCGCGGCGGTTTGGACGAGTCACGATCCCAAATTTCTTCACAATTCTTAAAAAACCCTGCTTGTATTTTTAAAGGTCCTTGAAAAATTTTTAGAGCCCAATTTAAAATCGGCAGAAACTTGGTGAAAATGTCGTTTTTTTGGGGATAAAATTGCAATCGAATTTCTAAAGACTTTGCTAACATGTTAGTTATGGTTTATCTAGACTCTGATACCACAGTAAGTCAATGCTACACACCCCACAAGATGCGGGGAGGTGGAATAGGTAAAACAATCATTTTGTTCAAAGTAACATCGACTATCAAACGGATCTTTGCTAAACCCTAACTAACAAACTATCTAGAAGTAGTTAACTACTATGATAGATGATTATACCTCAAGATACTAGTCCTTCTTATTCTTGTTGTTCACCTCCTCCTCGTCCTCCTCGATGTAATAGAAGATCCATCCGAGAGTTCCTTCTTCAAGCTTTAACCTCTAACTTGAGGTAACTAAGTGGCTACGATTGCTAATCCAAGTGACCTAGAGGATATATAAATAGATTAAGAATCTATTAGTCCTGCTAATCCTAGGGTTCTCAACACATGAGAGGATTAGGGTTAGGATGCAGAAGATGAGAGCTTGAGGAGAGAGAATGTGTTTTTTGATAATGAATTGAACTTGAGTCATTTGGATAATATCATGAAGCATGAAAATATCTAAGCAATAAATTATCAACCATGCTTCATTAATTACTTTGAGGTGAATCACCTCATGACTCATGGTGCAATTAATGAAAATTACACATCACCTCTCCACCTCATTAAGTTTAATTCACAAATGAATTAAAACTAAATGAGTCACCTTTCTTCTAGAAGCTTCTCGAGTAAATACGAGAATGCCCCTCCCATCCGTATTTACGAAAACACGGATATACTGAGACTGCATAAATCCAATAATCCAATACTAGAATCTGGCTTAAACCAAAGCCTGCTAGTATAATCTGTCCGAACATCATACGTGCACAAGTACACGTATATGTCCGAACCCTGTCGTAAAACCATACGACCTCTATATTGTTTCGCCTGAAGCAGGGAAACCCGCTGTGTGGGACTCTAAAGACTCGACACTACGCTAGCAGTGGGTTTAACCACAGGCCGCAAGCGGTACTAGTTGTACGTAACGGTCCCCAGGTAGATGTCGAAAAGAAGGTTGATGAGGAAACCCATCCGAACTCCTACTGAGCCTGATGTGACAATCTTTGTACAGTCTAGTCTGTTCGTCTAAGACTATCGTATATCGGGCCTAGGTGGCGGCAAACGTCAGTCCCCTAAAAGCAGTATAAGTCGTGTCGGAATGAAGCCCATCACACCTTGAGAAGCTACTGGAAAACCTATCAGTAAATCTCGCTTGCCCTGGCCAGGGACCTTGCGTAATGGCTTTCCAAATACAGCGCGATATCAACCCCCAACACCGGGAGAGACGAATCCTATCTAACCGCCACTGCCTCCAAGTGCTTCGGGATTGCACCCAGCTGCTACCTGTTTTCACGACTCAGTCGAGCCGTGGTTGGGTAGCAATCTAAGAACAGTGGGAACACACTCGAGGCGAAGCAGCAGTGTCAAGTCTACGGACTATACTGTACTCATGTCACCTGAGAAGTGTTAACTGACGACGGGTATAATACCAACCAACAGTTCCTTGCGAGTCCTGTTCGGTGTACCCGTAACCCAACGAGCACCTGCATACTATCTCCAGTACAATGTACTAATGGCTGTAGGATAGACCATCTCCTCTGCTGGGACGAGAAGCGTATACACTCGTCTACTCTGGAGTATCGATGCCCTGTCTCAATAATCCTACGACTAAGGACTTGAAAAATGATGTGTTTGTAGACTACCCAGCCCCCATTAGTGTAACTGCCATCACAACGCTGGTAGTCAAGCAAGATCCTATGGGCTCTATCAATATGTATTCGCGATATGCTAAAAGAAACATATACAAATATTAAGATAGATATAAACAAAGTAGCATATTACTATGTTGAGCAAGACTGTTAATATAACTGTGAATATCCCAAGCTTCCATTAAGTAATATACAAGCTAGTATGATACAATAATGGACCCTAGGGCATATACACTAACATCATCAACCTACACTAGATTAGCCATTTAGTTTAGGTTGTTTGCTTCACTAATTCTTAATTAGTGAAGAGGTAACTTGAGTTAGTGTCTTCTCGACGTAGATCATCTTCGGCCTCGAAGATTTCAAGCAAGCTTGTTCATTTCACCTTGTGGAGCCTTACAAGAGTCCGGGAGATCACTACTTGGAGCGAAAGGACAACTACACGGAGCTTTTGAAGTGAAGGACCGGTCTACAAAGGTTGTATTCCTTGTTCACTTTGTATGTAAAGTTGTTTACATTCTAGCATAACCCTAATCCTCTAGTTGGATCCTTGGTTTGGGTTACCTAGCATACTAAATTTTTATAAAATGGCATGGTTGATGCCTTTCGAAACCTTGTAGTCGTGCTAAAGAACCCTACAGAGGTATTAGAGTCAAGATAGAGAATTAGACGATATTAGTAGAATTACAAAATTGAAACAACTCCGAAACAGTCAAAACAAAACCCTAGTTTCTGTCGAATTTTTCAGAGCCTCTAAATTTTTTTTAAGAAAGTGCAGAATGTTACATATGATGTAGCATGAACACCAGAGTAAAAAGAGCCACTTTCAACGGGTTTGACCCGGCGAAACCTCTCTAAAAACCGGCCCCACTAGTTTTTCAATCATGTTTTGGCCTCGTTTCACTTTGGTGTTCCAGGCTCTGGGTTTTGGTGTTTCAGGTATTGTTTGTTTTTATTAAGATTACATATGATGTTATCTTTTAGTAAAAACAATTCAGAGTGTTTCGTAGTCGTAATTTTAACATCATTTCGGGTAACTTGACGACGTTAAAATATTCGAACGAATATCAATAACCCATTTTTTCGCTCTCTTGAAATTTTCCAAATGTTGGAATTTTTTAGGTTTAAAATCTTCAGAAAATCATGCAGGTAATTCTATAGACCCTCTAGAAGAACGAAACCCTAACTCGATCCTATGACCGCGGAACCACAGCTAAACCCTAGGGTTTGTAGCAGTTCTGCGGCGCCATAGGTGAGACAAGGGTTGGCCTTTTTACGGTTGGTTCGTAGGTACTGTGGCATGTTTTGGGTATTTTTTAAAACCGTGCTCATGTGTTGAGCTCTCTGGGAAATTTTGGGTGTTTGTTGATTCGATCGAAATGTTTAATATCGTCTAACTATATGTGTATTGTGATACAATATTTGGAATCCACAATAATCAGTTTTGTAAAAACTGATTTGAATTTTATAAATCTAGCAATTTAGTCTCATTTGATCAGTTGCCGCGGGATTTTGATTCAGATCAAAACTCCGTCGCAATTACGTAGTGTACATGGATACTCGCTGGGTAACGTTACTAGATAGCCATGCCCCATAGCCCCGACCAAGTGACTGTAGAAGAACCCCGTTGCCAAAAGTATCCGTCAGGGTGCTCGCTGTTCATATCATAATATTGCATTTTATATTCCCCATTCTTATGCATTTTACAATAAAAACAGGTGCTTTTGACCCATGTCTGCTATATAGTACAGGTTACAGGTTCTTGGAGCGAAAACAGTGAAAAACACAAAAGACGAGACAAAAGAAAGACTTTTGACCAACAAATAGGAGGATCTTAGTCAAGCCTAGACGAAGAACAGTTCACAATGTACAAGGCAACACAAGGTCCAAGAATACAAAGCGAACGGTTAAAAATCCATTGCAAATTGTTCACTGAAAATCTGGAACCAATGTAGAAGCCCAATTGATAAAAGAACCAAAGAATCAGAAGTCCAAAAAGACCCAGAACAAAACCCTAAATTTTTAGCACCCAAGACTGCCAAAGGGCCGCGGAACCGCGGCCCAAGCCTACCATTGCCGCGGTTCCGCGGCCAGAAGAAGCCCGTACTTCGAGGATTTTTTACCAAAATATATGGCGGCGCTGAATAGTTGACCTAAGGGCAAATTTGTAATTGCAGACGTGCGAATCAACTGTAAACCTAGGGTTTCTATGTCTTATAAATAGAACCCAAACCATTTTATTTTCTTATGCCTCTATTCATTAATAAAATTCTGTTTTCTTTGAAGATTGGAGTGCATCAATCGTAAGTAGGTTATTTTTCTGCCCTAGTTCTAATTTTAATTCCTGCCCTAGGTAAATTCTTTTCTTGCCCTAGTTTAATATAGTTTAGAATTTTATCAACTTGCAATAGATGTTTCATCTCTTTAATAAAAACAAAATAAAAATTATGTCTTTCTTAATTTCCTCAATGAGCGAGTAGTTTCCTCGCTTGTTAGGGTTAGGAATAGGGAAGGGTTTGAGAGATGAAGATCTCTCATCTCTTTTCTTTGCCAATCTATTATGAACATTAGGACTCCATGCATACTTTCATCTTCCGCTCCCTACGACACTCTACCCTCGAGGTAACGGTGATTCATAGTATAAAAGACCGGAGTTGTAAGTTTTCTATGGAGGTTAGGGTAAAGGTTAAGAAAGGAAGGACAAGGATCTAGAGGAAGAAGCATCTTCCTAATCATCCTAATCCCCTTTATTAAAATTTACCATAACCCCTAATATGATATCTAAATTAAGGCATTGGAAAGAGGTGTAGATATTTGTTTACCAAACTTTACCTAAACCTAATCCTAGCAAGTTTCTAATCCTAGTATAACACAACTTCGTTTTTAGATCTAATTAAAAGACCAAACACCATTTGGAATTAGCTCGTAAGAACTTGAAGGAGATTTACAACATCCCTGTGGACCGACCCGTATTCACCGGCTAGCTTCATGCGACGCCGTTCTTGATTGCGGTAAATAATTTTTGATCGATAAAACCTCTCTAAATCAAATGGTGCCGTTGTCGGGGATGGCGTAAAATTTCCTTTTTGTAATTTCGGGTTAATATAAAATATAAAAAATCTTAAAAATTTGAAAAAATTAAAAATATAAAAATTCTTTCATCTTTTATTGTTTGAAGGGTTTCTTTTGTGAATTTTTGCAGGATTGACGGATCTGGAAAATTCCAGAGTGCGAAACAGAAAAGGTTACATCGAAATAGAGAGGGATTGCGAGTACAGAACAGTAGAATTTTTTTGGACACCCGAACCCTCCACGAGACCGCGTTTCCACCATAATTACCCCATCAAAACCGCGGTTCCACGGCTCCCTGTTGTCTTCTCTGCGCGAAAATTGCTCGGTTTGTTTCCTCATTCTCCCCTCTGCAAATCCCCATATATCTTCTGTCAAATCTTCTGCAGAATTCTTTGCGCTAAAAATCTTCTTCCCCCTTCCAATAATTGATTTTCTGCAGGATTCTTTGCGCCGCGCTAAAAAATAATTGATTGCAAGTGATTTACTGCTTTGCATATTTTAATCTGACTTTAAGGGGCTATTGACCAATTCAGATTGGGTGGGGATTTCATTACCCTTCCCAGGACCCCAGAAATCACTTAAAGCATTTGCATTGACCACTCTTAATTAAAAAATACTAGACTCAGCCCAAAGGACGTCGCGCTCAATAGGACAGAGGACTAGTATAGGCATCGGCCGTTTATTCTTACCTGACTTTGTGGTGCCTAGGCAAGTGTGTCAAGGCTAGTGGTTTTTAATTAGGCCCACAGTGTGGTTCCTTCCCACTTACCTGGCACTTACTTGGCCGCAATTGGCGGTGAAGAGGCAATTTGAGGTCCTATCTCTAGCCCTTCGGAACAGTTAGGAGCTGTCTAGCTGACCTAGGTGACCCTAGACCTAGGCCTGATTGTGCATTTATGGTTAATTGCATTTGTGTCAAAAGTCTTTTCAAAAATCTTTTTGCAAAAGCTCACTTAAAAAGAAAAAAAAGAAAAATCTTTTTAAAACTTGCAACTTGTCGCTAAAGAAATTTTTGCACTCACCTACACCACTTCTGCTCATTTACGTTTTCTTACCTCCACATTCTGTCTTTCATCTTTCGACTACACTAACCCTTTTAGTGTATGTCCGGTTGGACTAGGGACCCTAGCGCCCGATTAGTCCGTGTTTCGTTGGTACCGACCGACGAACCTCTCGACTCCGAAGTCGAAATCCTGTCCACTTCTTCACTTTCACCATCACATTCTTCTTCCGAAGGTATGTCGGGATACAATCCTAACAACACCTTACCGACGGGAATGATTCCACCTCCGTTAAGTGCGAATAACCCGAATCACCCGCCTGTTGAAGCGCCCACACAAGTCGCGCTCCAGGATCTCTTCTACCCCGTCCGCACCGCCCTTCCTACTTGTCTTTCCCTCCCACCGGTAAATGGGGACAATTTTGAGATCAAACCCCACTTCATCAATATGCTGCCCAAGTTTCATGGTTTGGAATCCGAAGATGCATATATCTTTATCAACAAATTCCAAAACGTTTGCGCTATGATGAAAACTACCCAATTAAGTGATGACGCTATAAGGCTAAGGTTCATTCCTTTCACCTTATGTGACCTAGCCGAGAAGTGGCTATACAGCACAACATCACATTCAATTAGAAATTGGGACGAGTTTGTGAAAGCCTTTCTTAAAATGTTCTATCCTCATCACAAAACTGCTAGAATCCGTAATGAGATTATACAATTTTCACAACTTCCTTCCGAACCATTTTGGAAGTGTTTTGAAAGATTCAAAGACCTACTCGTTCAATGCCCTCATCATGGGATCGAAAGTTGGCAACTTTGCCAAACATTATACGAGGGATTGAACCCGGCAACGAAGCAGTTGGTAGAAACCATTTGTCAAGGTCACTTTCTAACCAAATCTAGTGACGAAGCGTGGCAGTTTCTTGAGGATCTTAGTGAACAAACAATTAAGTGGGAGAGCACCAAGACCACATCATCATCATCTTCTATTGGTCAACCTAGGGCAGGCATACATCAAGTAGAGATGTCGATTGCTATGAAGGCCGAGATAGCCGCTCTTACGAAAAAGCTAGAAGCGATTGAGACCAAAATCTCATCGCCTTCTCCTGCCCCCGTTGTGCCTCCACGAACTATTTGTGCTTGTTGTTCGGATCCATCACATCTCATTGAAGAGTGTCCCTACACTGCATCTACTCAAGGACAGGATCAAGTCAATGCTGCCTTTCAGCAACGACAAAAAAACGATCCATACTCTTCAACATACAATCCGGGTTGGAAGAGCCACCCAAATTTCGCTTGGAACCAAAATCAACAATTCCAAGGAAATAACAATTTTCCAAGGCCTCCTCCTCCACAACAACAAGCACCTCCACAAACTCAATTTCAACAATCTTTCCAACAGCAACCTTACCCTAATCAAGTGAACAATTTTGTGCCTAACACTTCTTACCCGCCAAACAATTTTGTTCAACCTAATAATGACAAGGTTAGCTTGCTCGAAAGAAGTCTAGAGGCATTCCTAAAGCAATCTACACAATCTACAGCAAGATTAGAGACTTCTATTCAATCTTTGGTGCAAAACAGTGCCTCACATGATCAAAGTATCAAATCTATTGAGGCACAAATTGCACAACTCAATGCTGCGTTGAAAGAGCGAGATAAAGGAAAGCTTCCGTCTTAACCACTGCCAAATCCCGGTCACGTACATGTTGCATATGAACAGCAGAATCATAACGTAAATGCTGTGACCACGTTGAGATCCGGAAAAGTGTTGCAAAACAATGTGGGTATTAACCATGACCCCCCTGCCGGTGGTCCTTCTTCATCTTCTTCACCTCCTTCTTCTTCTTCGTCATTAGAGCCTATTCTCCATCCTTCACACAGCTCTACTTCTTCTATCTTGAACGGACCCACTTCTTACAACACGAACACATTTACACGGGGTTCCGTTCCAACTCAACAATCTGATCCGCAAAAATTGGACTCAACGACTTTTCAAAATGTTCCTTTTCCAAACCGGTTGAGATCCAATAAACCAACTCCACAGACGGAGAAGATTGTAGAGTTGTTCAAACAGGTTAGCATAAATATCCCTCTTTTGGATGCAATCCAACAAGTTCCTTCATATGCAAAAATCTTAAAGGACTTATGCACCAAAAAGAGGAAGTCACAAGTACCAAAGAAAGTTTTCGTAGCTAGTGCTGTTAGTGATACTCTTGTCAATTCTTTACCCCCAAAGCACAAGGACCCCGGTTGTCCTACTATTTCGATAACAATTGGGGACAAGAACATCAATAGAGCACTATTAGATCTTGGTGCTAGTGTCAATTTGCTACCTTATTCATTGTACGAACAATTAGGCGTTGGAGAGCTTAAGCCCACTCATTGTACTCTCCAAATGGCCGACCGATCAATCACCCATCCTAGGGGAGAGTTGGAGGATGTGTTAATTAGAGTAGGGGATTTCATTTTCCCCGTTGACTTTATTGTTATGGATACACAACCTATCGCTAACCCCCGTAATCAAATTCCGGTGATACTCGGTCGACCATTCCTCGCGACTTCTAACGCGGTGATCAATTGTCGTAATAGTTCAATGAATCTATCTTTTGGCAATATGACAATTGAACTCAATATTTTCAAGTTGGGAAGTAGCCTTACGAGCCTAATGCTAGCGTACTTGATGTTTGCTCGATCAATGAGATCGCGGAGGAGGACTGTGAGTTCGAAAATTTTATGTTTGATCATAGCAATGTTGACGCCACTAGTGCGTTCCTCCTAGAATCCAATACAGCTTTCACGACGGACAAAGATTATGAGTGTTTCACCTTTGTTGACAATTTTGAAGACTCTCCACCCGAGTTTGAGTCTTTTGCTTTTTCGGATGAGTTAGTTGAACCATCCGAGTCGGTTGCATACACTCGATTTGAACCTTTGATGGAATCCTTCGAGTTTGAAACAGTTACTCCATTGTTACCATCTATTGTTTCACCACCTAAACTCGAACTAAAGCTTTTGCCGTTGCACCTAAAATATGCTTATCTAGGTGAGAATGAGACCTTACCCATTATCATATCTGCCTCTCTAGCTCTCGAGCAAGAGAAGGCTCTTTTAATGGTCTTACACAATAATCGGCAAGCTTTCGGCTGGTCTATGACGGACATCAAGGGGATTAGTCCCCTCATAGTCGAACATCATATACACTTGATGGATGATACCAAGCCGGTAAGGGATCCACAAAGACGCCTCAACCCCATTATGAAAGAGGCGGTCAAGAAGGAGATTGTTAAATGACTTGATAGTGGTATCATTTACCCTATCTCGGATAGCCAATGGGTTAGCCCCATTCATGTCGTGCCAAAGAAATCGGGCATCACGGTCATTACCAATGAGGCAAATGAGTTAATTCCTACTCGCACCCAAACAGGGTGGCGAGTTTGTATCGATTACCGAAAACTCAATGCCGCAACAAGGAAAGACCACTTTCCTTTACCTTTCATTGACCAAATGCTAGAACGATTGGCGGGGCATGAGTTCTACTGCTTTTTAGATGGCTATTCCGGCTATAACCAAGTCCCCATAGCCAAAGAGGATCAAGACAAGACCACATTTACTTGTCCCTTTGGCACTTTTGCTTATCGTCGCATGCCCTTTGGGTTATGCAATGCACCCGCTACATTTCAGCGGTGTATGATGGGGATCTTTTCGGACATGGTTGAGAAGTTTTTGGAAATCTTTATGGACGACTTCTCCATTTTTGGTGACTCTTTCGACGAGTGTTTACGACATCTTGACGCAGTTCTTACCCACTGTAGGGATAAGAACCTAACTTTGAATTGGGAGAAGTGCCACTTTATGGTACGAGAAGGTATTGTCTTAGGACATGTCATCTCGCAAAACGGCATAGAAGTTGATAGAGCCAAAATTGAAGTCATTTCTAATCTTCCTCCTCCTAGATGCGTCAAAGATATCCGAGCTTTCCTTGGCCATGTCGGTTTTTATAGACGTTTTATCAAGGATTTTAGCAAGATTGCTAGACCCTTGACTCTCTTATTGGCCAAGGACACAACATTTGATTTCGACTCAACTTGTATGGAAGCGTTCGAGTCTTTGAAACTCTCTCATTTCTGCGCCCATTCTTTCATCTCCAAACTGGACGCATCCTTTCGAAATTATGTGCGACGCATCAGATTTTGCCATTAGTGTTGTCCTTGGACAATACATTAATAAGATGCCGCACGTGATTTATTACGCTAGTCGTACATTAAATGAGGCCCAACTAAACTACACAACAACAGAAAAAGAGTTTTTAGCAGTTGTGTTTGCACTTGAAAAATTTTGGCCTTATTTAATTGGCTCTCCAGTCATTGTGTATACTGATCATTCAGCTCTTCGCCACCTTTTTGTGAAGAAGGATGCTAAATCGAGGCTAATAAGTTGGATCCTCTTGCTACAAGAGTTTGACCTTGTCATAAGGGATAAAAAAGGATGTGAAAACGTAGTGGCCGATCACCTTTCACGACTTCCTTCTCCGCCTACGCTAGAACTTCCAATCAACGATGTTTTTCCCAATGAGCAACTCTTAACCATTTCTTGCGAACCATGGTTCGCTGATATCGTAAACTACTTAGCCACCGGCTTGATACCTAAAGATTGGTCGAAACAGGATAAACTTCGATTCTTGTCCCAAGTAAAGCATTTTTACTGGGATGAACCTTATCTTTTTAAATACTGTTCCGACCAAATCATTCGTCGGTGTGTATCGGAAAATAAGGTTAAGAGTGTGCTGTCTTTTTGCCACGATCAAGCATGTGGCGGGCACTTTGGCCCAAAGAAGACAGCCGAGAAAGTTTTGCAGTGTGGTTTCTATTGGCCACGACTCTTCAAGGATGCATATGAATACTGCAAGACATGCTCCCGGTGCCAACACTTGGGCCGGATATCGCGGAGAAACGAAATGCTGCTCCAACCAATTTTGTTTGTGGATATTTTTGATATTTGGGGTATAGACTTCATGGGACCATTTCCTAACTCTTTTGGAAATGTGTATATTCTTTTGGCTGTTGTCTACATTTCAAAGTGGGTCGAGGCTGTGTCCAGCCGAACGAACGACAACAAGGTTGTCATTCGATTTCTTAAAGAACACATCTTTTCTCGATTTGGGCACCCTCGAGCGATCATAAGTGATAATGGTTCTCACTTTTGCAATAGGACTTTTGAGTCCTTAATACGCAAATATTCTGTCACCCATAAGCTGTCAACGCCATACTATCCCCAAACATGTGGGCAAGCCGAGGTCTCGAATCGACAAATTAAGCAAATCCTGGAGAAAACGGTTTCTAAAAACCGTAAAGATTGGTCACTTAAATTGATCGATGCACTATGGGCTTTCCGTACTGCATACAAGACCGATATTGGCATGTCTCCATACCGACTTATTTACGGGAAGGCTTGCCACCTCCCAGTAGAGATTGAGCATAAGGCATTTTGGGCTATCAAAGAGCTGAATTTATCTTTAGGAGACGCGGGCAGCAATCGAAAGCTGCAGTTGAATGAACTAGAAGAGCTGCGGGATGAGGCATATGATAATACCGTGATTGCTAAAAACCGAGCTAAGGTGTTCCATGATAAACACCTTTTGCGTAAAACATTTAAACCTGGTCAACAGGTTTTACTCTATGATACTCGGTTACATTATCACCCCGGCAAGCTCCGTTCTAGATGGAGAGGACCTTATGTAGTTCGTACCGTTTATCCGCACGGTGTGGTCGATCTTGAAAATCCAGAGGACGGTACTCTATTCAAAGTGAATGGGCATCGATTGAAACCGTTCCTCACAGCGGACCCATCGGAGGAGCTCTTATTTTTACAGGAGCCGATCTACACCGATTAAATCTCCTCCACTTTCACCCCCGAATTTCCAATCAACTTTTTCAACACTTTATTTCAAATAAGTTTGGGGGTGTGTATAATATGTAAATATCATAATAAGCAGGAAATTGCCGACATTATCGACCCACTTGGTGCAGCATGACAGTGAGGACACTGTCCAGTTTAAGTTTGGGGGTATGCTCGGTACGTTTTTCCCTCGCATTCATATGTATATTTTTACATTTGCATCCTTATATAAAAATCATAAAAATTTGAAAAATTTGAAAAATAAAAAAATTAGAAAATGGAAAAAACCCATAAAAATTGAAAAATTTCAAAAAATTATAAAAATTAATGTATTCAATTCTAGTTAATTGTTAATTGACTTGAGTTTGATAAATAGGTCAACTGGTTAGGAAAAACTAGATCTTAGACTTAGTAAATTAAAAACCCTAAAAATAACCTTCCTTAAAGTTTAACGGTAGAAAGTATATGTCTTTGTAGTTTATTTAGAAATAGGCAAATTTTAGGTTCACTTCTTGGGCTAAGTCGAAACGAAGGAAAAGTATTGATATTTTTATTAGAGTATAAGTTTGAAAAATAATTCCTAACTTAAGTTTAGATTCTGAAAACGTATACCCTACAAATTGCACAATCACGCACCTTGAAACTTGGAATAGTAGAGGAGACCTTGAAATGCTCTTGTCTAAAGTCCTTAGTACAATGAAAATAAAAGGAAAAAAAAGTGAATAAAGAAGAAAAAAATGAACACTGGTTTTCGTGATTACTTAAGGCTAAAAAATAGAAAAATATTTAGCGAGGGTGCTTCATCACCTAGTGCCTTAGACCAACTGGTTTGGGAGTCACTGCTAAAGCTTTGGGCGTTGCAAAACTAGGAAGTACGCTTTAAAGTGCTAACGCATCTTGTAATCGGTTGTTGGTATCTCAAGAAGTATTAACAGTCGCATGAAGGACGTGCAAGCAAAAGTCAGTTCAAAATTCACCAATTAATAAATGCTTTGGACAATGGACAAGAGTATGATTGCTTGATTTGAATTTCCAAATGTAAGGGTGATTTATAGACACATGTGGGGATATGTGATTGGGATTTAGATGAGAGAAAGGAGTGAAGAATAGAACTTGTATCTTTAGTAAATTGATAAAAATTCCTAAGTGGAGATGGAACCTTAGAAGGAAAACTTAAGAGATGCCGAAAGCTAAGTAAGTCTATAGAACATATATAATCTTAAGTTAAATGATGAGAAAGTGTGAAGAACATGGGTGGATAATTTACGGGTTGACGATAATAGAATTCCTTGTTAGAAAACCTAATTGGAGAACTAAAGTCGAAAAGCCAAATTGATAGGATTTTGTGGGTAGTATCCGCTGAAAACCCTCAGGAGACAACACTCCTCCTACTAGGGACACCTAGAGGTTTAACGACTTGTTGCACGAGCTCAGTGCAATCGCGTTTCCCTGCGAAAGTGCGGTTAGGTTAGATTTTTGTCGAGAATAAAAAATAAGTTTGCTCGAGGACGAGCTGTTGGAGATAGTGCCCTCAGAGTCAATTATTGGATCACAGGCACGTGATTGCAATGATTGAGGGAGGTCCTGTCCCAGTAGGACAGTCTTACTCGAGATGATAGTATGCTATCTGGTTTATCTTTATCATCGTGTACTGCTTTAGGTGACCTGACATGTCGCTATTACACGTTGATAGAGCCCCTAGGATTCTTGCTTGACCACCAGCAGTATGAGGGCGATCATATAAGTGGGAGCTGGGGTCTATAAGCACATCCTTAAAAGGTCCCTAGTCGTGTGAGTTTCGAGACAGGGCATCGATACTCCAGAGTAGACTAGTGTATACAGTCGAGACCCCGACGAGGGGCGGTGGCCGGTTTCATAAGCCATTGGTGTCAGTTGGATCACCTAAGATGTATACAGGTGCTCATTAGGATATGAGTACACCGGACAGGACTCGCCGGGAACATGCTAGTTGGTCTTATACCTGACGTCAGATAGCAGTTCCCTGGTGACATGTGTACAGGTTAGTTCATCGACCTGAGGATCGTCATTTGTCTCGTGTGAGTTCCCACTGTACTTTGATTACTACCTTACCACGCTCAAAGGAGACGTGCAAACAGGTTTTAGTTGGGTACAGTCCCGAGCCACATGGAGGCAGTCAGCGTATCTTCAGGGGTTCGTCTCTCCCGGTATTGGGGGTGAGGTCGCGCTGTGTCTAGGAGAGCCATTACACAAAGCCCTCGGCCGAGGCAGGAGATTTACTGGTAGGTATTCCAGTAGTATCTCAGGGTGTTCTGGGCTACACTCCGACACGACTTGTACCGCTTTTGGGGGTCTGACTTTTACCAACCCCCTAGGCCCGCCATGCGATGCTCATAGACGAACGGACCGGACTGTACGGATATTGTCACTGACAGGCTCAGTAGGGTGTCAGGATGAGTTCGCTCATCGACGTCCCTTTTGGTCAATAGCTGGTGGCCCGTCACGTATTGGCTTATACCTCTGACGTGCTAGTGGTTAAATCCACAACCATGATGTTGACGAGTCTTTAGAGTCCCCCACATTCATTTGCTCAAGTTTTCGGGCAAAACGCTGTAGAGGCCGTATGGAGATGTGGCAGGGTTCGATCAGATACGTGCGGTATTGCACGGATCAGGATTGGACGGATAATACTAGCCGGCTTTGGTTTAAGCCGGATCCTAGTATAGTACAGTGTAGATTTTGTCTCATTGCATTTGTATTTCGGTCGGAATACAAATGCGGGTGTGTATGCACAGTATCGGGGTTTTCCTGTAATTTATTATGGGACCAGTTTTCTGGAGTTGCCAGTTTGCTGTCCGTTTCGGCCAATTTCCTTTGTATCGTTCATTGGCCGAAGATTGGTGGAGGAGGGCTTATTTGCATTTGTGCAAACAAGCTTTTGTGGAGGGGGTCTTTGCATATAATTGTATCATAATACTTGCACCATCATTTGACCTCTTTTGACCATGATGGCTTGACTTGTGTTTTCATGATGGTTGTGGTGGAGTGTTGGCCTTTGATTGTCATCATGCTTGTTGATGATGAAGTGTGATGATTGTTGTTTGAGTGTTGGACTTTCCTAGTGATCATTTCTTTGCATGATTGCCTTTTCTCTCTCTCTCCCTTGGATTATTAGGGGGCTCTCTCATTCTTGGGATACACACTCCATTCTTTCCTCTCCCACCATGCCATGGCCGGCCAAGAAAGGCTAGGGGCTGTCCAAATTTTTAGTGTGGGATTTTTGCTCTTTTGCTCTTGGAAAAATCCCACAAGTTCCATCTCCATGAGATTGTATCATTCCTCCACCTATATGGCAATTCCTACAACCCCAAAAAGAGACATAGTAATCCACACTATATTCTACAGCAAATCTTGGGCACGTCGACTTGCCAGCTTCGTGCCCGAGTTGCCTCGGTATTGTGGTGGGAGCCCGTAAAAGATGCAGACGATGTGGTGCCCTTCCGGCAAGGAGGCGACGACCGGAGTTTCCGCAGGAGATCGGGACGACGACGAGAAGACCGGAGGACTCGGATCAGTCAGTATATCTCTAACCCGTCTTGTAGTTAGCTAGGACTAGTTAATGGCCCGATCCGAGTTTTAGTGCGCGGTGGTGCCGGTTTTCTAGTTTGCAAAATTAAAGTTAACCATCGCTTCAGCATTTGGCCTCGGGATGGAGGCCGGGGCGCCGCCGTGCACTTACAGTGGTATCAGAGCCTCGCCATTAACCTAGTCTAGCTTTGTCTAATGTGTTTACATTTCCGATCGACCAAAATTCCAAAATCCGCGTTTTTCACATGCATCAGTTTTCTGTTGAAATTTTCTGGAGTCGAAATTTTTTTCAGGTTGTAGAAAAGTGATGTACTGGAAATTCTAAGAATACTGTAGAAATTCGATACAGTGACTCCACAATAGGGGCGCGGAACCGCGGCCAAACCCCCCTTTAGGCCGCGGTTCCGCCGCACTATGTTGAGATCACTGCATCAAATTTCAGCAGTTGCTTTCTGGGTTAAAATTAGGATTTTTGGAATATTAATTTTGGGCCCAGAATTTCTTGATGTGCTACAGTAGTACTTGGGGCCCACTTGTTAAAATTTGATCGATCGGATATTTTAAACACATTATTTCACAGTATTTACATTATATCTGCGACCGTGAATGTCACTCGATCGGTAAATCCTGTCTAACTGCTATAGCCCGGTTAGACGGATTTGCGAACGTGACTTTCACGTTATTGTTCTGTGATGCTGTACATTGCTGTGATGTTGCGGATCGGTCGTGGGGATAGCCTGGTTGCAGTGGTAGTACAGTATTGTTGTATTATGTACATTTGATATTGCGGGGCGAGCGTCCGACATGTGGACTGCCGTCACTGCCTGTTTGTATTATTATTTTGGGGCACGACCAGGTTGCGGTCGATGTACCCGTTGTATGTATATTTTACTTTCTGTACTAGGATTACCCCGCGGAGGGGTGCACGGATAGCCGGGTTCTGGAGGGCAACAAGCCCGCATCTCATGGTATTGAGATGGAGGGGGCTTTACTCTAGAATTGGCGGGCTATTTACTGCACTCGTAGGGGGTACAGGTTGACCCAGGAGGGGTGCCCAAGTTACCGGATTCCGTGAAGTGCTGGGTGGTCTATTAACGTTGCTGAAGGGGGCTGCCTCGCTTCAGGTTTTGGTGGGTAACTTGCCGCGCCCGTAGGGGTCTAGGATTTCATTGCACAGGCTATCCACACGACCAGGGGAACGTCGGGTTTCAGTAGTGGCTCTGTGAAACCCGGGGATCCCAGATATCTGTATTGTTCTGTGATGCTGTACATTTCTGTGATGTTGCATTTTATCACGCCTTGAGCGAATATAATATATTGGTATATATATTAGTAGATGTTGTATATGTTTTGCATCCACGCGAGTCCAGTCCCCGCTCTGTCGTTAGTTAGCTAACCTAACGGGTAATGACGGGACCCAGTGGCGAATGCGGATGCCATATACGTACATCAGTATATTTTCGTTCTTTGTGGTATGATCAATTGATGGGACTGCGTTGATTCGGATCAATGCAAGTTAAAAAAAAACCTAATCTGATGTTGTTGGAACATTTTTTTAAAAAAGCTGTTATTGCAAGGACGTTCACTTTTGTTTTGCATCGTGGTATTCAGTTGGAATATCCTGCTCCTCAGTCGACGAGGCAAGGGCCGAGATCCCTTCACCGGGAGTGACCCCTTGGACAAAAAGTTTGCGTCAGGGCAATAACTTCACTATAGCCGATTACTTTTGCTTTGCACCGTGGTATTCAGTTGGAATATCCTGCACCTCATTCTACGGGGAAAGAGCCGAGATCCCTTCACCAGGAGTGACCTCTTTAGCAATGGTTTTCGTTACTATATTTTCAAAAAGCTATCCGTTCCTTCAACGATATCAAGTTCATTACGTTAAAGGTTTTCGCCAGAAACCATTCGTAGCTCTCCGTCGTTTCATATAGGTGGTCAATAGTATTCAAGCTGTGTTTGTTGGCCAAAGTCAAGGCACAGTGTTTGGTAGCTATTGGGGTATTCATATGCAGTATAGATAGATGCGTTGGTTTGGGGCAGTCGTATAGCCTTGTTGGCCAAAGTCAAGGGCTTGTACGGGTGGGCTCAAATTAACTTGGAGAATGACGGGTAGAACTTAACATGTGACTTATTATTTGTTGGCCAAAGTCAAGGTCATAAGAGCATGGGGCCAAAAAAAAAAATCTCATCGGGAGTTTCAAAAGAACTGAAACTTGCTAGATATGCGCATACCTTCTGGAATGTGACACCGTGAGCGGATTCCGTCACGTTATCATGCGATGATAGTTGGATCCCGATTCCCACTGATGAGTTGGTTTACTCCTCGGGTGATCCCGACTAATTCTTCTTTCAGGTTTGGAGAAGAATTTGAGGTTACAGTGGGAGGTTTCCAGATTAGATAAATTGGTAACCATTCTGATCTAGGATAGAGTGCACGCTGAGTGTTTCTTTTCTCTCTCTCTTCGGCAGCGACCATTGACCCGACCCTAAGACTATGACTCAGTGACCAAAATTAACCGAACCTTCTTAAACACTGGCTTTTGGATTGTCAGAGTTGCAGACCTCATTGCCACTCCTACTTTTACCCTTTTCTCCAGGACACCCCGTATTACTACGAACGTCCACTTCCATTTGGACAAAACCATCGTATGGTTATATACGAACTCGAAGGGATTTATTCGAGGATGGTTTCCGGTTCTGGAGAAAACGGATAGAATTATTCAGTTGTCTTTTCCTTTTACCTTCTCTGGAGTTGTGAGTATTCCTTGGTTTAGGAGATAGTACACCTATTACGCAAATTGGATAGTCTTATTCCAAACCATAGGCAGGTGCCGACCGGTAGGGAATGAAGAAAACCAATTAGCCTAACGATGGTGTACAGAAGGTATTAAGTTAAGACAAAGCAAGGGATTAGTAAAAGGGCAAAGTAAATTGCGACTGATATTCACGACCAAACCAAGTATTTCATTACCACTCCCAAATCACCTTTGTATTTCTCCAGAACACTCCGTATCACTACGAAGATCCACAGTTTATTGGATACTCCATCGTATGGTTATATACGAACTCGAAAGGAACTTGTTCCAGTTCGGGGATGGATTCTGGTTCAGGAGAAATAGGAATAAGGTTTATTCGGTTGTCTTTTATCTTCACCTTCTCTCGCATTGCGAGTGCTCCTAGGACTGGGACTGTACACCCATTATGCTTATTGGATAGTCTTCTTCCAAACTATAGGCTGGTGTCGAACGGTAGGGAAGGAAGAAAACCATTTGGCCTAAAGGGGTGTGCAGAAGGTAATGACTAAAGACATAAAAAGGGATTTGGAGAGGTGGCAAAGAATTATACGGTTACAGTCGTGAATCTGGATAATGGAAGAGGCATTACTAGGAATACCGGGATACCCCATCGAAACATTTCAATGTTTCAGTTTCACTGTGTACTGTTAAATGAAAACTGATTTCCTAATTAGACACTTGTTCCAGGGTATGTATTTACCAAGTTTGATTCTCACATCTGTATGGTTTTACAGATGATGAGTGGGAGTGAGCTATTGGGAATTAGGTGATTGTCCTCATTATGTCGGGATTCGTTGTAATCGGTGATATTTGAGGAAGTCACCTGGGTTGTTTGCCGGACGGCAAATATTTGGTTTTGAATATCAGCTGTTGTGCACCAATTTCAAATTGATATATCTGTACATCTATTTTCATAGAGTGAGATATACCTTTTGAAATTATGTCTATGACATTTACCTATATCAGTGGATGGTTAGATAAGGAGCATTAAACAGCGGTGTAATTCTTCTTAACCATAAGTACAGTTTTCAACCTACGACACACAGTGAATGAGTTATCAGACTCAAGGGACTTATACAGAGTATTGTATGTTGTCCAGGGTCCATCAGGACAGAGGGGTTGGTCCTCGTGCTATATTCGGTTTACTTATGACTTCTCTAGTTTTTAGACAGGTGTTTCGTGGAAACACAGGGTCCGAATTTGGAGAAGTTATAGGTATTTGAATAGAGTAGAGAACCAGGTATAGCAAGTATCGGGATTCTTCAAAGTGATCGAAGATATAGATACTTGTGTACGGTATTCAGTTGATAGTAATGATTTAGGGAACTTGCTTCTCTTTCAGGTTACTCATAATTGGAAGCATTCCTAAGTTGAGTGACGCTAATCGGCCTCTTTCCATTTTAGTTGACATGCACTGGGGACAGCTGCATGATTTGAATCTGGTTCAATTAAATCAGTGCCTCTGGTCCTATATGGGATATAGAACAGTTCATAGCTTAACGATGTTAAGGTACGGGGAGTTGTCTGGCTTATGATTAAAACCAGACTCTGGATAACTCAAGGCACGTTTCTGTAATGGCTGTTTGTGGGTTGACCCAGGCTATGACGAGGGTTGACTTTCTACCATCTGGAAGATCAATAGTGATATTGTTCTAAACTCGCCACAGTTTTAATAAAAATGGATTTTTTCAGAAAACAGTAGTGGGAGTATGGTAGAACTGGAAGTGATTCCAGAACCACAAACGATTACTGAAGATTTGATAGGAACCTAAAGATTCAATCTGGTTTGACATTCCATTGGCCACTTCGCAGATTAGGTGGGTAACTTCAGGCACCCGAGAGGTACTCCGGTAGCCTCAAGGACGGTGACAGGAAAGTTCTTGTTTACCCACACTTGCCATAGCTGTTGTTCCAGACTGTGAGACCCGGCAGGAGGATGAGTATAGCGTCGTTCTAAACTGGCTTTAGAAGTGTACGTTTATATGACTCTGCCAGAGAGTTGTCGTGGTCAGTGGGAGCAGCGGAAGCATGGTGGACATGTGGCTTATGTCTATTTATAGACTAAAGCAGATATAGCGGAGAAAGATCATCTATTTCTGACATGACAGTCATAGGTTTGACTTCATCAGAATATGGGATGGATCTGTTAAGAAGGTAGTAGGGTGTGATGTCATGGTATTTGGATGACATACACAGAGTAGGATGTGATATTCCTATACTACGATCGGTTATACTTTGGTCGTCACACAGTGTTTTCTCCACATGGGACTTGGACATTATATCAGACATACTGGTTACTAGATCTATGGTTTTAGATCTAGATTTGGGTGGTTTCCCAATCAGGGTACTTAGACAGCATTCTAAAAGTATTTAGAATGGACGACTCCTGGCACGGTAGTGTACCTGCAGATGATGGAGTCACCCTCTCTAAAGGTGTCTTACAGACTAAAGGGGAGAGGGATGTGCATGATTGGCAGATCACTTGCTCAGGCAATTGAGTCAATCATGAGATGTCAAGTACCACACCAGATGTTGTTCTTGCAGTAGATGCGATAAGTTGATATTAATCCAATCCTGGAGAAACAGTCGGAAGCAGATTTAGAACATATGTGCATGTTCTAGGGATATGATAACGACAGCCTCATTCGGGAGACAGTTATCATTCCAGGCTTCCAAGGTGACATGGACGACAGGGAGGTTGTCAGAGTTATAGTTTTTCCTTCTGACGAGGGGCAGTATTTTGGACAGGTGGTCCAAGGCAATACTGAGGGAGGCATGGCGCAGGACACTAATTAAGTTCAGTTGACGATACAGTCTAAGAAGTTTGGATTTGGAGTTCATTTATGAGCTAGGTCCCATCAGACATCCAGACACATTCTAAGAAAGGTATTGCTCATTTCGGGAGATAGGTTTCTCCGCGAACTTGAGATATAGAGAGACATAGAAAGAAACATCAAGGCGGATCCACTCACTGAGGCTATTCCTCGAACGCAATAGTTTCGCAAACTAGTTTTGTGAGACTGACAAGTAGAAGAGTTGGGTGTTCGGTATCACACGGGCTGTGAGTATGCGACATCGCAATAATTAGCCTTGAGTGCAAGTGGAAGATTGTTGGAGATAGTGCCCTCAGAGTCAATTATTGGATCACAGGAACGTGATTGCAATGATTGAGGGAGGTCCTGTCCCAGTAGGACAGTCTTACTCGAGATGATAGTATGCTATCTGGTTTATCTTTATCATTGTGTACTGCTTTAGGTGACCTGACATGTCGCTATTACACGTTGATAGAGCCCCTAGGATTCTTGCTTGACCACCAGCAGTATGAGGGCGATCATATAAGTGGGAGCTGGGGTCTATAAGCACATCCTTAAAAGGTCCCTAGTCGTGCGAGTTTCGAGACAGGGCATCGATACTCCAGAGTAGACTAGTGTATACAGTCGAGATCCCGACGAGGGGTGGTGGCCGGTCTCATAAGCCATTGGTGTCAGTTGGATCACCTAAGATGTATACAGGTGCTCATTGGGATATGAGTACACCGGACAGGACTCGCCGGGAACATGCTAGTTGGTCTTATACCTGACGTCAGATAGCAGTTCCCTGGTGACATGTGTACAGGTTAGTTCATCGACCTGAGGATCGTCATTTGTCTCGTGTGAGTTCCCACTGTACTTTGATTACTACCCTACCACGCTCAAAAGAGACGTGCAAACAGGTTTTAGTTGGGTACAGTCCTGAGCCACATGGAGGCAGTCAGCGTATCTTCAGGGGTTCGTCTCTCCCGGTATTGGGGTGAGGTCGCGCTGTGTCTAGGAGAGCCATTACACAAAGCCCTCGGCCGAGGCAGGAGATTTACTGGTAGGTATTCCAGTAGTATCTCAGGGTGTTCTGGGCTACACTCCGACACGACTTGTACCGCTTTTGGGGGTCTGACTTTTATCAACCCCCTAGGCCCGCCATGCGATGCTCATAGACGAACGGACCGAACTGTACGGATATTGTCACTGACAGGCTCAGTAGGGTGTCAGGATGAGTTCGCTCATCGACGTCCCTTTTGGTCAATAGCTGGTGGCCCGTCACGTATTGGATTATACCTCTGACGTGCTAGTGGTTAAATCCACAACCATGGTGTTGACGAGTCTTTAGAGCCCCCCACATTCAGTTGCTCAAGTTTTCGGGCAAAACGCTGTAGAGGCCGTATGGAGATGTGGCAGGGTTCGATCAGATACGTGCGGTATTGCACGGATCAGGATCGGACGGATAATACTAGCCGTCTTTGGTTTAAGCCGGATCCTAGTATAGTACAGTGTAGATTTTGTCTCATTGCATTTGTATTTCGGTCGGAATACAAATGCGGGTGTGTATGCACAGTATCGGGTTTTTCCTGTAATTTATTATGGGACCAGTTTTCTGGAGTTGCCAGTTTGCTGTCCGTTTCGGCCAATTTCCTTTGTATCGTTCATTGGCCGAAGATTGGTTGAGGAGGGCTTATTTGCATTTGTGCAAACAAGTTTTTGTGGAGGGGGTCTTTGCATATAATTGTATCATAATACTTGCACCATCATTTGACCTCTTTTGACCATGATGGCTTGACTTGTGTTTTCATGATGGTTGTGGTGGAGTGTTGGCCTTTGATTGTCATCATGCTTGTTGATGATGAAGTGTGATGATTGCTGTTTGAGTGTTGGACTTTCCTAGTGATCATTTCTTTGCATGATTGCCTTTTCTCTCTCTCTCCCTTGGATTATTGGGGGGCTCTCTCATTCTTGGGATACACACTCCATTCTCTCCTCTCCCACCATGCCATGGCCGGCCAAGAAAGGCTAGGGGCTGTCCAAATTTTTAGTGTGGGATTTTTGCTCTTTTGCTCTTGGAAAAATCCCACAAGTTCCATCTCCATGAGATTGTATCATTCCTCCACCTATATGGCAATTCCTACAACCCCAAAAAGAGACATAGTAATCCACACTATATTCTACAGCAAATCTTGGGCACGTCGACTTGCCAGCTTCGTGTCCGAGTTGCCTCGGTATTGAGGTGGGAGCCCGTAAAAGATGCAGACGATGTGGTGCCCTTCCGGCAAGGAGGTAACGACCGGAGTTTCCGCAGGAGATCGGGACGACGACGAGAAGACCGGAGGACTCGGATCAGTCAGTATATCTCTAACCCGTCTTGTAGTTAGCTAGGACTAGTTAATGGCCCGATCCGGGTTTTAGTGCGCGGTGGTGCCGGTTTGCTAGTTTGCAAAATTAAAGTTAACCATCGCTTCCGCATTTGGCCTCGGGATGGAGGCCGGGGCGCCGCCGTGCACTTACACGAGCAAAAGATAAGTTTGGGGGTATTTGTTCATATCATAATATTGCATTTTATATTCCCCATTCTTATGCATTTTACAGTAAAAATAGGTGCTTTTGACCCATGTCTGCTATATAGTACAGGTTACAGGTTCTTGGAGAGAAAACAGTGAAAAACACAAAAGACGAGACAAAAGAAGGACTTTTGACCAACAAATAGGAGGATCTAAGTCAAGCCTAGACGAAGAACAGTTCACAATGTACAAGGCAACGCAAGGTCCAAGAATACAAAGCGAACGGTTAAAAATCCATTGCAAATTGTTCACCGAAGATCTGGAACCAATGTAGAAGCCCAATTGATAAAAGAACCATAAAATCAAAAGTCCAAAAAGACCCAGAACAAAACCCTAAATTTTCAGCACCCAAGATTGCCAAAGGGCCACGGAACCGCGGCCCAAGCCTACTATTGCCGCGGTTCCGCGGCCAGAAGAAGCCCGTACTTCGAGGATTTTTTACCAAAATATATGGCGACACTGAATAGTTGACCTAAGGGCAAATTTGTAATTGCAGACGTGCGAATCAACTGTAAACCTAGGGTTTCTATGTCCTATAAATAGAACCCAAACCATTGTATTTTCTTATGCCTCTATTCATCAATAAAATTCTGTTTTCTTTAATGATTGCATCAATCGTAAGTAGGTTATTTTTCTGCCCTAGTTCTAATTTTAATTCCTGCCCTAGGTAAATTCTTTTCTTGCCCTAGTTTAATATAGTTTAGAATTTTATCAACTTGCAATAGATGTTTCATCTCTTTAATAAAAACAAAACAAAAATTATGTCTTTCTTAATTCCCTCAATGAGCGAGTAGTTTCCTCGCTTGTTAGGGTTAGGAATAGGGAAGGGTTTGAGAGATGAAGATCTCTCATCTCTTTTCTTTGCCAATCTATTATGAACATTAGGACTCCATGCATACTTTCATCTTCCGCTCCCTACGGCACTCTACCCTCGAGGTAACGGTGATCCGTAGTATAAATGACCGGAGTTGTAAGTTTTCCATGGAGATTAGGGTAAAGGTTAAGAAAGGAAGGACAAGGATCTAGAGGAAGAAGCATCTTCCCAATCATCCTAATCCCCTTTATTAAAATTTACCATAACCCCGAATATGATATCTAAATTAAGGCATTGGAAAGAGGTGTAGATCTTTGTTTACCATACTTTACCTAAACCTAATCCTAGCAAGTTTCTAATCCTAGTATAATACAACTTCGTTTTTAGATCTAATTAAAAGACCAAACACCATTTGGAATTAGCTCGTAAGAACTTAAAGGAGATTTACAACATCCCTGTGGACCGACCCGTATTCACCGGCTAGCTTCATGCGACGCCGTTCTTGATTGCGGTAAATAATTTTTGATCGATAAAACCTCTCTAAATCACTCGCGGCCACGGTGTTCCGCCTAAGTGCACTTCGTCGACGGCATCGGGGGTGCAGCCGTCTCCTAATGTTTCTGACGAGCATTTGATTAAGATGTCGGGAATCTTGTTGAATTGCCCAACTTGTTATTGGAAAGTGTTTTTAGTAACGAGAATAAAATGCGGGGTTTATAATTGTTAGGCATGAAATTCGGAATATATGATATTCCGGATTTATGATGTCTAAAGAATTCATATGGTTAGGCATGAAATCTGAAGTATGTGATATTTTGGGTTTATGATGTCTAACGTGGTTGCGGATTCCAATTGTGGTATTTTTCATTTTCTTTTCTGCGACCGTAAGTGTAATATGTGATGTATCGCCGGTTTCATTGCTATATGTCAAAGACAATTGGGATACGCATATTTACTTACGTTGATGACATGTGATGTTATATGTTGCTGGTATATATTATATTGGATCGTCGTGTTTGAATAGCCGGGGTATTTAGGCGTGAGATGAGAGTTTTTTCATTTTCATTCATGTAAAAACTTGTATGTAATATCCTTTTATTGGGGCACTTTCGAGTTGAGTATGATGTCACCATTGTTGTATATTATTTACTTTTCCGCATTATGATAGACCCAAGGCGGGGAGCACAAGTAACTGGGTTCTAGAGTCCAGTGGGAGACCATCTCAAGGAGTCAAGACCGGGTCTCCTAACTCTAGAATTGGTAGGGTTACTTTCCGCTCTTGTAGAGGTCTAGGGATGTGGGTTTGGCTATTCATCACGGCCGTGGAATCCGTGTTTTCAATTGGCTTAATTTAAAACACGGAACTCCTACTATATCCAATATTTCATAAGTTGACTTCTGCTGCTGATATTCTGTGATGTGTTCACTTCATATGCGTGAGACGAATGCTTTATTATTATATATATGAAATATAATAAACGTTACTTATGTTTTGCATCCGCGGTAGTCTTGCCCCGCTATGTCGTTAGTTAAGTAACCTAACGGTGCATAACGGGACACTGTGGCTAATGCGGATAGCATAAGCGTACGTTGTATTTTCGCTTCTTCTGTGATGCTTAGGAAGCATAAATGATGGGATTTCATTAATAAGATTAATGAAAAGGAAAGAAACCTAAAGATATTGTAGAATCAAATTTTCAAAAGGTAGCTCTAGTTCTTGTTTTGCATAGCGGAATTCCTTGATGAATATCCAGCATCTCATTCGATGAGGAAAGAGCCGAGATCCCTTTACCGGGAATGATCTCTTTAGCAAAATCTAGCAGATGCTACACCCACTTGGTTTATTTTGAAAAACATATGATTTTAAAAGAGGAGCTTAAACCACTCCTTTTCAAATCACTCGATTCTATAACGATATCAAGTTCATTACACAAAAGGTTTTCTTAAAAACCTGTTGTAGCCCTCCGCCATTTCAGATAAGTGTTATTTAGTATTCGTGCTACGCTTGTTGACTATGTTAAGGTGTAGTGTGCGGTAGCTAATTAGTGCTTGTCTGCTAAAGCATGTGATGCGATTGGATTAAGGTAGTCATACGACTTTGTTGACTATGTTAAGGCTCGTACGGGTGGGTTTAATTCAATCAGGAAATAACGGGTTAAACTTGGCTAGCGCTAATGATTTGTTGACTATGTTAAGGTCATAAGTTGCTAGGGGCAAAATACTATTGGGAATTTCAAGTGTTGAAATTTACAATGAGATTGCATACCTTCTGTAAGTCTACGGTAGCGCCCCGGCTATCAATCTGAGGCCAAACGCGGAATAAAAACTTTTATAACTGGCGCTATCGCATACTATAACCCGGATCTTACCATTAATGCTAAACTAACAAACTGTAAAGAGGTAGAAAGGCTATATCGATCGATCCGTGTCCTTCGGTCTTTAGCTATCATCCCATGCTCCTCGCTGCATCTCCGATCTTGCTCGATCTCCGGTCTCCTCGTCGAGGTGGCTCCACGTCAATGGATCTTTATACGGGCTCCCGCTTCTATATTGAGGCAACTCGGACATGAAGTATACTAACCGACATGTCCAAGATGAAGTAGAGAATGAGTGGAATACTTTGTCTCAATACACTCTTTGGTTCTCATCACATGAGAGGGTAAGAGTGGAGGTTGAAGAAGATGCTAAGATATGAAGAGTGTGAGCTCAAGATAAATCAAGTGAGCGAAAGAAAACCAAGCACAAAACTTGTGATGGCTGTCCAAATAATGAGTGATGATAACATAAGGATTTTGTATTTTGAAAACAAAGAAAAGATCTCCACAAAATATCTCCACAAAGCCTTAATAATATCCTACCCAAAACAAACATCATTAATTCTTTAATGACTCACTAGATGAGTCATTACATGAGTCATTAGTGAACATTCTAGAATAAATGTGTCATAACAATGAGTCACACTTTCCAATGAACCATTTTGGAAGTGCTTTGAACGTTCCAAGGATCTGCTTATCCAATGTCCTCATCATGGAATACAAAGATTGGATTTGTGCCGAATTATATATGAAGGCATTAATCCAGCAACAAAGCAGATGCTTGAAATAATGTGTCAATCCAATTTCATGTCCAAATATGATGGTGAAGCTTGGAAATATCTAGAAGACCTCGCTGAAAACACTTTGCAGTGGGAAAGCGTAAGACCACCTTCATCTAGGGGAGGTATTCATCAGCTCGATGTTTCCATCGAAGTAAAAGCCGAAATGGCAGCGATGCAGAAGAAACTCGACGCTATTGAGAACAAATTCTCATCAGTCTCCCTAAATCAGGTAACGCTTCCCAAGACTGTGTGTAGTTGCTGTTCAGATCCTTCACACTTGACGGAAGAATGTCCTATGAATGCATCATTTCAAGGTCATGAGCAAACTAATGCTGCTTTTCAGCAGCGACCTAGAAACGATCCTTATTCTTCCACGTATAATCAAGGATGGATAAATCATCCTAACTTTGCTTGGAACCAAAACCAACCCCAAAATCAAAACCAGTTCCAAAGAAATTATCAAAGACTTCTTCCACAGCAACCATAACCATAAAGTCAGCACCCC
Source organism: Agapanthus africanus (assembly GCA_030015575.1). Lineage (NCBI taxonomy): Eukaryota > Viridiplantae > Streptophyta > Magnoliopsida > Asparagales > Amaryllidaceae > Agapanthus > Agapanthus africanus. The sequence goes on along the minus strand of JASDDO010000024.1, from coordinate 451,076,504 downwards.
TTTCAGTCATAAAATTTTCAAAATCCGGCCAACACTTCCGTACCGCAACTGGCCGGTACTGATAACTCTTCACTCGCACAAACTTTGGATTTGTTTATGAAACATTCCATTCAAATGTCGGCTGCTATGAAGTCTTCTATTGATACCATAAAGAAAGACTCCGCCTCTCACGGTGAGAGTATTAAATCAATAGAAAATCAAATTGCACAGTTGAACGCCGCAATGAGTGCGAGAGAGAAAGGGAAACTCCCATCTCAACCCCTACCGAATCCTGGCCACTCACAAAATCATAATGTGAATGCCGTTATTACATTGAGATCGGGGAGAGTGCTGAATAACCGAGTAGGTGAGCAATTTGATGATGTTAGTGATACCAATGATACGCCGGGTTCTACTTCTTCCCCTAATTCGTCTAGTCTCCCACCTTCATCCGAGCCTATTCTCCATTTTCCCCAAGGCTCGAACACTTCGCCCAATCTATCTAAGACGATTCCCACTCCAATTTTGGGATCGAATCCGTCCCCACAATCTTCTCCACAAATATTGGACCCAAAACTTATTAATCAAGCTCCATTTCAAAACAGATTAAGGGCCAACAGACCTAACCCACAAATGGAGAAGATTGTGGAAATGTTTAAGCAAGTTAACGTAAATATTCCTCTCCTAGATGCTATTCAACAAGTCCCATCTTATGCAAGAATCCTTAAAGACTTGTGCACTAGAAAGAGAAAAGCTCAAGTGCCTAAAAAAGTTTTCATGATGAGTAATGTTAGCACAACTTTTACCCAGCAAATACCAAAGAAACGTAAGGACCCTGGCTGTCCTACCATCTTTATTTCTATTGGGGGTAAAAATATTAATCGTGCTTTACTCGACCTTTGCGCTAGCGTTAACTTGCTTCCCTATTCAGTATACGAGTAGTTAGGGATTGGAGAGTTGAAACCCGCCCATTGTACTCTCCAGATGGCAGACCGATCAATTACCAAACCTCGGGGTGAACTAGAGGATGTGTTAATTAAAGTCGGAGAATTCATATTTCCTGTGGACTTTATTGTTTTAGACACACAGCCTGTGGCAAACCCACACAATCATATCCCGGTGATACTTGGTCGACCCTTCCTAGCAACTTCTAACGCTGTAATTAATTGTCGTAACGGTTCTATGAACTTATCCTTCGGGAAGATGACAATTGAGCTTAATATTTACAAGCTAGAAAGTCAACCATCGGAACCTTCTGCTCATTTGCTTGATGTTTGTTCCATCCACGAGATAGCTCCTGAAAGCTGCATGGATGAGGAACTCTGCTTTGATGATCTCGACAACACTAATGAGACATCGTTTGATATTGCACAACTTCATAGTGAGGATATATTCAATGAGTCCGTCCCTGAGTTTGAATCAGTTGACTCATTGCAAAAGTCTGTAGCACTTTCCGAGTCAATATACTATGTAAGTTTTGAACCTCTTAGGGAGTCTGAATATCATTCCCTTACCCCACCTTCTACTGTCTCTCCGCCAATACTTGATCTCAAACCGCTACCTTCTCATCTTAAATATGCATATTTAGGTGAGAATGAGACTTTGCCAGTGATTATATCCGCTTTTCTAGCCTTAGAGCAAGAGAACGCACTTTTGGCAGTATTGAGATCGAATCGGCAAGCATTTGGTTGGACAATGTCTGACATCAAAGGGATTAGTCTCTTAATTGTTGAACATTATATACATCTGATGGATAAAGCCAAACCAACCCGAGACCCACAAAGACGGTTAAATCCCGTTATGAAGGAGGCGGTAAAGAAAGAAATCGTCAAGTGCCTTGATAGTGGTATAATTTACCCTATATCTGACAGCCAATGGAAAAGTCCAATTTATGTAGTTCCTAAAAAGTCTGGCATCACGGTCATAACTAATGAGGCTAATGAGTTAATCCAAACACGCACCCAAACTGGGTGGCGCGTATGTATTGATTATAGAAAACTCAATGCCGCGACGAGGAAGGATCACTTCTCTCTACCTTTCATTGACCAGATGTTAGAACGATTAGCTGGACACGAATACTATTGTTTCTTGGACAGATACTCTGGCTATAACCAGGTCCCTATCGCCGAAAAGGATCAAAATAAAACCACATTTACTTGTCCTTTCGGTACTTTTGCTTATAGACGCATGCCCTTTGGGTTATGCAACGCTCCCGCTATATTTCAGCGGTGTATGATGGGGATATTCTCAGATATGGTGGAGAATTTTCTGGAAATTTTTATGGACGATTTCTCCATTTTTGGGGACTCCTTTGAGAACTGCCTTCGTAATCTTGACGCGGTTCTTACCCACTGTAAGGATAAGAACTTAATTTTGAATCGGGAAAAATGCCATTTTATGGTCCAAGAAGGTATTGTCCTTGGACATATAATTTCACGAAAATACATTGAGGTTGACAGAGCTAAAATAGATGTCATTCATAACCTCCATCGTCCCAAATGCGTCAAAGATATACGATCTTTCCTTGGTCATCCAGGATTTTATAGGAGATTTATTAAGGACTTTAGCAAAATTGCTAGACCCTTAACCCTTCTATTAGCCAAGGATACTACATTTCACTTCGATTCGGATTGTGAGGCTGCTTTTGAATCGCTTAAAGGATCGCTCACTACAGCCCCCGTTCTATCATCTCCGGATTGGAACCACCCGTTCGAGATTATGTGTGATGCATCAGATTTTGCTATTGGTGCGGTCTTAGAATAGCACATTGATAAGATGCCACATGTCATTTACTATGCAAGTAGAACCTTGAATGATGCAAAATAAATTACACAACTACCGAGAAAGAACTCTTGGCAGTTGTATTTGCATTAGAGAAATTCAGGCCCTACTTGATTGGCTCGCCAATAGTGGTTTACACTGATCACTCCGCCCTACGACATCTTTTATCGAAGAAGGATGCTAAGGCCAGGCTAATACGTTGGATCCTATTGTTACAAGAATTTGATCTTGTCATCCGAAACAAGAGTGGATGTGAAAACGTTGTAGCCGACCATATTTCACGCATCACTTCTTCACCCAGTTTGACCGTGCCGATAAATGACTCATTTCCTGACAAACAGCTCTTGACTGTATCCTACGAATCTTGGTTCGTGAATATTGTGAATTATCTAGCGACGGGACTTATTCCTAGCGATTGGTCAAAACAAGAAAAACTTCGATTTCTATCCCAAGTAAAATACTTTTACCGGGATGAACCTTATCTGTTTAAGTATTGTTCCGATCAAATCATTCGCAGGTGTGTCCCTAACGATGAATTCAAGAGTGTGTTATCATTTTGTCATGATCAGGCATGCGGCGGTCATTTTGGACCTCAAAAAACGGCGGAGAAAGTTTTGCAATATGGTTTTTTTTGGCCAACATTATTTAAAGATGCATATGAACATTGCAAAACTTGTCCGCGATGTCAGCATTTGGGTCGAATTTCACAAAGAAACGAGATGCCGCTCCAACCTATATTGGTTTAGGAAATATTCGACGTCTGGGGTATTGATTTTATGGGCCCTTTTCCCAACTCTTTTGGGAATTTATATATCTTGTTAGCGGTTGATTATGTCTCGAAATGGGTGGAAGCTATATGTGTCGCACTAATGACAACAAAGTTGTCATTAAGTTCCTTAAAGAAAATATCTTTTCACGATTCGGACACCCTCGTGCTATAATTAGCGACAACGGGACACATTTATGTAATCGGTCTTTCGAGGCCTTGATGCGGAAATATTCAATCACTCACAAACTTTCTACGCCCTATCATCCCCAAACTAGGGGGCAAGCTGAGATCTCAAATAAGCAGATCAAACAAATTTTGGAGAAGACGGTTTCTAAAAACCGTAAAGATTGGTCGACCAAATTGACAGATGCTCTTTGGGCATTTCGCACCGCTTATATGACCGATCTTGGTATGTATCTATACCGCCTTGTGTTTGGGAAGGCATGCTACCTTCCTGTCGAGATCGAACATAAAGCAATGTGGGCTATTAAAGAGCTTAACTTTGATTTTGATCAAGCGAGCAGCTATCGGAAGCTGCAATTGAATGAGCTAAGCGAACTCCGCGATGAAGCTTACGATAATGCGGTAATAGTAAAGAACCGGACTAAAGTGTTCCACGATAAAAACCTTTTTAGAAAAAGTTTCACATCGGGGCAGCAAGTCCTTCTTTACGATTCCCGTCTCCATCTTCATCCGGGTAAGCTTAAATCTCGTTGGAAGGGACCTTTTGTGGTGCGGTATGTACACCCGCACGGGGCAGTAGAAGTTGAAAATTTGAAAAACGGTTCAATTTTTAAAGTAAATGGGCATAGATTAAAACCGTGTTTCTTTGCTGACCCAGCGGAGGAGCTCCTGTTTTTACAGGAGCCGCTTTATCAGAACTGAATTTCCTCCGCCTCACCTCCATGTTTTGGTTACATTTTCTCATTTAAGAATGGAGGTGAGTGAAAATGGACTTAACTGAATATCTGTGCGTGCCAAAGAACAAGTTTGGGGGTAGTTTTCATTTAATTATTATTTTACCCCTTTTGTCTCTCCCCAAGTATACAGGTCCATGCTCTCAACATCAGTGAGGACACTGCTGAAAATAGGTTTAGGGGGGGAGGTTTGTATTCACTGAATTATCTTTGATACTGGGCATTCAAATTTTTTTTTGTGATAATAAAAGATTAGATAGTGAAAAATTACATCCAAAAGATTGGAAAAATTTAAGAAAACCTAGAAATTTAGAAGTTTTCTTAAACGAAACTAGTAATAAGTAGTTATGAGCTGTTGTCCCAAGGGTTAGTAAGATGAAAGAAATCACTAATCTGAGAATAAAAATAAGTCTGAAAAATAGTTCCTATTCTGGAAGCCAAACATTTGAACGTTGATACCCTACTATACGCACTTACACACGTCTTGAAACTCGGGATAGTAGAGGATACCTTGAAATGCTCTTGTCTAAAAGCCAAAGTATGAAGGAAATAATAAATGAAGAAAATATAAAATGGTGAAGAAAAATGAACACCGATTTTGTAATCACCAAGGCAGCAATAAAAAAATATAGCGAGGGTGCTTCATCACCTAGTGCCTTAGACCAACTGGTTTGAGAGTCACTGCTAAGCCTTAGGTATTGCAAGACGAGAAAAATACTAATGCGTCTAATAAGCAAGCACATGAGTAATCGGTCGGTTAGTACCTCAAGAAGTATTAACGGTCGCATGAAAAATGTGTGAGCAAATCCATCTAAATATTCATTGATTAAAAAGTACTGAGGTGATGGACAAGAGTATGATAGCTTGAATTGAATTTTCCGAGTGTAGGGATGTCTTTTACACACACATAGGGGTATATGATCGATGTTTGGATGAAAGGTACGAATGAAGAATAAAGACGATATTTTATTGAGGGATGATGTGATTCCTAACATTTTTTCATGACTATTAAGATAGGGCTCATAGCAACTGAAAAGCTAGTGTAGTTGGAAACTCTAAGTTTTCAAAGTCTTTCTTTTATGGTTCTTATCTTTATATGTAACTTTCACCATCTCTTTTTTATTATAGGATTTTGTGGGTGTAATCCGCTAAAAACCCTCAGGAGACAACACTCCTCCTACTAGGGACACCTAGAGGTTTAACGGCTTGTTGCACGTACTCAGTGCAATCGTGTTGCCTACGAAAGTGTGCTTAGCTTTCTCCTTTCTTTTTCTCCTTCTCTTGAATAAACTAGTTTGCTCGGGACGATCAAAGATAAGTTTGGGGGTATTTGTTCAGTTGATAAAACTGCACATTTAATATGACATTTTCTTACTATTTCTATATAATAAAAGGTGTTTATTATAATATATAACACATATAAGGGTTTATCTGTAAAAGTACTATTTTCATGTGTTTATATATTATAATTAAACATTTGGTAGGAAAAAGTAAGAATATAATATTCATGTAACATTTGGCCCACTTAAATATGCTTACCATATTATACCTTTGACCAATACTTAATGGTTAAGTTAATATCTCAATAAAACAAACGCTACTAAATATTATTTGTTGAGCTATTGTGCAAAATTTGCAGAGCTGAAATCAAGAAAATCAAAGTTGGTAAAACAAACCTGCCTAATTAAGAAATTAAACTAAAGAAATCAAGGCTGGCAGCGACGAAGATAAGATTTTCAGTTTCCAAAGATGTTAAAAGATCACCACGTGTCAGATAAACAAAGCTCCAGAGAAACAAAGCAACGATCTCCCTATAAGGCCACGGATCCGCGGCCAAACCCACCTATTGGCCGCGGATCCGCCGCGGTTAAGACGATTTGGGAGTTGAGATTTTGCTGTTTTGGATCTTAACTACTGGTTTCCAAATTAGGAGACTAGGGTTCTGGCTTTGGGACTATAAATAAGGACCGAGAGCCTCTTAGAAAAATCATCAAGCTGAAGAGATCACGAAGTCCAAGACAGGCTTACGAATCCAGGCTGATCATCAACTGTTCGTCTACCTCTTTAGAAGAGATCGAGAAGCAAACTAGCATTTTGTAATCATTTTCTATGGGAACAAAGTGTAAATGAATTTTGTTGATTAATAAACGTAGTTCTTTTTATTATTCTATCTCTTTGTAGTTTTAATATGATTTCCCTCTCCATCTCTTCTTCTCCCAACATGCGCGAGTAATTCTTCGCTTGTTAGGGTTCGTAGGATTATGGTAGGTTAATGGATGATGAAGATCCTTAAACTCTTTTTAAGTCCTATAAAGTTTATAAACTTTATCAAAAGAATAGTTAACATTCTAATCGGGCACGCTATCAATTCATTGATAATCGCGACCACGATTAGAGATTAGATTAACTATTGTTTTGGTAAAGGCTAGATATGAACGGAGTTCCATGTCGAGATAGGGGTTAAGAGTGGAACCCTTTTCCCTCCAGAAACCCTAATCTACATGCATCACTGTCGTTCTAGTTTTAAATCTATTAAAAGATAAAAATAGTAATCTTTAATTAATCATCCATAACTACTAAATCCCAATGAACCTTACAACCCCCCTTCTAATATAAAACCTACATCCGTAGTTAATCTAGATCTATATTTGGTATCCGTGTTTAACGTAGATCTAGAACCTACAACTATTCTTCACCATTCTTTATTCCTCCTTTCTTTCTCAACACGCCTAAAGTAAGAATAAAAGGTTCCACATTTTCCAGAGGACGACCCGTACTCATCTAGGTCTAGCTACACGTGACACCGTTATTGATTGCGGTTAACTACTACAAATAATTACAGATCAATCAGGAACTACATCCAACAATCTCCTACTTGCACTTAAGGCAAATTATTGCGATGTCGTATACTCACAGCCCGTGTGATACCGAACACCCAACTCCTCTACTAATCAGTTTCACAAAGCCCGTTTGTAAAACTATTGTGGTTGAGAAATATCCTCAATGAGTGGATCCGCCCTGATGTTTCTTTCTATGTCTCTCTTAATCTCAAGTTCACGGAGAAAGCCATCTCCCGAATTGAGTAATACCTGTCTTAGAATATGTCTAGATATCTGATGGGACCTAATTCATAAATGAATTCCAAATCCAAACTTCTTAAACTGTATCGTCAACTGAACCTAATCAGTATCCTGTACCATGCCTCCCATAGTATCCTCTTGGACCACCTGTCCAAACTACTGCCCCCTTCGTCAGAGGGAAAACTATAACTCTGACAATCACTCTGTCATCCATGTCACCTTGGAAGCCTGGAATGATAACCGTCTCAAAAGGAGGCTGACGTCATCAAATCCGTAGAACATCCACTTATGTTCTAAAACTGCTTCCGAATATTTCTCCAGAATTGGATTAATATAAACTTATTGTAGCTAGTGCAAAAACAACATCTGGTGTGGTACTTGACATCTCATGATCAACTCAATTGCCTAAGTAAGTGATGTGTTAATCATGCACATCCCTCTCCCCTTTAGTCTGTAAGACACTTTTAGAGAGGGAGACTCCATCACCTGCAGGTACACCACCATGCCAGGAGTCGTCCATTCTAAAATACCTTTTAGAATACTGTCTAAGTACCCAGATTGGGAAACTACCCAAATCTAGATCTAAAACCATAGATCTAGTAACCAGAATGTCAGATATTATATCCATATCCTTTGTGGAGAAACAACTGTGTGACAACCACAGTTTAACCGATCGTAGTATATGAATTTTACTTCCCACTCTGTGTGTGTCATCCAAATACCAGGACATCACACCCTACTACCTTCTTAACAGATCCATCCCCTATTCTGATGAAGTCAAAGCCATGACTGTCACATAAAAAATAGATGATCTATTTCCGCTATATCTGCTTTAGTCTATAAACAGACATAAGCTACTTGTCCACTATGCTTCTGTTGCTCCCACCGACTACAATGATCCTCTGGCAGAGTCATATACACGTGCACTTCTAAAGATAGTTTAGAACGACGCTATACTCATCCTCCTGCCGGGTCTCATGGTATGGAACAGCAGCAATGGCAAGTCTGGGTAAACAAGAACCTCCCTGTCACCGTCCTTGAGGCTACCGGAGTACCTCTCGGGTGCCTGAGGTTACCCACCATATCTGCGGAGTGGCTAATGGAATGTCAAACTTGATTAAATATTTAGGTTCTATTAAATTTTTCGTAATCGTCTGTGGTTCTGGAATCACTTCCAGTTCTACCATACTCCCACTACTGTTTTCTGAAAAAAAAAATCCATTTTACTAAAAATGTGGCGAGTCAAGAACAATATCACCATTGATTTTCCAGATGGTAGAAAGTCAACCCTCGTCATAGCCTGGGCTAACCCACAAACTGCCATTATAGAAACGTGCCATGAGTTATCCACAGTCTGGTTTTAAGCGTAAGCCGGACAACTCCCTGTACCTTAACATCGTTAAGATATGAACCATTTGTTGGGGTAAAAATTTACACCCCGGTTGACCGAGTCAAAGTCAAGGTCTAACCCCAAGCTAGTTGGGCCCAAGCCCAGGTCAAGCGGGCCCATGCCCAAGTCGAGCCTGCGGCCAGCCTCCCCATGCCAACAACGAAATCATGTCATAAATAATTTTTATGTAATTTTTTATGCATGAATGTAAGCAAAATGGGCATAAAGCCAATATTTTGTAAGCTCATGGCTTATGTGCAAAAATGAAATGGCACATGAGCCATGGGATGGCTAAAATATCATTTTTGAAAAGCTCAAGGGGCTATATGTAAATATGTAAGCCTATAAAAGGCAACATGATGAATAAAAAACAATACTTTTCATTCTCTCCACAAAAATTTTAGATCTGAGATCTTTTGTGCCTCCTGCTCCTTCTCCAAGGTTCTAAACCTTCTCATTTCTTTTGAATTAAATCAAGAGTTTTACTCTTTCTTTTCAAAAACTAAGAAGTCTTCCACCACAAAACCAACAAAGGGGAATTTAGATCTACCATTAGATCTCAGAAAGGAGAGATTTTTAGATCTCACATCTCTTGATCATCAAGACCCAGCCAACAGAGGAGGAAGAGGAAGAACCCCTTTCATCAACAAAAATATTTTAGGAGTTTAACTCCATATATTTACATATATATATATATAATAAATATTTCCTTTCTGAAGCATTGCTTCTGGTTCTGGGACTAAAAGCCCCTTTGTCTCGCCAGCGTCCAGCGCTCGAGCGCACTGCGCTCAAGCGCAAAGCGCCCACGTACCGACACGTGGCGCGCTTGCGCTCAGGCGCACTGCGCTCGAGCGCAAAGCGCCCACGTGCCGACACGTGGCGCAGCGCCCACGTGCCGACACGTGGCGTGCTGCGCTCAGGCGCACTGCGCTCAAAGCGCAAAGCGCCTACGTGCCGACACGTGGCGCGCTTGCGCTCAGGCGCACTGCGCTCGAGCGCAAAGCGGCCACGTGCCGACACGTGGCGCGCTTGCGCTCAGGCGCACTGCGCTCGAGCGCAAAGCGCCCACGTGCCGACACGTGGCGCGCTTGCGCTCAGGCGCACTGCGCTCGAGCGCAAAGCGCCCACGTGCCGACACGTGGCGCGCTTGCGCTCAGGCGCACTGCGCTCGAGCGCAAAACGCCCACGTGCCGACACGTGGCGCGCTTGCGCCTGAGCGCACTGCACCTAAGCGCACAGCGCTCAAGGCGCTGGCCCACGCATCCTTTGGATGCCTTTTCCCCCTCTTTCTTTTATATATATATATACATATATACATATATATACATATATACACATATGCATACATATGTGCACACTCACATACACCACGACACTGCCCCTGTTAGAAAAAAAATTCTAACGGGGCGCTGCCCCGCACCCTGCAAGGGGGCTGCTAGCCCTCTTGACCCCCAGCCCGCTATCCGGGTAGCGGGACCCCCGTAAAAACTTTGCGTGGCTCCCGACATATCCAACCCCCCTTCCAAAACAACACACACGTACACTGCACATTGAGTTTGCATGACCAGTTTAACCCGTTAATCGGAGGTTCCCTCGCTCCAAAGGCGAGGGGTAATTAACGGCAGCTTAGTCCGCGGCTGTCGGAGATTCGGATCCCCACAATCATTAAACCCCCGCCTATCCTAGGCAAGGGGAATCTGTAGTACGCCTGACAAGCACGCGCGTATTCCCATCTCAATGGGGTGACGAAAAACACCCTACAGACTCTGGTACGCCCGGTGGGACCAATCTCTCCTCCCATATTTCGGGTTAAACGTTTATGCGAACTCAATCAATTTACATGTCTATATTTATACTAAAATAATGCTCTTTCATGCAGGTTTTCAAGCAATCGCCTTTCAACAATGTCTCCAATGATGAACTCAGCTCCCATCTCTTACACGATGAAGATGGACTCCAGGACGGTCCTCCCGGCCAGCCTTGGGCGACTGTGGGAGGAGCCGCTGCTACCGTTCGGCTCTATTCTGTTCGTGCCCGCTATCGCCATTCCCGCTCCTCAAGCTCCAGCAACAGACAGACCGGTCTCGAAAGGAAAGAGACCAAATGTGGTGATCTCGAGGGCGCCCCAACCCAAACGCAAGTCGGTGTCTGAACGACTTTCCTTGGCCCCAACTGGGGGCAAGGCCATCAACACCAACAAAGCTACAACGCGTCTTGAGCAATCTCCAGCGGCGCCTCCGACAACTGCTCGATTGGGTGTCTTCTCAAGCCTCCCCATCACTCAGCCTATGGCGGCTCCCCTAAGAGCAGAAGCCTGCCAGACGCTCAAGGTAGAGAAGCTGAGGCAGAAGCGGCTCAGATATAGAGCCAACAAAAGGGCTAGGGCTCTGGCCATGTTAAAATTTATGAATTTCCAAAGCCCGGACCGCTCCGCGAAACCAGCTGCCAGTGATGAAAGAATGGCTAAGTGTGTTATCCACACTGTCTACATGGCCGGACATGAAGAAACGAACCCTCCTCTTCTTCACAGCCATGGTGATGATATGGTTGACGCTACCCAGCATCGGCTCAATCTAAATGATGAAGAGCCCGCTCAGGCCGATAAGCCAGAGGAGCCCGTGGTTCCTACAGAATTGAGCTCAGGCAATAAAGATTACCCGGTTGTCATAGCCAGAACTACAGAACAAGCATTATTCCAATGGCTTCAAAGGCAATTTCAGGACAGGGATGAGAAGATTGCCGAGGTGTATTCCAAAGTCGACGAGATGGCAAACGTCATGGCAGATCTCGCGACCCAAGTCGCCCGATTGCAATTACAACAGAATCAAATTTTGGCTCATGAGCCAGGGATTGATACCCCGGGGCAGCCAACTGATATCCCTTTCAACCTAACAGCGGAGCGCCTTCGTGAAAAACGGCCGCAATCAGCCTCCAGTCCCTCCGATACATACGCCGAGAGGGAATCGCCTCTGAAAGAGAAGCTGGAAAAGGTCTATTCCTTCAAGAGGGAAAAGGTCCACAAGATATTCAGGGACGCCCTAAGAAACGGTCTACAACTGCCAGAATTAAAGAGACCGCAAGAAGAGAATATGACCGATGACCCAAAATATTGCCCCTATCACAGGGTGATAGGTCATGCCATTGAGGACTGCTTCGTCTTCAAAGATTGGGTCGAAAGGCAATACAAGATGGGAGAGATAGAACTGTCTAAAGGCGTGTTAGCAAACAGTCAAGCTACGATCGCCGATTTCATGCAAATGGAGACCGAAACCTTTCGGGAACCTAATCCTCCCAGACATGTGCCTCGAGGACCAGCATCAGTAAAGGCACCTACTCCAATGGAGGGAAAGAGGAAGGTATACTCCTTTAGGAGGGATGAAGTCCACAAAATATTCATGGACGCCCTGAACAGCGGTCTGCAACTGCCTGTTCCAAAGAGACCACAGGAGATGAACATGACCAGCAATCCCATATACTGCCCATATCATAGAGTGGTGGGTCATACCATCGAAAACTGCTATATTTTCAAAGATTGGGCAGATGACCAATATAAGCTTGGAAAAACCTCACAATCCTCGGATGTATCGGCAAGCCACAGAGCTAGGTCGTCAACACAGCTCCGCCAAGATCAAATTTCAAGGAGCTGGGATAAGCAAAAAGGACCACCACGTCGTTAAACTGGAAACAGCTGACCACCAAGTCATTAAACTGGGAACAATCGACCTCTAAGTCGTTAAACTGGGAATGTAAAAATATACATATATATATATATAAATAAAAAAATGTGTAAATAAAAGAAAAATAGAGAAAAGCCGAAATGATGGGGCAACTCGCAATAAAAAATCAGCGAGTAAAAATAAAAATGAAATAAAGCCGAAATGATGGGGCAACCGCGAATAAAAGCCGAAATGATAGGGCAATCGCGATCTTCGCGGTAAAGAAAAGATGAAAGGATAGAACAATCGCGGTAAAACAAAAAAAAAACAAAATAAAAAAAAACAAAACAACGGCGAATGATGAGTCGCTCCTGGTACCATATTCCAGTGTAGCGATGCAGACGCCAACAAAAATTCAAATTTCCAAAATTCTCCCGGCCCTACGGCCGGTCCCCAAATTGACTGCCGTATACAATCTACGGGCTCAAATAATTCTCATCATACCCATATCCCACTGCAATCACCAGTCCAACGGTTGGTCTCCGCCCTCGGAATTATGCTCCATTGGGAAGACCCACTCATGTGTCCTGGCACATGTGCTTCAGTGTTAACAACGCTGATGCCGGCCCCTATCCCAAAATTCCAAATCAATCCAATAGACCTCTAAGTCTCTAAACTGGAAACAGATGACCTCCAAGTCGTTAAACTGGAAACGGATGACCACCAAGTCGTTAAACTGGAAACGGATGACCACCACGTCGTTAAACTGGAAACGGATGACCACCACGTCGTTAAACTGGAAACGGATGACCTCCAAGTCGTTAAACTGGAAACGGATGACCACCAAGTCGTTAAACTGGAAACAGATGACCACCACGTCGTTAAACTGGAAACAGATGACCTCTAAGTCTTTAAACTGGAAACAGAGGACCTCTAAGTCGTTAAACTGGAAACAGATGATCACCAAGTCGTTAAACTGGAAACAGATGACCACTACGTCGTTAAACTGGAAACAGATGACCTCTAAGTCTTTAAACTGGAAACATATGACCTCTAAGTCGTTAAACTGGAAACAGATGACCTCCACGTTGTTAAACTGGAAATAGATGACCTCTAAGTCGTTAAACTGGAGACAGATGACCTCTAAGTCGTTAAACTAGAGACATATGACCTCTACGTCTTTAAACTGGAAACAACAAACCTCTAAGTCTTTAAACTGGAAACAGATGACCACCACGTCGTTAAACTGGAAACAGTCGACCTCTAAGTCATTAAACTGGGAACGAGGGAAATCCACTCATGTGTCCTCACGATACATGAGGAGAACAAACCTTTGTGGGATCCTTACGAGTCACAAAGGAAAAACACACTTAGGAGTCCTCACGACTCCTAAGGAGAAAATACACCTGCGGGATCCTTACGACACGCAGGGAGAAAATGCTTTTATGGGATCCTCACGGCCCATAAAATTGAAAAGTCTTAGGTGACAGGGATCTAAACCTGTTTCCTAAGCCATCGTCCCCCAACCCCCAAGTGGCGAATGATGAGTCGCTCCTGGTACCATATTCCAGTGCAGCGATGCAGACGCCAACCAAATTCCAAATCCAAATTCCCAAGTGGCGAATGATGAGTCGCTCCTGGTACCACATTCCAGTGCAGCTACGCAGACGCCAACCAAGTTCCAAATCCCATACCCCAACGGCGAATGATGAGTCGCTCCTGGTACCATATTCCAGTGTAGCGATGCAGATGCCAACCAAATTCCAAACTCAAATCACAGACGGCGAATGATGAGTCGCTCCTGGTACCATATTCTAGTGCAGCGATGCAGACGCCAACCAAATTCCAAACTCAAATCACAGACGGCGAATGATGAGTCGCTCCTAGTACCATATTCCAGTGCAGCGATGCAGACGCCAACCAAGTTCCAAATCCCATACCCCAACGGCGAATGATGAGTCGCTCCTGGTACCATATTCCAGTGCAGCGATGCAGACGCCAACAAAATCTCGAAATTATTTTTCCGGCCCTACGGTCTGGATCATACATCCTGCAAAACAGTATATAATCCACGGGCGTAAAAAAATCCCGATCTCTCCAAAAAAAAAAGAACGGTATGTCCACAAGCAAAATGGGCACGGATGAAAACCCGAAAGGGCTCCGTGAGTAAAAACAGCAGGACTGCCGGCGAGTTTGTGAAAACCCGAAAGGGCGCAAACTCGTAAAAAAAAAAGAAATGAAATGTACTCGCAAAGTCCTCTCGACTTTGTGAGGAGAAAATTCCCGAGTGAGATCCCTACGACTCACAAAGGAGCAACACACTTAGGAGTCCCTACGACTCCTAAGGAGAAAATACACCTACGGGATCCTTACGACTCGTAGGGAGAAAATGCTTTTATGGGACCCTCACGGCCCATGAAATTGAAAAGCCTTAGGTGATAGGGATCTAAACCTGTCTCCAAAGCCATCGCTCCCCAATCCCCAAGGGGCACAGGATGAGTTGCTCCTGGCATTATCCCAGTGCAGCAATGCAGATGCCAAACAAACCAAATCCAAATCTTCCCGGGGCAAATGATGAGTTGCTCCTGGCATTATTCCAGTGCAGCAATGCAGATGCCAAACAAACCAAATCCAAATCCTCCCGAGGCAAATGATGAGTTTCTCCTGGCATTATTCCAGTGCAGCAATGCAGATGCCAAACAAACCAAATCCCAAACCCTCCCGGGGCACATTATGAGTTCCTCCTGGCATTATTCCAGTGCAGCAATGCAGATGCCAAACAAAAAAAACAATTACCAAATCCTCTCAAGATAGATGATGATTAGCTCCTGGTACCATATTCCAGTGTAGCGATGCTGATGTCAACCCAAATCAAATCAAACCAACAACCTCTATGGCGGAATCATGCTCCGTCCCAGAATTTACCCCATGTCGAAATCATGCTTCGCCTCGGAATATCTACCTTCCCTGCCGGAATTATGCTCCGCCTCGGAATCAAATCAACCCGACACTCCGCGCCGGGGAAAAGTCGATCAGCGACACTCCGTGCCGGGGAAAAGTCAACCCGACACTCCGTGCCGGGGAAAAGTCGATCAGCGACACTTCGTGCCAGGGAAAAGTCAACCCGCGACACTCCGCGCCGGGGAAAAGTTGATCAGCGACACTCCGTGCCGGGGAAAAGTCAACCCGACACTCCGTGCCTGGGAAAAGTCGATCAGCGACACTCCGTGCCGGGGAAAAGTCAACTAGCGACACTCCGCGCCGGGGAAAAGTCGATCAGCGACATTCCGTGCCGGGGAAAAGTCCACCAGCGACACTCCGTGCCGGGGAAAAGTCGATCAGCGACACTCCGCGCCTGGGAAAAGTCAACCCGACACTCCGCGCCGGGGAAAAGTCGATCAGCGACACTCCGTGCCGGGGAAAAGTCACTCCGCGCCGGGGAAAAGTAGATCAACGACACTCCGTGCCGAGGAAAAGTCAACCCGACACTCCGCGCCGTGGAAAAGTCGATCAGCGACACTCCGTGCTGGGGAAAAGTCAACCAGCGACACTCCGCGCCGGGGAAAAGTCGATCAGCGACACTCCGTGCCGGGGAAAAGTCAACCTGACACTCCGCGCCGGGGAAAAGTCGATTAGCGACACTCCGTGCCGGGGACACGTCAACCAGCGACACTCTGCATCGGGGAAACGTCCAACACAGACACTCCGCATCAGGGAAACGTCCGACAGCGACACTCCGTGCCGGGGAAACGTCAAGCAGACACTCCGTGCCAGGGACACGTCAGCCAGCGACACTCTGCATCGGGAAACGTCCAACACAGACACTCCGCATCAGGGAAACGTCCGACAGCGACACTCCGTGCCAGGGACACGTCAGCAAGCGTGCCGGGGAAACGTCCAACACAGACATTCCGCATCAGGGAAACGTCCAACACAGATACTCCGCATCAGGGAAACGTCCAACAACGACACTCCGCCTAGGGGAAACGTCGACCAGCGACACTCCGTGCCGGGGACACGTCTACCAAATCGCTCCGGATCAGAGCGTCGACCGTCCATGTCGAAAAAAGGGCAGTGCAGGCTTCCTACAAAGCAGGAACCGAATCGCTCCGGGCCAGGGAAACGTCTACCACGGACACTCCGTCTCGGAGACGCGTCAAGCGTCGACTGTCCATGTCGTAAAAAGGGCAGTGCATCCCAAAAAAATGGGAACCAAAGCAAGTCGCTTCCACGCAAAAGGAGATCCATCAATTTCATGCACACAACCCACTTGTGCGGTGTGTATTCATTGATGGGGGGCAATTTGTTGGGGTAAAAATTTACACCCCGGTTGACCGAGTCAAAGTCAAGGTCAACCCCCAAGCTAGGTGGGCCCAAGCCCAGGTTAAGCGGGCCTATGCCCAAGTCGAGCCCGCGGCCAGCCTCCCTATGCCAACAACGAAATCATGTCATAAATAATTTTTATGTAATTTTTTATGCATGAATGTAAGCAAAATGGGCATAAAGCCAATATTTTGTAAGCTCATGGCTTATGTGCAAAAATGAAATGGCACATGAGCCATGGGATGGCTAAAATATCATTTTTGAAAAGCCCAAGGGGCTATATGTAAATATGTAAGCCTATAAAAGGCAACATGATGAATAAAAAACAATACTTTTCATTCTCTCCACAAAAATTTTAGATCTGAGATCTTTTGTGCCTCCTGCTCCTTCTCTAAGGTTATAAACCTTCTCATTTCTTTTGAATTAAATCAAGAGTTTTACTCTTTCTTTTCAAAAACTAAGAAGTCTTCCACCACAAAACCAACAAAGGGGAATTTAGATCTACCATTAGATCTCAGAAAGGAGAGATTTTTAGATCCCACATCTCTTGATCATCAAGACCCAGCCAACAGAGGAGGAAGAGGAAGAATCCCTTTCATCAACAAAAATATTTTAGGAGTTTAACTCCATATATTTACATATATATATATATATAATAAATATTTCCTTTCTGAAGCATTGCTTCTGGTTCTGGGACTAAAAGCCCCTTTGTCTCGCCAGCGCCCAGCGCTCGAGCGCACTGCGCTCGAGCGCAAGCGCCCACGTGCCGACACGTGGCGCGCTTGCGCTCAGGCGCACTGCGCACGAGCGCAAAATGCCCACGTGCCGACACGTGGCGCGTTTACGCCTGAGCGCACTGCACCTAAGCGCACAGCGCTCAAGGCGCTGGCCCACGCATCTTTTTGATGCCTTTTCCCCCTCTTTCTTTTATATATATATATATATACATAAATACATATATATATATATATACACACACACATATGCATACATATGTGCACACTCACATACACCACGACACTGCCCCTGTTAGAAAAAAAATTCTAACGGGGCGCTGCCCCGCACCCCGCAAGGGGGCTGCTAGCCCCCTTGACCCCAACCCGCTATCCGGGTAGCGGGACCCCCGTAAAAACTCTGCGTGGCTCCCGACATATCCAACCCCCCTCCAAAAAAACACACACGTACACTGCACATTGAGTTCGCATGACCAGTTTAACCCGTTAATCGGAGGTTCCCTCGCTCCAAAGGCGAGGGGTAATTAACGGCAGCTTAGTTCGCGGCTGCCGGAGATTCGGATCCCCACAATCATTAAACCCCGGCCTATCCTAGGCTGGGGGAATCTGTAGTACGCCTGACAAGCACGCGCGTGTTCCCATCTTAATGGGGTGACGAAAAACACCCTACACCATTCTATATTCAATATAGAAACTTTGGCACTGATTTAATTGGAGCCAGATTCAAATCATGCAGCTGTCTCCAGTGCATGTCAACAAAATGGAGAGAGGCCGATCATCAATACTCAACTTAGGAGTTCATCCAATTATGAGTAATCTGAAAGAGAAACAAGTTTCTCAAAACTATTACTATCAACTGAATACCAATCACAAGTATCTACATCTTCGATCACCTTGAAGAATCCCGATACTTGCTACACCTGGTTCTCTACTTTATTCTTTTACCTATAATTTCTCAAAACTTAGACCTTGTATTTCTACGAAACACTTGTCTAAAAACTAGAGAAGTCACAAGTAAACAGAACATAGTACGAGGACCAACCCTTTTGTTCTAATGGACACTGGACAACATACGATACTCTGTATAAGTCCGCTGAGTTGAATAACTCAAAACCGGTGCATCGTAGGTTGAAAACTATACTTATGGTTAAGAACTACTCCACTGTTCAATGCTCCTTACCCAATCGTCAACTGATATAGGTAAATGTCACAGACATAATTTCAAAAGATATATCTCACTTTATGAAAATAATCGTACAGATATATCAATTTGAAATTGGTGCATAACAACGGATATTCAAAACCAAAAACTTGCCGTCAGGAAAAAACCCAGGCGATTTCCTCAAATATCACCAATTTCAACGAATTTCGATATAATGAGGATAATCACCTAATTCCCAATAACTTACTCCCACTCATCATCTGTAAAACCATACGGATGTGAGAATCATACCTGGTAAATACATACTCTGGAGTAAGTATCTAATCGGGAAAACAGTTTTCCTTTAACAATGCATAGTGAAACTGAAACATGAAAATGTTTCGAAGGGGTATCCGGGTATTCGTAGTAATGCCTCTTCCATAATCCAATTCATGACTGTAACCGTATATTTCTTTACCATCTCTCCAAATCCGTTTATTTGTCTTCAGTCGTTACCTTCTGTACACCATCGTTAGGCTAAATGGTTTTCTTCCTTCCCTACCGTTCTGCACCAGCCTATGGTTTGGAAGAAGACTATCCAGTAAGCATAATAGGTGTACTCTCCTAATCCTAGGAGTACTCGCAACCAGAGAGAAGGTGATGATAAAAGACAACTAAATAAAACCTTATTCTATTTCTCCTGAACTGGAGAAAAAACAAAGGTGAAGTAGGAGTGGCGATGAACTACGCGGTTTGGTCGTGAATGATAGCAGTCGCAATTTACTTTGCCCTCTTTTTAATCCCTTCATATGTCTTTACTTATTACCTTCTGCACACCCTACTTAGGCTAATTGGTTTTCTCCTTTCCCTACCTTTCGGCACCTGTCTATGGTTTGGAAGAAGACTATCCAATAAGCATAATAGGTGTACTCTCCTAAACCAAGGAGCCCTCGCAACCTGAGAGAAGGTGATGATAAAGGACAACTGAATAAACCTATTTAATTTCTCCTGAACCTTAATCCAACCCCGAAGAAGTCCCTTCGAGTTTGTATATAACCATACGATAGATTTATCCAATAGAAGTGGATGTTCGTAGTGATACGAGGTGTTCTGGAGAAATGCAAAGGGTAAAAGAAGGAGCGGCAATGACTTATGCAACTCAGACAATCCAAAAGCCAGTATTTTAAGAAAGTTCGGTCAACTTGGTCACTGAGTCATAGTCTAGGGTCAGTCAATGGTCGCTGCCAAAGAGAGAGAGAAAAGAAACACTCTGCGTGCACTCTAACCAAGATCAGAATGGTTATCACTTTATCTAATCAGGAAACCTCACACTGTATCGTCAAATTGTTGGATATAGTGCCCTCAGAGTCAATTATTGGATCACAGGCACGTGATTGCAATGATTGAGGGAGGACCTATGCCTGTAGGACAGTCTTACTCATGATGATAGTATGCTATTTGGTTTATCTTTATCATCGTGTACTGCTTTAGGTGACCTTATAGGTCACCATTGCACGTTGATAGAGCTCTTAGGATTCTTGCTTGACGACCAGCAGTATGAGGGCGATCATATACGTGGGAGCTGGGGTCTATAAGCACATCTTTAAAAGATCCCTAGTCGTGGGAGTTTTCAAGATAGGGCATCGATACTCCAGAGTAGACTAGTATATACAGTCGAGACCCCGACGAGGGGCGGTGGCCGGTCTCACAAGCCACTGATGTCAGTTGGTTCACCTAAGATGTATACATGTGCTCATTGGGTTATGAGTACACCGGACAGGACTCGCCGGGAACATGCTAGTTGGTCTTATACCTGACGTCAGATAGCAGTTCCCTAGTGACATGTGTACAGGTTAGTTCATCGACCTGAGATCGTCATTTGTCTTGTGTGAGTTCCTACTGTACTTTGATTACTACCCTACCACGCTCAAAGGAGTCGTGCAAACAGGTTTTAGTTGGGTACAGTCCCGAGCCACATGGAGGCAGTGAGCGGATCTGCAGGGGTTCGTCTCTCCCAGTATTGGGGGTGAGGTCGTGTTGTGTCTAGGAGAGCCATTACACGAAGTCCTTGGCCAAGGCAGGAGATTTACTGGTAGGTATTCCTGTAGTATCTCAGGGTGTTCTGGGCTACACTCCGACACGACTTGTACCGCTTTTGGGGGTCTGACTTTTACCAACCCCCTAGGACCGCCATGCGATGCTCATAGACGAACGGACCGGACTGTATGGATATTGTCACTGACAGGCACAGTAGGGTGTCAGGATGAGTTCGCTCATCGACGTCCCTTTTGGTCAATACCTGGTAGCCCGTTACGTATGGCTAATACCTCTGACGTGCTAGTGGTTAAATCCACAAC
Organism: Agapanthus africanus; assembly: GCA_030015575.1. Taxonomy (NCBI): domain Eukaryota; kingdom Viridiplantae; phylum Streptophyta; class Magnoliopsida; order Asparagales; family Amaryllidaceae; genus Agapanthus; species Agapanthus africanus. Next base: position 451,055,377 of record JASDDO010000024.1, on the reverse strand, counting down.
CAAGGTGTTGACGAGTCTTTAGAGTCCCCCACAGACAGTTTCTCAAGTTTCGGGCGAAACGCTGTAGAGGCCGTATGGATATATTGCAGGGTTCGATCATATACGTGCGGTATTGCATGGATCATGATCGGACGGATAATACTAGCGGGCTTTGGTTTAAGCCGGATCCTAGTATTGTACAGTGTAGATTTTGTCTCATTGCATTTGTATTCGGTCGGAATACAAATGCGGGTATGTATATACAGTCACGGGGTTTTCCTGTAATTTATTACGGGATCGGTTTTTTGAAGTTGCCAGTTTACATTCCGTTTCAGCCAGTTATCCTTTCTTTCTTTCGTTGGCTGATAATTGATGGAGGGGCTAATTTGCATATTTGCAAATTAGCAATTGTGGAGGGTTTATTTGGATATGGAAAGATTATGATAACATCTTTTCTTTTCATGCATCATTTCATAGCTTTATGAGATTGGATTAGTTTTGATGGTGGTGTGACCTTTTTACCTCATTATCTTCACATGGCTTATGGTCACCCTTTGCTTTTCCTACACTCACCCCCTTTGTTTTTTCCTCCACCATTTTTCAATAAGGGGACGGCCACATTATGAGTAGATGGGGGCCAATTCATTTGGAGGAAAATTCATTCATCTCATTTGCTTGCTTGTAAAAATTCCTAACACCTCTCCAAAGTTCATTTTTCCTTCTCCAATTAAAAATGGCAACTTCACAACCCCAATTGAGACAAACGATTCTACACTTTGCTTACAGCATCCTTGGGCACGTTGACTCGCCAACTTCGTGCCCGAGTTGCCTCGGTCCACAGGTGGGAGCCCGTAAAAGAACCCGGCGATGTGGTGCCCGTTCCGATGAGGAGATGAAGACCGGAGATTCCGCAAGAAGATCGGAGTGGAGGCCGAAGACCGAAGGACACGGATCGCTCGGTATAGCTTTCTTCCCATCTTCTTGTTTTCTAGCGTTAGGTTAATGGCCCGATCCGCGTTTTATAGTGCGCGGTAGTACCGGTTTACAAGTTTCGTAAAAGTTTCGTTTCCGCATTTTGGCCTCGTTCAGACGGCCGGGGCGCTGCCGTGCACTTACACAAATTCTCCTCCAAACCTGAAAGAAGAATTAGTCGGGATTAGCCGAAGAGTACACCAACTCATTAGTGGGAATCGGGATCCAACTATCATCGCATGATAACGTGAAGGAATCCACTCACGTTATCACACTCCAGAAGGTATGCGCATGCTTGGCATGTTTCAGTTTCTTTAGAAACTCCCGATATGGATTTTTGCCCCATGCTCTTATGACCTTGACGTTGGCCAAAATGTCATAAGTCACATGTCAAGTTTTACCCATCATTATCTCGTTAATTTAAACCCACGCGTGCATACCCCGGACGTTGGCCAAATGGCAGAACGACTGTCCCAAACTAACTTATCTATCTATGCAACAGATGAATACCCAGCAGCTACCAAACACTATGCCTTGGCGTTGGTCAAAATACATAGCTTGAATACTACTGAAATGACGGAGGGCTACGGCTAGTTTTTGGTGAAAAACCTTTAACATAACGAACTTGATATCACTGAAGGAACCTGATAGTTTTTTACAAAAATATAGTGGCGAAAACCTTTGCTAAAGAGGTCACTCCCGGTGAAGGGATCTCGGCTCTTTTCTCGTGGAATGAGGTGCAGGATATTCCAACTTAATACCGCGATGCAAAGCAACATGTAATCGACTATAGTGAAGTTATTACCCTGACGCAAACTTCTGCCTAAGGGGTCACTCCCGATGAAGGGATCTCGGCCCTTGCCCTGTCGAATGAGGTGTAGGATATTCCAACTGAATACCACTGTACAAAACAAAAGAAAACGTCCTTATAATAACACTTTTTGAAAACTGTTCCAACAACGTCAAACAGGTTTGTTTTCCTTGCATTGATCAAAATCAATGCAGTCCCATCAATTAATCACACCAGAAAAGAACGAAAATAAAATATACGTATATGCCATCCGCATTCGTCACTGGGTCCCATTATCACCCGTTAGGTTACTTAACTAACGACAGAGCGGGGACTGGACTAGCGCGGGTGTAAAATATATACAACATCTACTAGTATATATACCAATATATAATAATCGCTCCAGGCATGATAAATGCAATATTACAGATAAGTAATAAGCATCACAGAACAATACAGATAATCTGGGAGCCCCGGGTTTCACAGAGCCGCTACTGAAACCCGACGTTCCCCTGGTCGTATGGATAGCCTGTACAATGAAAACCTAGACCCCTACGAGTGCGGCAAGTTACCCGCCAAAATCTGAAGCGAGGCAGCCCCCTTCAACAAAGTAAATGAACCATCCGGCACTTCACGGAATCCGGTAACTTGAGCACCCCTCTCTCTCAAAGCCATGAGATGCGGACCCGTTGCCCTCCAGAACCTGGCTATCCGTGCACTCCGTCGCGGGGTAAACCTAGTATAGAAATGAAAATATGTACAACGGGTACATCGACCTCAACCTGGTCGTGCCCCAAAAGAATAATATACAAACAGGCAGTAATGGCAGTCCACATGTTGGAAGCCCGCCCTACAATATCAAATGTACAAATAAATCCAAACTGCACTACCATTGCACACAGCTATCCACCACGACAAATCCGCAACATCACAGCACAACACAGAACATCAACATGAATGTCACGTTCGCAAACCCGTCTAAAACGAATATAGCAATTAGACGAATTATACCGCTCAAATGACATTCACGGTCGCAGATATAATGTAAGTACTGTAAACTAACATATTTAAAATCTTGATCGACAAAACTTCCCGAAGTGGGCCCCAAGTACATATCCAGTACTCAAACAAAATCTGGGCCCAAACAAAATATTCCAGAAATCATAATTCCACAATAAAGACACCCAGAAGAAAAATGGTGCACTGAAGCCCTAAAACGGTGGCGGAACCGCGGCCAATACAAGGTTTGTGCGGCATTTCCGCAGCGTTCTTGAAGGTTCAGTCGACCAAATTTCTATAGTAGTGTTAGAAAAGCCTGTGCGATTTTCTGACATACCCAAAATAATTTTTAGACCAGTTTAAAAATTCAACAGAAACTTTAACTTTGAAAATGCAGTTTTGGAAATTTCGTTCGATTGATGTTTTAAACATGTTAGAACTAGCTAGTAAAGGTTAATGGCGTGGCTCTGATACCATGTAAGTCTATGGTAGCGCCCCGGCCGTCAATCTGAGGCCAAACGCGGAACAAAAACTTTTACAATTGGCGCTATCGCATACTATAACCCGGATCTTGCCATTAACGCTAAACTAACAAACTGTAAAGAGGTAGGAAGGCTATACCGATCGATCCGTGTCCTTCGGTCTTTAGCCATCATCCCACGCTCCTCGCTGCATCTCCGATCTCGCTCGATCTCCGGTCTCCTCGTCGAGGTGGCTCCACGTCAACGGATCTTTATACGGGCTCCCGCCTCTATACTGAGGCAACTCGAACATGAAGTATACTAACCGACATGTCCAAGATGAAGTAGAGAATGGGTGGAATACTTTGTCTCAATACACTCTTTGGTTCTCATCACATGAGAGGGTAAGAGTGGAGGTTGAAGAAGATGCTAAGATATGAAGAGTGTGAGATCAAGAAAAATCAAGTGAGCAAAAGAAAACCAAGCACAAAACTTGTGATGGCTGTCAAAATAATGAGTGATGATAATATAAGGCTTTTGTGTTTTGAAAACAAAGAAAAGATCTCCACAAAATATCTCCACAAAGCCTTCATAATATCCCACCCAAAACAAACATCATTAAATCTTTAATGACTCACTAGATGACTCATTACATGAGTCATTAGTGAACATTCTAGAATAAATGTGTCATAACAATGAGCCATACTTTCCAAATCCATTAATCATTTAAACTAAAATGATTAACCAAAAAGAAATGCATCTTCTAAAGTAATCTCATAACGGATTACGAGAATACCCCTCACTTGCAAATACATACCTGTATCCGTATTCCGGCCGAATACGAATACAATGAGACTAAAATATTCCGACTCAATATAATACTTGGATCCGGCTTAAACTAAAGCCCACCAGTATTATCTGTCCGAACCATGACACGTGCACAAGTACACGTGCATGTTTAAACCCTGCCATAAAACCATACAGCCTCTACAACATTTCGCCCGAACTTGGAAAACTATCTGTGGGGGACTCTAAAGACTCGTCAGTAGTTTGGCAGTGGGTTTTACCACAAGCACGTCAGCGGCACTAGCTGTGCGTAACGGCTGCCCATGTACTGACCGAAAGGGAAGCCGATGAGCGAACTCATCCTGGAGCCCTACTGAGCCTATCAGTGACAATATCTGTACAGTCCGGTCCGTTCATCTATGAGCATCGCATATCGGGCCTAGGGGGCTGGTAACGTCATACTCCCAATAGCGGTATAAGTCGTGTCGGAGGGTAGCCCTGAACACCCTGAGAAACTACTGGAATACCTACCAGTAATTTTCACCTGCCTTGGCCAAGGACTTGGTGTAATGGCTCTCCTAGACACAGCGCGATCTTACCCCCAATACCGGGAGAGACGAATCTCCTGCCGATCCGCTCACTGCCTCTATGTGGCTCGGGACTGTACCCAACTAAAACCTGTTTGCACGACTCCTTTGAGCCGTGGTAGGGTAGTAATCTAAGCACAATGGGAACTCACACGAGACAAATGATGACCTCAGGTCGATGAACTAAGCTGTACACATGTCACCAGGGAACTGCTATCTGAAGCTAGGTATAATACCAACTAGCAGGTTCCCGGTGAGTCCTGTCCGGTGCACTCATAACCTAATGAGCACCTGTATACATCTTAGGTGATCCAACTGACACCAATGGCTTGTGAGACTGGTCATCGCCCCTCGTCGGGGGTCTCGACTGTATACACTAGTCTACTCCGGAGTATCGATGCCCTATCTCGAAACTCCCACGACTAGGGACCACTTTTAAGGATGTGCTTATGGACTACCCAACTCTCACGTATATGATCGCCATCATACCGCTGGTAGTCAAGCAAGAATCCTAAGGGCTCTATCAACGTGTAATAGTGATCATGTCACCAAAAATCTGCACACGATGATAAAGACAAACAAGATAGCATACTATCATCTCGAGTAAGACTGTCCTACCGGTATAGGTCCTCCTGAATCATTGCAATCACATGCCTGTGATCCAATAATTGACTTTGAGGGCACTACATCCAACACCTTCTATGAGATAGTTGGATCCCGATACCCACTGCGAGTAAGAGTTACTCCTGGGAGAGTTTTGCACATTACAATTAGCCAATCAAGTAGGTGTCTAGAAAGGTGTTTACGGGGTTACACATCTGGGAAAACGAGGTTTATTTTAATTAGGTCCGTGCGAAAGCACGGGGAACCTCCCTCAAAGTACCGACACAGGCCTGGCCGAAAAATTGACGAACTTGTTGGGTGTAATTGATTCCGGCTAGTCTTACCTTTTAGGGTTTGAAGGAAGATTTGATAAGAACAGTGGGAGCCATCCTGATTAGATAAGATAATAACCAATCTAATCTTGCAAGAGCATACGCTAAATGTTTTCTTCTCTCTCACCAGGTAGCGACTATGTCAGGCCTTAATCAAGATAATAATATGGATGTATTGACCGAACCCGCTTGTTATACTGAGCTGGGAAACGTTGGTTCCGCTTTATCTTATAATTGTTATAAGTCTGAGCAGAAAATAGGGGAATATCCGGATTCCCACGCTACCCAAACGAGGAATGAGCATGCTGATGCATCTTCTTCGGGTGTGTTCGTTACAGAGAACTGTTTCTCAGTACACTCTACGTCCTGGTGATTAGATACCGGATCGGGATCCCACATATGTAATATGTTACATATGATAAAGAAAGGTAGGGAACTGAGAATGGGTGATCATTCTGTAAGAGTAGAGAATGGTGCAAATGTTGCAGCCAAAGAAGTTGACGAATATCACCTTGTATTACCAAATGGTAATACATTGATTCTGAACGAATGTTATTACATACCGAACCTGATATGCAATATTATATCAATTTCTTTATTAAGTAAAGAAGGATATAATTTTGTATTGCAGGATAATGTTATGAACATTTTTCTCAATCAAAAGTTGATTGGATCAGGCTCGTTAAGTAATGAATCAAACCACGGTTCTTAACGTACAGAACACACACAAGAGAAAGAGTTCAGAAATGAATGAATTCTTTTTGTGGCATTGTAGACTAGGTCATACAATCTGACACGACTAGATAAGTTACATACGGATGGTTATTTGAATCCGTTCGAATTTTCATCTTATGAAACTTGCCAGTCATGTCTCAAAGGCAAGATGACCAAAACTCCGTTTACTGGACACGGAGAAAGAGCTACGAAACTCTTGGGAGTAATACATAGTGATGTATGTGGTCCCATGTCTACACATGCCAAGGATTTTTCCTCGTACTTCATTACATTCACTGACGATCTCTCAAGATTCGGACATGTGTTCCTGTTGAAACACAAGTCTGAAACTTTTGAGAAATTCAAAGAATATAAGCATGAAGTTGAGAACCAGACGGGTAAAAGTATTAAAATACTACGATCTGATCGGGGAGGAGAATACTTGAGCACGGAATTCCATGACTATCTAATAGAGAATGGGATTACCTCTCAGCTTACTCCTCCGTACACACCACAACACAACGGTGTATCGGAGCGGAGGAATCGCACCCTATTAGATATGGTGCGCTCTATAATGAGTACTGCTGAGTTGCCTCTTTCCTTTTGGGGTTATGCACTTGAGACAGCTCCAAACCTATTGAATCAAGTTCCATCTAAATCAGTGCCTACAATGCCATACGAGATATGGAGTGGAAAGAGACCATTTCTTAAACGAGTTAAGATATGGGGCTGTCTGGCCTATGTCAAAAGACGTAATCCGAACAAACTAGAGGAACAATCAGTTCTTTGCAAGTTTGTGGGATATCCAAAGAATTCACAAGGATATATTTTCTACCGCGCTGAGGAACAAAAGGTGTTTGTTTCTCAATATGCCACCTTTTTAGAAAAGGAATTTCTTGTAAAAAAATTAGTGGCAAAGAGGTAGAGCTGGAAGAAGTTCCAACTGCACAAACTGCAACTGATGATTTAATGGAACCAGAGGATTCAGTAGTCTCCGACGAACCTCAGCCTCTCCACCGATCTAGTAGGGTTCCTCATCCACCTGAGAGATACTATGGTTTTCTCATTGATGGTGGGAGCGAGGATTGCATCATGGAAGATGATGACCCAACTAGTTTCGAGCAGGCCATCAAGAGTGGGGACTCTGTGAAATGGCTGGATGCAATGCGATCTGAGATGGAATCCATGTACACCAACAAAGTATGGACTTTGGAAGTTGCTCCCGAAGGGGTAAAACCCATTGGGAGCAAATTGATCTTTAAGAAGAAACTTGATGTAGATGGAAAAGTTGAGACTTTCAAAGCTAGACTTGTTGCAAAAGGTTTTTGTCAACGACAAGGTGTGGATTATGATGAAACCTTTTCTCCAGCGGCTATGCTTAAGTCCATCTGGATCCTACTGGCCATCGCTGCATATCATGACTACGAAATATGGCAGATGGATATTAAGACCGCCTTTTTAAATAGTGATTTAGAAGAGAGCATGTACATGACTCAGCCAGAGGGCTTCGTAGACAGTGGGAGCAGTGGAAAGGTGTGCAAGCTGCTTAAATCAATCTACGGGTTAAAGCGGGCATCGTCGAGCTGGAACATCGGTTTTGATGTGATAGTCAAAGAGTTTGACTTCGTCAAAAAACGTAGATGAACCTTGTATATACAAGAAGGTGGCAGAGAGTAAGGTCGTCTTCCTCATATTGTATGTGGATAACATACTCTTGATAGGAAATGATGTTCTTATGCTGCACTCGATCAAGCTCTTCTTATCATAACGATTCTCCATGAAGGATCTGAGTGATGCCTCCTATATCTTGGGGATTAAGATCTATAGAGATAGATCTAAACAGATACTGGGATTGTCCCAATCCAGGTACATTAACACCATACTAAAGAGGTTTAGTATGGAGGATTCCAAGCCTGGGAATTTACCTACGATCTCAGGAATCACTCTCTCCAAAAAGATGTCCCCTAAGACTGATTTGGAGAGGGCTCGCATGCAAGGTATACCCTATGCTTCGACAGTCGGGTCTATCATGTATTCGATGTTATGTACTCGACCGGATGTAGCATATGTATTCCCCGCCGAAAGACGCGAAGATGCGGCGAACGTCTTGCCTGAATTTCGGGGCAGATGCTAATTGGTGCTATCCGTCCACCTCTCCGAAGATGCCAAGTTGATTTATGGCACCATGTATCGAAAGTTTAAACGGATGCGGCCGATGTAGCAGACTTCGTCAGATTCCCCCTCATTTGAGGGGTTTTTGATTGTGGGGACGCTTTTCCCTGTAGGCGCAAGCCCCTGCAGTTAATTACGCTACCGAATCTGTAGAGTTGCTAGGCATGCTCACAAGGGTCTACGAGGCATCAACATTGCCCGATTTAAATTTTAGCCGTGCCGAACAACCCAAAACCGGATCTTTAAACTAGAGATTAGGTGAAAACTAGCATGTTAAACTCTTTAACACTAAGTGAGAGGGATTACAACCTTTGTAGATCTGGTCCTTCACTTCTAAAGCTCCGTGTTGAGGTCCCTTCGCTGCGATCATCGTGTTCCGAACTCTCGAGAAGTTCCACGAAGAGAAAGATGCAGTCTTGCGTCCGATCTTCGATAACAAAGATGATCTACCTTGAAATTTCATTAACACAAGCTAACACTCACTAAATGAAGTGAACACTCTCATCTAAAGGGCAAGGATAGATGAGGATGATGAAGTAGGATTTTTGCTCTCATTTATAATCCTTTTCTCACTCATTTTCATCACTTGGAAAAAAGCTAGAAAGCTTTTTCCATGAAAGAAAGAAGGAAAAAGAAGATGAATCAATAAATAGGATCCTTTTGTGATGAATAATGAAAAAATAAATATGATGAATAATGCAACCATTGTCAACTAAACCCATGTAGAGAATTAACTAGGGCTGGGGTTTGGGTTGGGTTAAAAGTGAGTCACTTGAAAATATCAAGCATAATATCTTTTTCAAGACAAAAGAAAAGCTTCTAGAATCTACTAGAAGTCTTAACCCTAATCCAAACCCTAATCATGTTTAAATTTCACTAAACATGTTGCATTAGTAATCATATCATTTTACAATATTATATATCAAATATATAATATTTATTGTAACAAAATAAAATAATACATTTAACATATATCGCATATATATCAATGTATTACCCGAGTGAGAAAAAGAATCTTTTAGTGAGCTAATATTAGTTAATGTAATTTAATATATCATATATATTATTATATATTAAATTATCGAATCAACACTTGATCCGACAATCCGGCTATATCGCATATAACTGACTAATACGATGACCCGGCTATATCATATATACCCGACCGATATCTCATATCGCGAGAATCCAATACGGTATCACATACCGCATTATCCTCGGTCTCGCACATATCACATATGTGCTCCTACTCCGTTTTGCCTGAGCCAAGAAACCTCTGTGTAGGACTCTAAAGAATCGTCAATACGCCGGTAGTAGGTAAGATCATATCAAATACCCACAAGCTGCAAGCGGTCAGCTAAAAGTAACAGCCACCCAGGTATTGAGCGCTCAGAAGATCAACAAGCAAGCCTATATATTCTCCTGTGAATCCAATCAGTAACACTCCTGTACAGTCCGGTCTCGTCGTCTGATATGTCGCATATCTCGCCTAGGGGTGGTAAACGTCAGACCCCAGTAGCTTGATAATTCGTGTCGATATGAAGTCTATAACAGTTCGAGAAACTACTGATAACACTTACCAGTAAATCTCAGCAACCCTGGCCAGGGGTTTCCAGATATAGCCAATCGAACACAGCACAATATCAACTCCCTATACCGGGAGAGACGAATCCCCTCCTATCGCTCATTGCCTCCATGTGATTCGGAACTGTACCCAAAAGCCACCTTTTTGCACGCCCTCTTGGACGTGGTATGATGGAAATCAAAGCACAGTGGGAATCACACAAGACTCTATGACGATCTCGGATCAACAGATTACTCTGTACCAGTATCACCGGAGAACTGCCATCTGACGTGAGGTATAATACCATCTGGGAGTTCTCGGCGAGTCCGTCCAGTGTACCCAGTCTCTACTGAGCACCCGTACACCATCCTTGATGTCAAACACCGATGGATATGGGATCAATCATCGCCCATCATATGGGTCAAGATGCGTATACGCTAGTCTACTCTGGTGTATCGATGCCCTGTCTCGATACACCCTCGACTAGGAACAGTTATAGGATGTACTCGTCGAATACCATGGCCCCACTACTATGATCTCATCATAGTCCTAGTAGTCGAGTACATATCCTAAGGGCTTTATCAACATGTAACATAGAGATAATCAGAGTATATGTTAAGATAAAGAACAACCAGATAGCGTACTATCATATCGAGCAAGAAAGTCCTCCCTATATATGTCCAAGCATCCATTACAATATACATCGTATGTACAGCAATGGCTTCTAGGGCATACATATAACTAACAATCTCCCACTTGCACTAGGGCCATCTGTTGTGGTATCACATACCCAACAATTAGCTATGGTCGAAGTATCTCATACTCAACCATCCCATAAAAGTCTCTACTGGGAAAAAGGCCTTTGTGAGTGGATCCGCACTGTCGTCCTCTGTGTCTACTCTCCTAACCTCGATCTCCCTGGAGATCAACCATCTCCATGATCAGGTGATACTGTCTAAGAATTATATCTGGATTTCTGATGGGACGAGCGTTCCTTGGCAAAATCCACAACTCCATTGTCACACAATGGTAGGAACAAAGTTCATCTTATGAACTTATATATCCAGACTGCCTCTTTGGTAGCATCCTTGGTAACGATGTATCTTGCCTTTAATCGTCTAGTATGTCATGGTATCTAGCTTGGAACTCTTCCAACATACCGTCTCTCCACTAAGGGTAAAGACAATGCCTGCGACTGACATTCAGTCGTCCTTATCACCCTGGAACCTTTCCAGTGATTCTCCACAGGATCGATTGATACCATCTCACTATAACTACTGAGTATCCTAACATCCAATTAGATCTATCTCATAGATCCAAAACCCAGGATTTAGGAGGTATTACCTTGATCATATTTGGAGAATCCTTGTGATAAGCGGAGATTGACCGAGCGTAGCATAGGAAAACTCCTTCCCTATCAAGAGTATGTCATCCACGTACTCTACGAGGATCACCACCATACTCCCTACTACCTTTTTGTATATACAAGGTTCATCTACCATTTTGATGAAGTCAAACTCTTTGACTACCACATCAAAACAGATGTTCCAACTCCGCGATGCCTTTTTTATCACATAAAACATCTTGCACAAGTTTCCGCTGCTCCCGCTGTCTACGAAGCCCTATGGCTGTGTAGTTATAGATACTCTCTTCTAAAACATCATTTAGAAAAGCGGTCGTGACACCCAACCACCAGATATCGTAGTCATGGTATGTAGCCATGGAAAGTAGGATCTGGATGGACTTAAGCATAGCTTTGAAAGTCTCAACTTTTCCATGTACACCAAGTAATCTTCTCAAGATATACTTGCTCCTGATGGGGATTTAACCCTTCAGATAAAACAACCAAAGTCCATACTTTGTTGGTGTATAAGGATTCCATCTCAGATCGCTAAGCATCCAGCCATTCTTACAGAGTCCCACTCCTGATGGCCAGCTCGAAACTAGTTGGGTCATCATCTCATGATGCAATCCTCGCTCCCATTGTCATAGAGAAACCGAAATATCTCTCAGGTGGGTGAGGAACCCTACTAGATAGGCTGAGCGGCTGAGGTTCGTTGGTTACTATTGAATCATTTGGTTCTATCAAATCATCTGCTGTAGTTTGTATAGCTGGAACTCCTTCCAGTTCTACCTCATGACCACTAATTTCTTCACAAGAAACTCCCTTTCATAAAGGTGGCATGCTGAGAAAAAAAACATCTTTTGTTTCTCGGTTTGGTAGAAGATATTCCCTTGCGAATGCTTGGGATATCCAACAAACTACTACAAGACTGACTTTGCCTCGAGCTTGTCCGGATTTTGCTTTTAGACATAGGCCGGACAACCCCAAATCTTAACAAACTTAAGATATGGGCTCTTTCCTTTCCATATCACATATGAAGCGGTAGGCAACTGATTTGATTTGAACCCTATTCAATAGGTATGCAGCTTCTCAAGTGCATAACTCCCAAAAGGAAATAGGAAACTCTGTAGTACTCATCATAGAGCACACCATATCATATAGGGTGCTATTGCTCCACCCCGATATACCATCGTGCTATGGTTTATACGGAGGAGTAATGCTGAGAGAGAATTTCATTCTCCTTTAGAATAGTCCAGGAATTCCATGCTTAAGTATTCTCCTCCCTGATCTCATTAAAGGACATAATACTTTTCCCGTTTTTGGTTCTCTACTTCTAAGTTATATTCATTGAATTTCTCAAAAGGTTCAGACTTGTGTTTCTACAGGAACACATGTACGAATCTTGAGAGAGTATCAGCGAATATAATAAAGTACAAAGAACCGGTCTTGGCATGTGTAGACTGGGGACCTTCATACATCAGCATGTATCAATCTCAAGAGTTCACTAACCCTTTCTCTGTTTCCTATAAACAGAGCTGTGGTCATCTTATCTTTGTGACATGACCGGCAAGTTTCACAAGATGTAAATTCAAACAAATTTAAATATACATCTATATGTAACTTGGCTAGTCGGGTCGCATTGATATGACCTAATCTACAATACCTCAAGAAGGATTCGTTCATTTCTGAACTTTTCCACTTGTGTGTGTTCTGTATACTAAGAACTGTAGTTTGATTTAGAACGTCAATGCTTTTAGATAACGTGCCTGAACCGATCAACTCTTGATATAGGAAATGTTCAAAACATTATCCAACAATACAAAATTATATCCTTTCTTTACTAATAAAGAGACTGATATGATGTTGTATATCAGGTTCGGTATCTAATAACATTCGTTCAGAATCAATATATTCTGGTAATACAGGGTGATAGTGACCAACAGACTTGGCTGCAACACTTGCACCGTTTCTATCTCATGAAACTTATCACCCGTTCTCAGTCCTCTACCTATCTGTAGCCCATGTAACAAATTACATATGTGGGATCCTGATCCGGTATCAAATACCCAGGACGTAAAGGATACTTAGAAACAGTTCTCTATAATGAACACACCCGAAGATGATGCATCAGCATGCACTTTCTTCGTTTGGGCAGCACGGGAATTCTGGTAATCCCCTATTTTCTGCTCTGTCTTATAACAATTATAAGTTGGAGCGGAACTAACGTTCCCCAGCTCAGTATAACAAGCGGGTTCGGTCAATATATCCGTATTATTATCTTGATTAAGGCGTGATATGGTCGCTACCTGGAGAGAGAGAGAAGAAAACACTTAGCGTATGCTCTTACAAGATTAGATTGGTTATCTAATATATCTAATCAGGATGTCTCCCACTGTTTTTTGTTAAATCTTCCTTCAAACCATAAAAGGAAAGACTAGCCGGGATTAATTACACCCTACAAGTTCGCCAATCTTTCACCAAGCTAGTGCCGGTACTTTGAGGGAGGTTCCCCGTGCTTTCGCACGAACCTAATTAAAGTAAACCTCATTTTCCCAGGGGCGTAACCCCGTTGACACCTTTCTAGACACCTACTTGATTGGCTAATTGTAATGTGTAAAACTCTCCCAGGAGTAACTCTTACTCTCAGCGGGTATCGGGATCCAACTATCTCATAGAAGGTATGCAATCTTATTGCAAATTTCAACACTTGAAATTCCCAATAATATTTTACCCCTAGCGTCCTATGACCTTGACAAAGGCCAACAAACCATAGGCTGCTAGTCAAGTTCAACCCGTCATTTCTTGATTGAATTAAACCCACCCGCACGGCCCTTGACAAAGGCCAACAAGGTCACACGACTACCCTAATCCAATCTGCATCATATGCATAAGCAGATAAGTACTATTCAGCTACCACACACTACGCCTTGACAAAGGCCAACAAACTCAACACGAATACTAAACAGTCCTTATCTGAAATGACGGAGGGCTACGACAGGTTTTTAAGAAAACCCTTTGCGTAATGAACTTGATATCATTGTAGAATCGAGTGATTTTAAATGGAGTGTTTTTGAGGCTTTTCTAGTTTTGCTAAAGGGGTCACTCCCGGTGAAGGGATTGTCGGCCCTTTCCTCATCGAATAACGTGCATGATATTTCACAAATACCACTATGCAAAGCAAGAACTATAGAAGCAATCAAAAGACAAACCGAGTTTGTAGCATCTGCTAGTTTCACTAAAGAGGTCACTCCCGGTGAAGAGATCTCGGCTCTTTCCGTATCGAATAAGGTGCTGGATGTTCTACAAGGAACACCGCTATGCAAAGCAAGAACTAGAGCTACCAGTTTTTAAACAAGTTTTTACAACATCTTTAGGTTTCTTTTATTTCATTAATCTCATTAATGAAGTCCCATTTTATTATGCTTCACAAGTATCTCATTTGAAACGAAATCTGCAATATAACATATATCTCATATATATAATATAAACATTCGTCTCAGGCAGTAATATGATCTCATCACAAAACATTGCAGCAGAAGAAACATATATGAAATATTGGATATATTAGGACGTCCATGTTTTAATACGAGCCTATATAAAACACGGATTCCACGGTCACGATGAATAGCCAAACCTACATCCGTAGACCCCTACGAGAGCGGCAAGCAACACTGCCAATTCTAGGGTTAGGAGACCCGTTCTCGACTCCTCGAGATGGTCTCCCACTGGACCCTAGAACCCGGTTACTTGTGCTCCCCACTTTGGGTCTACCTAATGCGGAAAAGTAAATTATATACAACGGTGACATCATCCTCAGCCCGGAAGTGCCCCAATAAAAGAATATTACATACAAATGAATTTTACATGAATGAAAAAGAAAAAACTCTCATCTCACATAAAACCCCCGGCTATTCAGAATGCGACGATCAAATATAACATATCACAGCAACACATAATATCTCATATCATCAACGTAAGGAAGTATGCGTATCCCGATTGTCGTTGATGTATAGCAACGAAGCCGGCGATACACCACATACTACGCTTACGGTCACAGAAAAGAAAGTGTAAAATTACAACAGTTGGAATCCGTAACCTCCTTAGACATCGCATGCCTAACCAAATGAATTCCTTAGACATCGCATGCCTAACAATTATAAACCCCGCATTTTAGTCTCATTATCGAAAACTCTTTTCAATATCTAGTTGGGCAATTCAACAAAATTCCCGATAATCTGATCGAATGCTCGTCACAAACTTTAGTAGACGGCCGCACCCCCGATGCCGTCGACGAAGTGCACTAAGGCGGAACATCGCTGCCGCGAGCATCCGAACGGATGCTTTTGGAGACGGGGTTCTCCTACAGTCACTTAGTCGGGGCTTTGGGGCGTGGCTGTCTGTTAAGTTTACCCGGCGAGTATCCGCGTTTGCTACGTGATTGCGACGGACTTTTGATCACATCAAAATTCCGCGGCAACCGATCATCTGAGACTAAACTGCTAGATTTATAACATTCAAATTAGTTATCTCATAACTACATGTGGATTCCAAATATTGTATCACATTCCAGATAAATAGACAGTGTTAAACATTCCGATCGAATAATCAAACACCCAAGTTTTTCCCAATATATCTCAACACTTGAAATCAGTTTAAAAACATCCATCACATGCCATAGTACCAATGGTCCAGCCGTAGAAGGGTCAAGCCAACGCCTCACATGTGGTACGCCGTACTGCCCCAAACCCTAAGTTTATAGACAGTTCAAGACGGTCACATAATCGAGTTAAGGTTTGTTGTCTTTGTAATACCCAGCCCCTTTCTATACCAATATCTGTATTTCTATTTCACTTATAAAATTTATTTATTTTTACTTATAATTATTTATTTATTTCTAAAACCCCTTTTAAACACCAAACCAAGTAAATCATTCTTTTTTTTAAAAATCCCCAAACCCAAACCATATTTTACTTCCTCCCTCAGCCCAATACCCATTTTCTTTTAATAAAACCCCAGCCCAAGCTTTAAATCCCTAAGCCATTCCATTCCCAGCCCAAAAGATTTTTCCCATTCAATTAAAATATATAAAACTCTTTTATTTCCCTAGCCCAGCCCGTTTCGCCTTCACCCTCACCCGCCCAGAAAACGACACCGGCTCACTCCCTTTCTTTTCCCCATTTGATTTCCTTTAAATTCCTCGGCCCAATCCCTGGCCCAGCTCACACTCGAGCCCGCTCCCACCTTGGAAACCCAACCCGCTTCACCTTCCTCTCCCCCAACAGCTAGTTCTTCCTCCGGCTTCCTTCGCCCACGCCCATGCCCACGCTCGCTCGGGCGCAGTTACCTCCACGACGCGCAACCCCCGCGATCTCCTCGTCTCCCCTATCTCGCTCCCCCTCATGTTCTCTCTCTCTCGCTTTCTCCCATTCTCCTTCTCTTTCCCGCTCCCTCTCTCGAACCCACAGCCCCGAGCACCTCGCCTGAACCCTCACCAGAGCTCCGCCGCTGGAAACTCCTCCACCGCAACTACCCTCCGTCTCCTCCTTCATTAACCGAGCTCCACCCATCTCCAGCCAACTCACTCACCCTCAAACCACCATCGTCGTCGACAGCAGCCATCATCACTGACCACCATCGGGTCCTCTCTCGTCGTCGACGAAAACGCGAGTTCCCCTCAACCTCTCTCTTCCCTTCATTCGAGCATCTCTCCCTGCACAATAGATCACCCACCTCACCGACGAGCCTCCCAAGCTGCTCCTCTTTCCTCAAACCCCGTCACCCCGTGCACCCTGTGCTCCTATCATCACCGGCGATCTTCGACAGCCCCATAAGCTTCTTCTCATCGCCACCACCACATCGCCGGCCACCATCACCGCCAGTCGAGCCCACTCCTCCGCCTCCTCTCTTCTCTCACAACAATTCCCAACCGAGCAACCCCAAAACACCACCATTGTTGCCAATCCACAACCCCGCTCTTACTACCTCCTTCACCAAAACTCTCCCCATCCACCGAGCTCCGACCACGACCACCCATAGCCGCCACCTCCACCACTAGCGTTCACCAACAGTCCCCTCGCCTCCGCGACCTCCACCTTCATCGATTCCACAACACCCCCTCTAACCTCACCAACCTAAACCGAGCCCCACTTCCTTCACTACCAGCCACCTCCAAGTCATCACCGTCTGGACCACCGCAGTGGGACGTTGAGCCCAGGCACCTCTGCTCAGCCCGACCCCTACCACTGCCGAGCCATCAAGCCCAAGCTCGGGCCGAGGCCAAACCTTTGCCGTTGTTGCCCGTGTGTGTCGTGCCCGTGCATGCCACCAAAGTCATCATCACTATGACACCGTTGACACATCGTTTCCAGGCAAGTATTTTACTTGCTTACATGCTAGTTTATTCGTGTTACGAACTAAAATCGTATAAATTCCATATTCACAATACCCGATAGATTATATAACATACCTGTTCGATGTAAAATTCCAATGAAAATCCTCTTTCAATTTGACGGGACGTGAGGGCATTTGCTGGCCCATGTGCTATTGAATACTATATATGAATTTCACTGGAAAATACGACTGTTAATGACTAAAACAATTACCCCCAAATATACCCGTAAAACTAGAAATTTCTCGTATCTGAAAATGGTTAAAATCACCGTAAATTATGTACATACAGGAATGATGCGTTCGAGGGCTTAAATCGAAGCCGACTCGACGAACTATAACCCTATGCAAGTTTCTAATGGTTTCTGTACTTAAATTGTGACAATATTTGGATCGGAGTGCGACTCTGGACTGCAGTCCAGAGCGACTCTGGTTATTGTATGCTGTCCCATGATATGTACCACCTTGTTTCCTGAACGCGTATGTTGCGGAACTCTGCATTGTATTAAAGGTGAAACTGTTAGCTAGATAACACAAGTGGTTCCATTCTGTTTCATCGTCATTTTCTATTTAATCTGTAATTTAAAAGATGGGGACGTATAACAGTCCCAACAGAATTAGAATTGACATACTAGTATTGAACAGTGTATAACTCCTGACGTACATACGCGATTGAGGATCCGTCTATTGCGTTGAAAACCTTATTGGAAACCCTAGATCTCATTCAACTGTAGCGTCGCTAAATTCTGATCCCAACTGAGATTAAAATGCGTTGCGAAACGGACTTCCGATTCTGAAACCGGATTTCCAGCAGTGAACGCTTAAAATGAAATGGCCATAACTAGTGATCCTGAAACCCGATTGACGTGAAAATAAATTCGCTGGATAGATAATAAAACATACTATTTATTCCCCGTTCATCGTTTCGCTAAACTGTACACGTATGATTTATGATAAATTATGCAAGTGGTAGAATACTTATTTACGACATTTTAATCATGCTTTACATACTGTTCCCTCATCATATCATACATATGTCACTGCATTGATGACCTAGTGATCATGTGCATTACCCAGTGTTAGGTATTAGTGATGATTGTGGCAAGTACGTTAGTGTTCGTGCATGAGTGAATAAGTGAAAGTGACACGTACTTGTACACAATCAGTGAACCCTATTATTCTATTGCATTGTCGACGTCTGTGGGACGCGTGTACGTGTGACTATAAGTGGTATGAGACACTTATGGAAGCTCTTGCATGGGTGTCACAGATAAGGCACCAGACACTGCCATTTATCTTGGGTATTAGTCGGGACGTGCTTGATGGAGATCCTATCTCCAGTTCTCGCGCAGACTTGTCACAGACCGGCTGGTATTTGAGGTTATGGTTAGCGTTTGATGTAGACCACGGGGTGTGGGGTAGTCTGAGTGTGAGTTCAACAAAATCTCGGGAGTCCCTTGCCGGCTTATATATATGGAGATATATGGAGATTTACAGGGTACATGATTATTACCGTGAGTTACATTTTGGGCCCGTGGTCCCTTGCCCTTGGGTCCTACCCTTAGGTGGAGGACACTCGGGAGTGGTTGACTCTCACACTTGGACTGACGATAGGCTCAGTGACCTGTACAGTGAGACTTAGAGACTGATAGGGATAATGGCATTGATATACATTACTTACTGTGTTGACATACCTAGCATACTAGTATACTGCTTTACTGTTCACCTGATCTAGTAGACACTTCATTGGTTACTGCATGTTCATAACTATACCATCTTGATTTACTGTTATATATTTCTATTATCACTGTTCGAGTTGTCATTTGTATCTATATATTATATTGCTATTGTGTCGCTCTGACGACCTGAGTATGCATGCTCAGTGTGAGGAGTGGATCTAGTCAGGACCAGGTCCAGACGTACATCACGGACATCTTGTTTAGCTATCCAGAGTTATACCCTTTTGATTTCCATCAGGTCAGTTCTTTGTATTGTTTTATTTCAGTTACTGCATTTCTCATTACCTGCGCATTATTTACTGATTACTACGTAAAGCTAGAAGCCGAAGTGTGACTACGGCAGGATATTTCCTTGACCGTAGGAGCATGGCTGGCCTTGTCAACCCTTCGTATTCCGTATTTTGGAAAGCGGGGCGTGACAGTCTTCTAGAGGGTCCACCGCGTTACTTGCATGACTTTACGAAAGTTTCAAACACGAGAAAAAATCCAACTTTTGAAAATTTTCCGACAGGGGAAAAAGTGAGTTATTGATATCCGTTCAAACTTTTTAACAGTTTTTAAAAATTACCCGGACAAAACTAAACGAAGTTAAATTATCCGATCGAATCAACAAGTCCCCAATACAACCCAAGAAAATTCAACACTTGAGTGGAATTAAAAAATTCCCAGAAAAAAATGACAAGAAAGGACCTAAGAATAAACATATGAAGTTCCAGGGACTAATTCAAAATTTTGGCCGCGGAACCTCGGCCAAAACATGGGTTTGGCGGCGGTTCCGCGGTCAAATGAACAAATTAGTGGGCCGTACTTCACAGTAATTCTTAGTTTTTCCTGATTGTTTTTCTGAGCATTTTTAATTCATAAAAAATCACATTTTTGAAAAATATCCAGAGAAGGGTTCGTGTCGGCGTTTCCGGGTTAGATCGGACTTTAAACTTCGCCTAAAGCTCTAGCTTGGCTCTGATACCACTGTAGGGTTGCTAGGCACGCTCACAAGGGTCTACGAGGCATCAACATTGCCCGATTTAAATTTTAGCCGTGCCGAACAACCCAAAGCCGGATCTTTAAACTAGAGATTAGGTGAAAACTAGCATGTTAAACTCTTTAACACTAAGTGAGAGGGATTACAACCTTTGTAGATCCCTTCCTTCACTTCTAAAGCTCCGTGTTAAGGTCCCTTCGCTGCGATCATCGTGTTCCGGACTCTCGAGAGGTTCCACGAAGAGAAAGATGCAATCTTGCTTCCGATCTTCGATAACAAAGATGATCTACCTTGAAGTTTCATTAACACAAGCTAACACTCACTAAATGAAGTGAACACTCTCATCTAAAGGGCAATGATAGATGAGGATGATGAAGTAGGATTTTTGCTCTCATTTATAATCCTTTTCTCTCTCATTTTCATCACTTGGAAAAAAGCTAGAAAGCTTTTTCCATGAAAGAAAGAAGGAAGAAGAAGATGAATCAATAAATAGAATTCTTTTGTGATGAATAATGAAAAGCTAAATATGATGAATAATGCAACCATGGTCAACTAAACACATGTAGAGAATTAACTAGGGCTAGGGTTTGGGTTGGGTTAAAAGTGAGTCACTTGAAAATATCAAGCATAATATCTTTTTCAAGATAAAAGAAAAGCTTCTAGAATCTACTAGAAGTCTTAACCCTAATCCAAACCCTAATCATGTTTAAACTCCACTAAACATGTTGCATTAGTAATCAAATCATGTTACACTATTATATATCACATATATAATATTTATTATAACAAAATAAAATAATACATTTAACATATATCGCATATATATCAATGTATTACCCGAGTGAGAAAAAAAATCTTTTAGTGAGCTAATATTAGTTAATGTAATTTAATATATCATATATATTATTATACATTAAATTATCGAATCAACATTTGATCCGACAATCCGGCTATATCGCATAAAACCGACTAATACGATGACCCGGCTATATCACATATACCCGGCCGATATCTCATATCGTGAGAATCCAATACGGTATCACATACCGCATTATCCACGGCCCCGTACATATCACATATATGCTCCTACTCCGTTTTGCCTGAGCCAAGAAACCTCTGTGTAGGACTCTAAAGAATCGTCAATACGCCGGCAGTAGGTGATGATAATATCAAATACCCACAAGCTGCAAGCGGTCAGCTAAACGTAACAGCCATCCAGGTATTGAGCTCTCAGAAGATCAACAAGCAAGCCTGTATATTCTCCTGTGAATCCAATCAGTAACACTCCCGTACAATCCGGTCTCGTCGTCTGATATGTCGCATATCTCGCCTAGGGGTGGTAAACGTCAGACCCCAGTAGCTTGATAAGTCGTGTCGATATGAGGTCTATAACAGTTCGAGAAACTACTGCTAACACTTACCAGTAAATCTCAGCAACCCTGACCAGGGATTTCCAGATATAGCCAATCGAACACAGCACAACATCAACTCCCTATACCGAGAGAGACGAATCCCCTCCTATCGCTCATTGCCTCCATGTGATTCGGGACTGTACCCAAAAGCCACCTTTTTGCACGCCCTCTTGGACGTGGTATGATGGAAATCAAAGCACAGTAGGAATCACACAAGACTCTATGACGATCTCGGGTCAACAGACTACTCTGTACCAGTGTCACCGGAGAACTGCCATGTGGCGTGAGGTATAATACCATCTGGGAGTTCTCGGCGAGTCCGTCCAGTGTACCCAGTCTCTACTGAGCACCCGTACACCATCCTTGATGTCAAACACCGATGGATATGGGATCATCCATCGCCCATCATATGGGTCAAGATGCGTATATGCTAGTCTACTCTGGTGTATCGATGCCCTGTCTCGATACACCCTCGACTAGGAACAGTTATAGGATGTACTCGTCGACTACCATGGCCCCACTAGTATGATCTCATCATAGTCCCAGTAGTCGAGTACATATCCTAAGGGCTTTATCAACATGTAACATAGAAACAATCAGAGTACATGTTAAGATAAAGAACAACCAGATAGTGTACTATCATATCGAGCAAGAAAGTCCTCCCTATATATGTCCAAGCATCCATTACAATATACATCGTATGTACGGTAATGGCCTCTAGGGCATACATATAACTAACAGCATCATGGTAACAACTTTCTCCTTCTCCAGATGGTCACTTCGTGTCGTGGGTGTTTGTTTTGTTTTTGGTTGCCCGTGGATTGTATATGGAGACTAATTTATGTTGTCGCCCGTAGGGCGTGGATTAATCCAAATCCGTATTTTCTTAGATTTGGGTTTTGGTTTGGGTTTAAGGATACGTTAAGATCAACTTAAACGTTTGTTAAGGATATATTAGTCTAATTTTAGACTAAGATCGACTCAACGTTTATTATGGACACGTTAGTCTACTTTTAGACTAAGATCAACTTAACAGGATCATTTAGATCCAACAAAAGAGCATTTGAACTCTATTTTTTAGTTTAGGGACATTGTGGTCGATTACCAGATTAAGGACATGGTGGTCCATTACCAGTTTAAGGACATGGTGGTCCAGGTTAAGGACATCATAGTCTATGGGCTTAAGGACCCCACAGTCCAGGTTAAGGACATCGTAGTCTATGGGTTTAAGGACCTCACAGTACAAGGTTAAGGACATCATAGTCCATAGGCTTAAGGACCCCACAGTCCAGGTTAAGGACATCGTAGTCCGTGAGTTTAAGGACCCCACAGTCCAGGTTAAGGACATCGTAGTCCGTGAGTTTAAGGACCCCACAGTCCAATTTAAAGACATCATAGTCTATGAAATATATGGTTGTCGGGACCCGTCACCTCTGTGAAGACGTTGAAGGATTACAACGACAAATATCAGAGAAGTAAAGAGATGTACCCTTGAACCAGTGTGAGTTGGTTGAAAGATCTGTAGTCCAATTTGGGACTAAGATCTGTTAAATATTCGTGAGCAGGTGGGCTCAGGTAAATATAATTTAAGGACTTATGGCCAATATTGGGCTAAGTTCAATAAATGTTTAACATTTCCTTATTTTGGATATTGAGCCTTTATTTGGGCTTGGCCTTTCTGACAATATTTTTGTCTTGTATTGAATGTTGAGCATTCATCAGAGCCCTGGGCTTTATTAAAGAACAATTTATGTTCTGACAGTGCGACGCGTGGTGCGCCAGGCGCTTTGCGCCAGTTAAAGAGCGCAGTGCGCTTTTGCCAAGTAGCGCACACATGGTTGACACGTGTCAAGCTTGGCGCTAAGCGCCATAAGATGGGCGCATTGCGCCAGTTTATGAGCGCTAAGCGCTAGTCCATGAGTGCATTGCGCTATCAATTTAGTGGCGCATACGTGAGTGACACGTGGCGCATTTGGCGCTGAGCGCCAGCCCATGAGCGCAGTGCGCTATTTCAGAAGCGCAAAGCGCAAGTTGCATATGTGGTTGACACGTGGCGCATTTTGGTGCTGAGCGCCGGTCCGGAGAGCGCAGAAGCGCTGTTCAAGAGCGCAAAGCGCATTTGATCAATTTTATGATCTGGGAACAAATTTATGTTCTTTTTAGAAGAGACTTTGTCTCAATATTCAAGAACAGTAGTTCTTATTTTTGAAAGGGCTTGCCTTTATAGATCAATGATCTGTGTGAAGAATATGTTCTTCTTTTATTATGTGATGAGATCTTTTGAGCTTTTTTATGAAAGATTTTGGTCTTTGTAGATTTATGATCTTTTAAGAAGATAATTCTTCTTTTTATGAGATAATTTCATCTCTGTGTTCATCATTCATCATTCATCATCTTTACCTTGAAGAAATAATCTTCTTCCAAGAGCTTGCTCTCTTTCTTCGAATTTTTTCAAAGTTTAAAGGGGGGTTTCTCAATATCAGACTTGAAGTCTTGGGGCTTTTATATAGGGCAAGTTGATTTGTTGAATCAGTTAAAGAGATCTTTCTCTAATTGATTTGGGGATATTTCCCCATCATTGGATCTTTGATTGTAGGGTTTCTGTTTTACAGAAGGCAATCTTCTTGTTTTTAACAAGATTGAGAAATCTTTCCATAATAGAATTTTAATTCTGATTAATTAATGATTTATCGTTATTATTAGATCTTTTGATCTAACGGTGGGAGTTCTTTAACTTTAGCGCTGGCGCACCCGTGCTTAGCACGTGGTGCGTTGCTCAGAGCGCAGCGCACTTTGCGCTAGCGCACCTACGTTTGACACGTAGTGCGCTGCTCAGAGCGCGGCGTAGCCTGTGCTAGCGCACCTGTGTTTGACACGTGGCGCCCAGCGTGCCCAGCGCTAGCGCACCCATGATGCGCTGCCTTGGATGTAACGCACCTGGCGCTAGCGCATCCGTATTTGACACGTGGCGCGTAGCGCACTTAGCGCTGGATCTGAAGCGTTGCTTCAATTTTTGAATTTTGAATCTCAAAACAGAGCTTTGCTCTGATTGGGGGAAACGGTACGCACTGGGTGTTGTTAGCAGGTATCAATCAGATCCTGGGGAGAATCACTGAACAGCTGTGAAGAATATTCTTAAGTACTTGAAAAGGACTAAAGAAATGTTCTAGGTGTATGGTAACGGTGAGCTCCAATAGAGTCATTTACCGACTCGAGCTTCCAGAGTGATAAGGATGACTCTAAGTCGGTCTCGGGTTTTGTCTTCACCCTCAATGGAGGGACGGTTTGTTGGAAGAGTTCCAAGTAAGAAACCGTGGCAGGCTCGATGATGGAGGCTGAATACATCGCTGCCAACGATACTGCCAAAGAGGCTGTCTTGATGAAGAAGTTCATAACTGAACTTGAAGTGGTTCCATCCATCGAGCATCCAATACCTGTGTATTGTGATAACAATGGAGTTGTGGCTTTGACCAAGGAACCCAGGTCTCATCAGCGATCCAGACATATTCTGAGGCGGTATCACCTGATCCGGAAGATAGTTGATCGCTGGGAGATCGAGGTCAGGAGAGTTAACTCGAAGAATAACACGGCGGATCCACTCATGAAGGCCATACCCCAGATACAATTTAAGAGACTTTTCGGGATGTTGGGTATAAGATACTACAACAACTGGCCTTAGTGCAAGTGGGAGATTGTTAGTTGTATGTATGCCCTAGAGGCCATTATTGTACATGATTGTATATTATAGTGGATGCTTGAACATATATAGAGAGGACTTTCTTGCTCGACATGATAGTATGCTATCTGGTTGCTCTTTGTCTTAACATGTAGACTTGTATTGTGATACTGTCTTGCTCTCACATATTGATAAAGCCCTTAGGATGTACACTTGACTACTAGGATTGTGATGTAGATCATACTAGTGAGGCAAGGGTAGTACACAAGTTCATCCTTTAATTGTTCCTAGTCGAGGGTGTATCGAGACAGGGCATCGATATTGCAGAGTAGACTAGCGTATATGCTTCTTGACCCATATGATGGGCGATGGATGATCCCATATCCATTGGTGTTTGACATCAAAGATGGTATACGGGTGCTCAGTAAAGACTGGGTACACTGAACAGGACTTGCCGAGAACTCCTAGATGGTATAACACCTGACGTCAGATGGCAGTTCTCTGGTGACACGGGTACAGGTTAGTCTGTAGACCCGAGATCGTCATAGAGTCTTGTGTGATTCCCACTGTGCTTTGATTTCCACCATACCAGGTTCAAGAGAACGTGCAAAACGGTGGTTTTTGGATACAGTCCCTAGACACATAGAGGCAATGAGCGATAGGAGGGGTTTGGTCTCTCCCGGTATTGGGGGTTGATGTTGCGCTGTGTTCGATTGGCTATAACAGGAAGTCCCTGGCCAGAGCTGATACGGAGATTTACTGGTAAGTGTCATCAGTAGTTTCTCGACCCGTTATGAGCCTCACATCGGCATGACTTATCAAGTTACTGGGGTCTGACGTTTACCACCCCTAAACTAGATATTCGACATATCAGACGAAGAGACCGGACTGTACGGTAGTGTTACTTATTGGATTCACAAGAGTATGAACAAGCTAGCTTGTTGATCTTCTGATCGCTCAATACCCGGATAGCCGTTACTTCCAGCTAGTACCGCCGACGGCTTATGGGTGACTGATATGATCATCATCTACTGCCGGCGTATTGACGAGTCATTAGAGTCCTACACAGAGGTTTCCTAGCTCATACGAAACGAAGTAGGAGTACATATATGATATGTGTGGGACTGAGATTAATATGTGTATGTGATACCGTATTCTATTCTAGCGATATGTGATATCGGTCAGTTATATGTGATATAGCCGGGTTGTCGAATCAAGTGTTGATTCGATAAGTTGATACAGATAATATTAATCGGTTATATGAGATATAGGCGGATTATTAAATCAAGTGTTGATTTAATAATTTAATGCATAATTGTATATTTGATATATTAATTTACATTAACTAATATTAGCTTACTTAAGTATTTTTTTCTCACTTGTGCACATTTAATATATATATGTGATATATATGTTATTGTGTCATGCTAGTTGCTACATGCTAAATGGGTGTATGAGACTCACACCATGCTTATGATAATGTAGAGTTTATTTATTTAAAGTAAATCAAATTTAGTTGGAAATTAGTAAATGGCTTGAAGCATATATAACCATTGACCTAGTCCACTAATTTTTTTTACTTAAGATATTTATTAACCCAACCATTATGTTTAGCCATGGTTAAGTCTCTACATGAGTTATATGAGATATTATCTAATCCATGGTTGCTACTTACACACATGATATTCTCCACTTCATCTTCTTCTTGATCTCCTTGAGCTCTCTCTAGGTTTTTAGGAGGCGAAGAAAAATAGTGAGAAAAATATTTCTAAAGTGAGCAAAATTCCTACTTCATCAACCTATTCTAGATTAGCCATTTAGTTTAGCTTATTTGCTTCACTAATTCTTAATTAGTGAAGAGGCTGCTTGAGTTAGTGTCTTCTCGACGTAGATCATCTTCGGCCTCGAAGACTTTAAGCAAGCTTATTCATTTCACCTTGTGGAGCCTTACAAGAGTCCGCGAGAACACTATTTGGAGCGAAGGGACTATTACATGGAGCTTTTGAAGTGAATGACCGGTCTACAATGGTTGTATTCCTTATTCACTGTAACATTTTAAAAAATATAAAACATTATTTTTGGAATTTAATATTAAAATAATATATTTCACGAAAACTACCCGATTTGCGAATTTGGGGTTTTCGTAAAATGGTATAAATATATACCAATATTTCTGAATTAATTGGAGATTAAAATGAATTATTCATTTAAATATATATATTTATCGGATTTGGCATTGTTATAATTAATTATATGCAGTTTAAATAAAAATTGATTAATTCACTACTAATCGCGATTAGGACAAATCCGTGTTTCTTCATTTTTCCATGGTTAGTGCACCATGACATGTTGCATTTGGTTGCATGTTGTTTTATTGGTATTTGTTGATATTTGGTTTTAAAAAGAAAAAGAGAAAAGGAAAGATAATTATTGGAGAGAGAGAGTGTGTGACATGGCATGAATGATTGAGAGGGTGAGAATAAGAGAGAGTGGGGGTAGGAGAGAGAAAGGGGCCGCCCTCTTTCATTTTTCTCCATTGTTTCTTCATCTTCTTCATCCTCTTACTTCATCCACCTTCACCTCCATGTATCATCTCAATCCCTTCATTAAAACCCTATACTCCATTCATTAAAAATTATCCCCACCTCATCCTCAACACTTTGGACCTTTCAAAGTTGGATTTTTGAAGACTTTGAGCAACTCAAGAAAATTCTTGAGTTTCCAAATGAGGTATAATTCTAAACTTTAGTTAAGTTATTGTGTTTAGTTTATCCTATTGTTAGTTTAGAGTTAAATCGATGTTGATTAGTGATATTTAGAATTTTCTAAGAGAGGGTTTGGGTGATTGTGTGGACTTGTGTTATGTAGTGGCTGTTTACAATGACCTTAGTGTTGATTTTATGGCCTAGAACACCGAATAGAAACCAAAATACGAACTTAGAATCTTGTCGTGTCAGTTTTGTGACATTTTTGGAGGTCTACAGGGAATCTGGAGCAACCCGGGACCTTTATAAAAAATCAAACATATACATTAACCTAGTTAGACCAATAGGAGACCACCACGAGAAGACGAGACCCAAACTCTAAGGTGGGACCGGTTACTGTAGCAGTTAGGGCGGTTACTGTAGCAGCTTTGGTGTTGGGGTTTTGGCTGTAGCTCACATACCTTATAACATAGCTACTGTATTTTTTGTTTTGTCCCATATTACCCGAGCAAGAATCTGGGAGTGATTCCCTCGGTTGCCGTATTATGTTTTCTGGTATTTGAAACTTGGTTTTGATATTTGAATTTGGATTTGGTCGTTGGACGTTTGTGTAAGTCCACGGTAGCGCCGCGGCCGTCTAACAGACGCCAAATGCGGAATAAAAACTTTTTACAAACTGGCGCTATCATGTATCGTAACCCGGATCTGCCATTAAAGCTAAACTAACAAACTACAAAGTGGGTAGAAATGTTATACCGAATGATCCGAGTCCTTCAGTCTTCAACCATCATCCCATGCTTTGTTTCGGCTGCTCCGATCTCCTTGAACTCCGGTCTTCTCGTCCAGGTGGCACCACGTCGACGGATCTTTAAACGGGCTCCCGCCTCTGAACCGAGGCAACTCGGTCGTCAAGTTTGCCAAAAGAGATGACCAAGATGAAGTAGAGAATGAGTAGAACATTTTGTCTCGTTACGTCCAAGGCTATGGACGAACGGTTATGGAAGTTGCCTTTTGGAATCGGGTGAAATGAGAAATGAGGCTATCTAATTTCCATGAACCAAAATACAATCATAATCTTTTTACAAACAACAAGTGAGAGAGTGAGTGAAGAGGATGGGAGGGGCCGGCCATATATAGAGCAAGGGAGGTGAGTGTAGGAGCTAGGAGAGTGACCATTAGCACTAAAACAAATGAATGGGTCACAAAATACATTTAATGCAAAATGGTGACTCTTGAACCTAGTCACCACAAACATTAAATCTCATTAAATGCTAACTATGAATCACTAACCTAGTCACCATCCAAGAACCTTCCACACTCATGACTCACTCAAGAAGAAAAGATAAATCCGCATTTAACCGAATATTAAATACGGCCGATAGAAAACTGGAAACTGGCAACTTCCAAAAGCGATCCTGAAACGAATTTCAGGATAACCCCGTAATGGTATAAACATACCCGCATTTGTATTACTACCGAATACAAATGCATCTGAGACAAAGATATTATATCTACACAGTATAATACTGGGTTCCGGCTTAAACCAAAGTCTACCAGTATTATTTGCCCGAAAAATGACACGTGCGAAAACGCACGTGCATTTTTCAAATCCTGCCATAAAACCATACGGCCTCTACAACGTTTCGCCCAAACTTGGGAAAGTGTCTGTGGGGGACTCTAATGACTCATCAACACACTGGCACTGGGTATAACCTCTAACCCGTCAGAGGTACAAGCTGTACGTAACGTTTGCTTATGTATTGATTGGAAGGGAAGCTGACGAGCGAACTCATCCATAAACCCTACTGAGGCTGACAGTGACAATGTATATACAGTCCGGTCCGTTCGTCTAAAGAGTATCGCATATCGAGTCTAGGGGGGTGGATAAAGTCAGACCCCTAATAACGCGATAATTCGTGTCGGTATGAAGCCCATCACCACCTGACAAACTACTGATCCAAATCAGTAATTCTCCACTACCTCGTCCGAGGGTTTCTAGTGATGGCCACCCATGCACTGTGCGACATCAACCCCCAATACCGGGAGAGACGAATCCCCGACGATCCGCTCACTACCTCCATGTGGCTCGGGACTCTACCCAAAAAATACCTGTTTGCACAACTCCTTTGAGCGTGGTAGGGTAGGAATCAAAGCACAGTGGGAACTCACACGAGACAAATGACGATCTCAGGTCGACAAACTAACATGTACACATGTCACCAGGGAACTGCTATCTGACGATATGTATAATACCAACTAGCATGTTCCCGGCGAGTCCTGTCCGGTGTACTCATAACCCAATGAGCACCTGTATACATCTTAGGTGATCCAACTAACACCAGTGGCTTATGAGACCAGCCACCGCCCCTCGTCGGGGTCTCGACTGTATACACTAGTCTACTCTGGAATATCGATGCCCTGTCTCGAAACTCCCACGACTAGGGACACTTTAAGGATGTGCTTATAGACCCTAGCTCCCACGTATATGATCACCATCACACTGCTGGCTGTCAAGCAGAATCCTATGGGCTCTATCATTATGCAATAGTGAACTAAAGCATGTATACGATGATAAAGACAAACCAGATAGCATACTATCATCTCGAGCAAGACTGTCATATCGGTATAGGTCCTGCCTCAATCATTGCAATCACGTACCTGCGATCCAATAATTGACTTTAAGGGCACTATCTCCAACAATCTCCCACTTGCACTCAAGGCTAATTATTACGATGTCGCATACTCACAGCCCGTGTGATACCGAACATCCAACTCCTCTACTAATCAGTTTCACAAAGCTAGTTTGTAAAACTTTTGTGTTCGAGAAATAGCCTCAGTGAGTGGATCCGCCCTGATGTTTCTTTCTATGTCTCTCTTAATCTCAAGTTCGCGGAGAGAACTATCTCCCGAATAGAGTAATTACCTGTCTTAGAATATGTCTGGATATCTGATGGGACCTAGTTCATAAATGAACTCCAAATCCAAACTTCTTAGACTGTATCGATAATTGAACCTAATCAGTATCCAGCACTATGCCTCCCACAGTATCCTCTTGGACCACCTGTCCATAATACTGTCCCTCATCATAGGGAAAACTATAACCCTGACAATCACTTTATCATTCATGTCACCTTTGAAGCCTGGAATGATAACCGTCTCCCGAAGGAGGATGCCGTCATCAAACCCGTAGAACATGCACTTATGTTCTAAAACTGCTTCGTTATGTTTCTTCAGGATTGGATTAATATAAACTTATCGCATCTACCGCATAAACAATATCTGGTGTGGTACTTGATATTTTATGATTGACTCAATTGCCTAAGCAAATGATCTGCCAATCATGCACATCCCTCTCCCCTTTGGTCTATAAGACACTTTTAAAGAGGGTGACTACACCACCTGCAGGTACACCACCATACCAGGAGTCATCTATTCTAAATACTTTTAGAATATTGTTTAAGTACCCACATTGGGAAACTTCCCAAATCTAGATCTAAAACCATAGATCTAGTAACCATAATGTCCGATATTATATCCATGTCCTTTGTGGAGAAACAACCGTATGACGACTAAAGTACAACCGATCGTAGTATAGGAATTTTACTTCCTACTATGTGCATGTCATCCAAATACCAGGACATCACACTCAACTACCTTCTTAACAGATCCATCCCCTATTCTGATGAAGTCAAAACTATGACTGTCACATCAAAACCAGATGATCTATCTCTGCTATATCTGCTCAAGTCTATAAATAGACATAAGCTACCTGCCCACTATGCTTCCGCTGCTCCCACTGACCACAACAACCCTTTGGTAGAATAATATATACGTACACTTCTAAAGCTAGTTTAGAACGACGCTATACTTATCCTCCTGCCGGGTCTCATAGTCCGGAACAACAATAGTGTCA
Source organism: Agapanthus africanus (assembly GCA_030015575.1). Lineage (NCBI taxonomy): Eukaryota > Viridiplantae > Streptophyta > Magnoliopsida > Asparagales > Amaryllidaceae > Agapanthus > Agapanthus africanus. Next base: position 451,023,259 of record JASDDO010000024.1, on the reverse strand, counting down.
AGTCTGGGTAAACAAGAACTTCCCTGTCACCGTCCTTGAGGCTACCGGAGTACCTCTCGGGTGTCTGAGGTTACCCACCATATCTGCGGAGTGGCTATTGGAATGTCAAACCTGATTGAATATATAGGTCCTATTAAATTTTCCGTAATCGTTTGCGGTTCTGGAATCACTTCCAGTTCTACCATACTCCCACGACTCTTTTCTGAAAAAATCCATTTTACTAAAACTGTGGCGAGTCTAGAACAATATCACTATTGATCTTCCAGATGGTAGAAATGTCAACCCTCGTCAAAGCCAGGGTCAACCCACAAACTGCTATTACAGAAACGTGCCTTGAGTTATCCAGTGTCTGGTTTTAAGCATAAGCTGGACAACTCCCCTTACCTTAACATCGTTAAGATCTGAAGCATTCTATATCCAATATAGAAACTTTAGCACTTATTTAACTGGAACCTGATTCTAATCATGCAACTGTCTCCAGTGCATATCGACTTAATGGAGAGAGGCTAATCAGCATTACTCAACTTAGGAATGCATCCAATTATGAGTAACCTGAAAGAGAAACAAGTTTCTCAAAACCATTACTATCATCTGAATACAAATCATAAGTATCTACATCTTCGATCTCTTTGAAGAATCCCGATACTTGTGATACCTGGTTCTCTACTTTATTCTTATACCCACAACTTCTCAAAACTTAGACATTGTATTTCTACGAAACACTTGTCCAAAAACTAGAGAAGTCATAAGTAATCAGAACATAGTACTCGGACCAACCCCTTTGTCCTGACGGACACTGGACAACATACAATACTCTGTATAAGTCCGCTGAGTTGAATAACTCAAAACCTGTGCATCAATGGTTGAAAACTGTATCCAGGCGATTTTCTCAAATATCACCAATTACAACGAATTCCGATATAATGAGGATGATCACCTTAATTCCCAATAACTTACTCCCACTCATTATCTGTAAAACTATACAGATAGGAGAATGAAACCTGGTAAATACATACCCTAGAGTAAGTATCTAATCGGGAAAACAGTTTTCTTTTAACAATGCGCAGTGAAACTGAAACATAAAAATGTCTCGTAGGGGTATCCTGGTATTCTTAGTAATGCCTCTTCCATAATCCAATTCATGACCTTAACCGTATATTCCCTTGCTATCTCTCCAAATCCCTTTGTTTGTCTTTATTCATTACCTTCTGTACACCATCATTAGGCTAAATGGTTTTCTCCCTTCCCTACCTTTCGGCACCAGCCTATGATTTGGATGAAGACTATCCAGTAAGCATAATAGGTGTACCCTCCTAAACCAAGGAGTACTCGCAACTTGAGAGAAAGTGATGATAAAAGACAACTGAATAACACCTTATTCTATTTCTCCCAAACTGGGAAAAAAGGAAAGGTAAAATAGGAGTGGTGATGAAGTACGCGGTTTGGTCGTGAATGATAACAGTCGCAACTTATTTTGCTCTCTTTCTAATCCCTTTGATTTTGTCTTTAGTTATTACCTTCTGTACACCCTATTTAAGCTAATTGGTTTTCTTCATTTCCTACCTTTCGGCACCAGCCTATGGTTTGGAATAAGACTATCCAATAAGCGTAATTAGTGCACTCTCCTAAACTAAGGAACCCTCGCAACCTGAGAGAAAGGTGATAACAAAAGACAACTGAGCAATACTTTATTCTATTTCTTCTGAACCTGGATCCATCCTCGAAGAAATCCCTTCGAGTTTGTATATAACCATACGATGGATCTATCCAATGAAAGTGGATATCCGTAGTAATACGGGGTGTTCTGAGAAATTCAAAGGGTAAAAGAAGGAGCGGCAATGACTTATGCAACTTTAGACAATCCAAAAGCCAGTATTAAGAAGGTTCGGTCAACTTGGTCACTGAGTCATAGTCTAGGGTCGGTCAAAGGTCCCTGCCAAAGAGAGAGAGAAAAAAAACACTCTGCGTGCACTCTAGCCTAGATCAGAATGGTTATCAATTTATCTAATCAGGAAACCTCCCACTGTAATCTCAAATTCTCCTCCAAACCTGAAAGAAGAATTAGTCGGGATCACCCGAAGAGTAAACCAACTCATCAGTGAGAATCGGGATCCAACTATCATCGCATGATAACTTGATGGAAGCCACTCAAGTTATCACACTCCAGAAGGTATGCGCATGCCTGGCAAGTTTCTAGTATGTTTGAAACTCCCGATGTAAATTTTTGCCTCATGCTCTTATGACCTTGACTAAGGGCCAACAAATCATAAGTCACATGTCAAGTTCTTCCCGTCATTGTCCTGGTTAATTTGAACCCACCCGTACATACTCTTGACTAAGGGCCAACAAAGTAATACGACTGTCCCAAACCAACACATCTATCTATGCTACAAATGAATACCCCAGCAGCTACCAAACACTATGCCTTGACTAAGGGCCAACAAACATAGCTTGAATACTACTGACTATCCATAAGAAATGACGGAGGGCTACGGATGGTTTTTGGCGAAAAACCTTTAACGTAATGAACTTGATTTCGTTGAAGGAACCTGATAGATATAGTGATGAAAACGTTTGTTAAAGAGGTCACTCCCGGCGAAGGGATCTCGGCTCTTTCCTCGTGGAATGAGGTGCAGGACATTCCAACTGAATACCACGATGCAAAGCAACTTGTAATCGACTATATTATAGTTACTACCCTGACATAAACTCCTGCCTAAGGGGTCACTCCCGGTGAAGGGATCTCGGCCCTTGCCTCGTGGAATGAGGTGCAGGATATTCCAACTGAATACCACGATACAAAGCAAAAGGAAATATCTTTATAATAACACCTTTTAAAATTTGTTCCAACAACTGCCAAATATAGGTTTGTTTAATTCTTGCATTGATAAGAATCAATGCAGTCCTATCAATCAATCACACCAGAAAAGAACGAAAAATAAAATGTACGTATATGCCATCCGCATTCGTCACTAGGTCCCTTCATCACCCGTTAGGTTACTTAACTAACGACAGAGCAGGGGCTGGACTAGCGCGGGTGTAAAACATATACAACATCTAATAGTATATATACCAATATACAGTAATCGCTCCAGGCGTGATAATATGCAACATTACAGAAAAGTAATAAGCATCACAGAACAATACAGATAATCTGGAATCCCCGGGTTTCACAGAGCCGCTACTGAAACCCGACGTTCCCCTGGTCATGGATAGCCTGTGCAATGTGAAGGGTTTGTTTAGCACCCTATGAAGAGTTTTGAAGCATCACATGTCCAAAAGTTATGATTTTTATTGTGCTAAACAAACACGCAAGTGGATCGATCCTAGAAAATTAGGTTTAGTAAACTTTAAACTAGAAAAGTCTAGGGTTTGAAGGCTACAACCTTTGTAGCTCCCCTTTGCAAGACTCCTTGGTGTCTTGGGTGTTGAATCGAGGTCCTCTTGAACTCTCCTTGTGTCCACGACGATCCACCGCGGAGATCTCCGTCCAAGCTCGCTACTTCGTCAAACCGAAGATAACAATCTAAACAAAACGGCTAAGCTTGTGTAGAATGTTGTTGTGGCTTTGGATCTCACTTCAAAAACCTTTCTTTGATTGTGTTTGACTCACTAGAAAAAACTAGAGAGGAGAAGATGAAGGAGGATGAAAATGGTGGCTATTTCTTTTCAAGAGGTAAAATGATAACCATAAGGTTAAGCTTTTAAAAGAAATAAATATCACTATATATATTTATTCCTTCTTGACTCCAACCATGATTAAATGATAGATGATTAATTTAACTTGGGTTTAGAATGATAAAGGAAAGGATAACCATGGTTTAGTGGTAGGTGAGCATGGTTAGGTTAGAAGAAGCATGTAGAAACTAGCATAATTATCCTTTTCTTTTCATTTTCTTTTTAAATCCATAATCAAATAATAATCCATTAAATAATCTATGGTGTGAGTCTTGCATTGCCACCATTTCCATATGCTAACAACCATGATGGATGGTTGTATGTATGTGTGTATGTATGCACATCCATATGTGCAAGAAACTAGCATGAAAGAAAGAAAGATAAACACACATGCATGCACACATCCATCATCCTTGAAAAGGTTTTCAAGTGAGAAAAACTAATGGTTAAATGATAAATCAACTCTTGATTTATCAATCCGGCCATATCACATATGACCCTACCAAAAGCAAGCCGCCCGATCAATGTACAGTATCATACACGCACATTTCAATCGGGTGCATGCGCATATCGCATACGCGCACCACAACGTTTCGCCTGGACTGAGCAACTCCTTTGTGGGACTCTAAGACTCGTCAATACGCCGGCAGAGGGTAATGATCATATCAAGTACCCTCAAGCCGCAAGCGGTCAGCTAAACGTAACGGCCACCCGGGTATTGAGCGATCAGAAGACAACAAGCGAACCTGTTACAACTCCCGTCGAGCCATCCGGTAACACTACCGTACAGTCCGATCTCTTCGTCAGATATGATGCATATCGAGCCTAGGGATGGTCACGTCGACCCCAATAACTCAATAAGTCGTGTCGGTGAATGGTCTATAACAGATCGAGAAACTACTGATAACACTTACCAGCAAATCTCAGCAGCCCTGGCCAGGGACTTGCTGTTATAACCAGTCGAGCACAGCACAGCATCAACTCCCAATACCGGGAGAGACGAAACCCCTCCTATCGCTCATTGCCTTCGTGTGTCTCGGGACTGTACCCAACGGCCACCTGTTTGCACGACTCAGTAGAGCCGTGGCAGGGTGGCAATCAAAGTACAGTGGGAGAACACACAAGACTCCATGACGATCTCGGGTCTACAGACTAACCTGTACCAGTGTCACCTGAGAACTGCTATCCGACGATAGATATAATTCCATATAGGAGTTCTCGGTGAGTCCGTCCAGTGTACCCAGTCAGCACTGAGCACCCGTATATGATCTTGATGTCAAACATCGATGAATGTGGGAACATCCATCGCCCATCACATGGGTCTAGTATCATATACGCTAGTCTACTCTGGTATATCGATGCCCCGTCTCGATACACCTCCGACTAGGGACATTCCAGGATATGCTTATAGACTACAGATGTCCCACTAGTATGATCTCCATCATAATCAGAGTAGTCAAGCCGATATCCTCAGGGCTTTATCAGCATGTATGAATGAATAAAAGCATGATCAAATAAACATGTCAGATAAAGAATAACCAGATAGCATACTATCATGTCGAGCAAGAATGCAAACTGAATATATATACATGTATAGATACATCCACTATCACATAATGGCCTCTAGGGCATACATATATCCAACACAATGAAACCTAGACCCCTACAGGTGTGGCAAGTTACCCACCAAAACCTGAAGCGAGGTAGTCCCCTACAACATAGTGAATGGAACACCCGGCACTTCACGGAATCCGGTAAATTGAGCACCTCTCCTTGGGTCAACCTGTACCCCCTACGAGTGCGGCGAATAGTCTGCCAATTCTAGAGTGAGGTCCCTCTGCCTCTCAAAGCCATGAGATACGGACCCGTTGCCCTCCAAAACCCGGCTATCCGTGCACTCCTTCGCGGGATAAACCTAGTACAGAAATAAAAATATGTACAACGGGTACATCGACCTCAACCCGGTCGTGCCCCAAAAGAATATTATACAAACAGGCAGAGACGACAGTCCACATGTTGGACGCTCGTCCCGCAATATCAAATCTACAAATAAATCCAAACTGCACTACCATTGCACACTACTATCCACCACGACATATCCGCAACAATACAGCACAACACAGAACATCAACGCGAATGTCACGTTCGCAAACCCGTCTAAAAGAACTATAGCAATCAGACGCGGTTTCCCGATCAAATGACATTCCCGGTCAGAGATATAATGTAAATACTGCATACTAACAAGTTTAAAATTTCGATCGACTAAATTTCCCGAAGTGGGCCCCACGTACATCTGGTGTACAGTAACAAAATCTGGGCCCAAACAAATATTACCAAAAACCACAATTTCCAGTGGATAAGCTACTGCAAAAATTTTGATCACTGTTCCTACAATCTTGTCGCGGATGCGCGGTCAAACCCTAAGTTTGACCGCGGATCCACGGTGGAACTGTAGGATCACGTGACCAACTTTTTGCAGTTTGCTTAGAAAACCCTGCACTGCTTTCTGTGATATGTAGAATTATTTTTAGGCCCTTTAAAAAATCGACAGAAACTCAGGTGTTGAAAAATGTGATTTTCGAAATTCGGTTCGATCGATATTTTAAACGTGTTAGCACAAGTTAGTATAGCGTAATGGTGAGGCTCTGATACCACTGTAAGTCCACGGTAGTACCCCGACCGTCTAACAGACGTCAAATGCGGAACAAAAACTTTTTACAAACTGGCGCTATCGTGTACCATAATCCGGATCTGCCATTAAAGCTAAACTAACAAACTACAAAGTGGGTAGAAATGTTATACCGAATGATCCGAGTCCTTCGGTCTTCAACCATCATCCCACGCTTTGTTGCGGCTGCTCCGATCTCCTTGAACTCCGGTCTTCTCGTCCAGGTGGCACCACATCGACGGATCTTTAAACGGGCTCCCGCCTCTGAACCGAGGCAACTCGGTCGTCAAGTTTGCCAAAAGAGACGACCAAGATGAAGTAGAGAATGAGTAGAACACTTTGTCTCGTTACGTCCAAGGCTATGGACGAACGGTTATGGAAGTTGCCTTTTGGAATCGGGTGAAATGAGAAATGAGGCTATCTAATTTCCATGAACCAAAATACTATCATAATCTTTTTACAAACAACAAGTGAGAGAGTGAGTGAAGAGGATGGGAGGGGCCGACCATATATAGAGCAAGGGAGGTGAGTGTAGGAGCTAGGAGAGTGACCATTAGCACTAAAACAAATGAATGGGTCACAAAATACATTTAATGCAAAATGGTGACTCTTGAACCTAGTCACCACAAACATTAACTCTCATTAAATTCTAACTATGAATCACTAACCTAGTCACCATCCAAGAACTTTCCACACTCATGACTCACTCAAGAAGAAAAGATAAATCCACATTTAACTGAATGTTAAATACGGCCGATAGAAAACTGGAAACTGGCAACTTCCAAAAACGATCCTGAAACGAATTTCAGGATAACCCCGTAATGGTATAAACATACTCGCATTTGTATTACGACCGAATACAAATGCATCTGAGACAAAAATATTATATCTACACAGTATAATACTGGGTTCCGGCTTAAACCAAAGCCTACCAGTATTATCTGCCCGAAAAATGACACGTGCGAAAACGCACGTGCATTTTCCGAACCCTGCCATAAAACCATACGGCCTCTACAACGTTTCGCCCGAACTTGGGAAAGTGTCTGTGGGGGACTCTAATGACTCATCAACACACTGGCACTGGGTATAACCTCTAGCCCGTCAGAGGTACAAGATGTACGTAATGTTTGCCTATGTATTGATTGGAAGGGAAGCTGACGAGCGAACTCATCCATAAACCCTACTGAGCCTGACAGTGACAATGTATATACAGTCCGGTCCGTTCGTCTAATGAGTATCGCATATCGAGTCTAGGGGGGTGGATAAAGTCAGACCTCTAATAACGCGATAATTCGTGTCGGTATGAAGCCCATCACCACCTGAGAAACTACTGATCCAAATCAGTAATTCTCCACCACCTCGGCCGAGGGTTTCTAGTGATGGCCACTCATGCACTGTGCGACATCAACCCCCAATACCGGGAGAGATGAATCCCCGACGATCCGCTCACTGCCTCCATGTGGCTCGGGACTGTACCCAAAAAATACATGTTTGCACAACTCCTTTGAGAGTGGTAGGGCAGGAATCAAAGCACAGTGGGAACTCACACAAGACAAATGACGATCTCAGGTCGACAAACTAACATGTTCACATGTCACCAGGGAACTGCTATCTGACGATATGTATAATACCAACTAGCATGTTCCCGGCGAGTCCTGTCCGGTGTACTCATAACCCAATGAGCACCTGTATACATCTTAGGTGATCCAACTGACACCAGTGGCTTGTGAGACCGGCCACCGCCCCTCATCGGGGTCTCGACTGTATACACTAGTCTACTCTAGAGTATCGATGCCCTGTCTCAAAACTCCCACGACTAGGGACACTTTAAGGATGTGCTTATAGACCCTAGCTCCCACGTATATGATCACCATCACACTGCTGGCTGTCAAGCAGAATCCTATGGGCTCTATCATCATGCAATAGTGAACTAAAGCATGTATACGATGATAAAGACAAACCAGATAGCATACTATCATCTCGAGCAAGACTGTCATATCAGTATAGGTCCTGCCTCAATTATTACAATCACGTACCTGCGATCCAATAATTGACTTTGAGGGCACTATCTCCAACAGTTTGTACGTCAACGAAGAGGGTTGTTTGGTTGTTTTTGCATGCGTAGGCTATAGGTTCTAACCTATGAGCGCACCGTATGCCGTATCGGTTTTCCAGACTTAATTTTTATAGCATTGCGATTGTGTATTTATTGTAGGTACCTTCGCGTAGATTCCGAAACGGCGAAGCACATCGACTATGGCTGAACAAGGAATTCCGCAGGTGAGTAGATTTATATCTACGGGGGAAGTCGGGTGGATGGCGTATAACACCAGCGCAAATAATGATATGTGATTTATAGTTCGGAGACAAGATATGCCACAACTTAGGGTTATAGTTAATGGTTTTAGTGTGAAATGATATGATAGAAATGATGTCTCGAATTGATATATGAAGTCATGAAATATGAATGTGAATCCCGATATATATATGTAGTTGCAAGAGAATGAATACGAGATTATAGTGGCATGTTATGAGGTCGATAAATACGACATGAGAGTAATAAGATAGATTGTATATGTACGATGACATTGATGTGAGATATTGATATGATGAATATAATGAGTTGGCTTAATATGTCGTTACGGATGCAAGACGATATGAGAATATTGATACCATCGTTAGGTCCCATGATATGAGATTGATACGGATGTGACCTGGTATATATATATATAATGATGTGAATAATCAGTGATATGTCGTACGAGACTTTAGATCCGTACCCTCATTGTTGTATAGGTCGATAGAATCCTTATTCTGTCTATTGTCGCTGCATGATGTTTTACCAGATGATTGATCCATACCCTTGACTAGAGGATACTGTACGATGGATTATACCGTACGTGATGTTGTGAGGCTAGATGCCGATTGACCGATTCGCCGACTCGGATATGTTTTAGATATTTAATCCCTGTCTACACTGCTCAGTTTAGCCTTTACGTAGAGGTTGGATTAGATACGTATACTTTATAGCATTTCGCTTATGATGTACTTTATGTTATGTTCATGATATTCTCATTGCATTACATATACCTGTGCTAGTACACCTACACAATTATCGATGATGCGTATTTTACACTTACACAGATTGCCGGCTCACACACTTTCATCATCGGTAATTTCTATATCACTTACACAGTAGAATTGCCACATCATGCTATTACTCTTAATTGTTCAGTACTGTCACATGACTCTTTTGAATGATATACTTGATATGCTCACATTTCTATTCTATATTTGCATACATCATGCTTTATGATTATATGCATTGAGATGTTGTTTTCATGAGATTCTGGATTTGAGAACCGTGGTTATATTTCAAAAGAAATTATGTATTGTTTTAAAAACCCGGTTTCTCTTGATATGATATTTCGAGACCTCCACCATGAGTTTTCTCGGTTCTGAGATTGGTATGTGAAACCCGATTCGAGCACCGGTAGGCACCGTCTGTGGGTACATGGTGGACCCGGTGAGGTACCCTGGGGCAAGAAGACCCGTATAGTTAGGCGGTGAGCCTGGCAGGGGAGCACTACCTACCAGTGATAATATTTGGACTCGGCTGTTATCCGGAGAATACCGACCGGAGTCATGAGATGATATGGGCCAATCTGGATTGACGGAGCCCGTGGGCCGATCCGGACTGCCGGAGCCCGAGAGTTGAGGATTTATGTGTCGATATTAGACATGAGTTTCATGATGTTTCGAGTGTCGATGTTGGACACTAAGGTTCCATGATTTTGATGTGTCGTTGATGGACACACGATAGTTGATATCCTCATATTTACATGCATATGCTTTCATGATGTTTCGAGTGTCGATGTTGGACACTCAGCTTCCATGATATTGTTGTGTCATTGATGGACACTTAGATGATATCCCTATGCATACATGCATTGATTATTAGATGATATCCAAATGCATAGAGGCATTGATTATATTGTTATTATTTATGCAGACACGGTCACTCTAAATATTATAGTATTACCTTTATGATATAGTTGACCTAGGAAATCATTGTTTTATTCGATTTTTACCTGCTGATGTTTTCTACTCACGAGTTGGCAACTCACCCCGTTATGCCACAGTTCATACAGGTTTGACTGTATGGATCAGTGGCGGTATCGTTGGTACACATCTTGCTTTTGGTTGATTTGCTTTGGTAGGTGGTGTTCCCACCAAAAAATTTCTGCGCAAAAGAGGCCAAGGTATCAAATGGCAGCGATACGCTTAAGAAAATGCAAACCAGTATTTTCCGGGCTGTATTTTGACAAACTCCTGAATAAGAAACTGCTAAATTCTAATGGTATCGAAAGTGTCTCAAAAAATCCTTCGATTTGATATATTATGGGCCTCATAATTCATCCGGGATCAAAAATTATGAGCAAATGTGCTACGCACGTGTAATCTAAGGAAGAAAATGCAAACCAGTATTTTCTGGGCTGTATTTTGACAAACTCCTGAATGAGAAATATCTAAATTCTAATGATATCGAAAGCGTCCCGAAAAATCCTTCGATTTGATACATTATGAGCCTCATAATTCATCCGGGATCAAAAGTTATGAGCAAATGTGCTACGCATGTGTAATCTAAAGTAATGCTCTATTACACGGGGATGCATTTTTAGTCCCATATCGGGAAAAAGAGAGATCCCTTCTCTACCACTCCCATATAAATAAGAGGGGATACCTCTTAGAAAAAGATGAGAATTCAATTCTCAAAGGAGATTAGTTCTCCATAGGAGCTTGCTCCAAGTTAGGGCCATAGCTGCCCCTCCATAATGCGCATATGCGCAAGCGCCATGTGCGCCACATGCAATGCAAGTGCGCCCGTCACATGCACGCCACATGCAACGCACATGAGCCAAACACGTGCAACCCACATGCGAGAATTCAATTCTCAAGGGAGCTTAGTTCTCCATAGGAGTTTAGTGCTCCAAATTAGGGCCATAGCTGCCCCCCATAATACGCATATGCGCAAGCGCCATGTGCTCCACGTGCAATGCACGTGCACCCGCCACATGCGCGCCACGTGCAACGCATGTGAGCCAAACACGTGCAACGCACGTAGGAGAATTCAATTCTCAAAGAAGCTTAGTTCTCCAAATTAGGGCCTTACCTGCCCCTCATAATGTGCATATGTGTAACGCACGTGCGCACCATGTGCAACGCACATGCGAGAATTCAATTCTCAAAGGAGCTTAGTTCTCCATGTTAGGGCCTTAGCTGCCCCCATGATGTGCAAGAGCCACGTGCGACGCACGTGCGCCAAAAAACGTGCGACGCACGTACGCGAACGCAAAGAGGCCTTTTTCAGCAGTTAGGAGTTTAAGCTTCAATATATTCTTCCTCCTGATAAGTGGGACATGGTTCAAAGGGTACATCCCTCCACACGTTCGATATATGGCACTGTATTCCCTCAGCGTCGTCGGAGAGGTGGTGGGTCCCAACGACCAATGATCTCTCTTTCTAAACATGGAGGAACCCCCTCACAAACTTTGAGAAATTTCAAAGAGAACTGCGAGCTCTCAGAAGAAGAATTTCATCAAGGTAAATAAAACAAAGAGATTAGCGCCATCTCATCAGAAAAGAAGAACTTAGTTCTTTTTCTAGATCATAGATCTACAAAGACAGAAGTCTTTCATAAAAGTAGAAGAGGTTGGAGCATCTCATCATAAAAAGGGAGGGAGAAGAACTTAGTTCTCTTTAGATCACATATCCATAAAGTCAAAGTCTTTCACAAAAAATATAAGAGATTGTAACATCTCCTATAAAGATAAGAACCTTGTTTTTAGAGCCACGAGACAAAATCTCTTATAAACGAGAACTTAATTCTCAGAGCACAAAATTGATCAAGAGCGCTCTGCACTCATTGGCTGGCGCTCTGCGCCAAGCGCGCCACGTGCTCCTCACGTGTGCGCTATTTCACAAGAAGCACGCTGCACTTATTGACTGGCGCTCAGCGCCAAGCGCGTCACGTGCTCCTCACGTGTGCGCTATCTCACAGGAAGCGCCTTAGCGCTCTAAGTCTGGCGCTCAACGCCAAGCGCGCCATGTGCTCCTCACGTGGGCGTTGAGGGAACATAAACTGTCCTTTAAATAAAGCCCCAGAGCCATAATGAGGGCTCAACACTCAATAAAAGACAAAAAGGTTGTCAGAATCTAAACCAATGCTCAGCATTGTTAAATGAAAAAGGACTGATCCTAACTAAATGTTCAACATTTTAATTGAGTGGGCCGAGCCCACGTTGGCCACAGTTCTCTAATTTAGATTAATTGAGCCCATATACTCATAAATCTTTTTAACTGATCTTAGTCCCAAACTTGACTACAGATCTCCCAACCAACATTGGTTCAAGGGTACATCTCTTCATACCTCTGATATATGTCATTGTAATTCTTCAATGTCTTCAGAGAGATGGAGGGTCCCAATAACCAATAACTTTTGGTGCATCCCCAAACGGTTGAACCAAAACCATACAGACTATGACGTCTTTAAACTGGACTATAATGCCCTTAAACTCTACGGGCTGTGGGGTCCTTAAACTCATGGACTATGATGTCCTTAAACTTTAAACTGGACTATGACGTCTTTAAACTGGACTATGATGTCCTTAAACTCTACGGACTGTGGGGTCCTTAAACTCATGGACTATGATGTTCTTAAACTTTATGGACTGTGAGGTCCTTAAACTCATAGACTATGATGTCTTTAAACTTTATAGACTTTGATGTCTTTAAACTGTCACAGACTATGATGTCCTTAAACCCAATGGACCGCAATGTCCCTAAACTAAAACAATATAGCCCAAATGCTCTTTTGTTGGATTTAAATGATCCTGTTGAGTAGATCTTAGTCTACAAAAATTAGACTAATATATCCTCAACAAACGTTTAAGTTGATCATAGTCTCAAATGAGATTAAAGATCCTTAAACCCAACTCATACCCAAATCTAAGATAATACGGATTTGGACAAATCCACGCCCTACGGGCGACATCATAAATTAGTCTCTGTATACAATCCACGGGCAACCAAAAATAAAATAAACACACACGACACGAAGTGACCATCTGGAGAAGGAGAACGTGGTTACCGCGATGCGGTTGCGTAATTAATTGCAGGGGCTTGCGCCTGTAGGGAAGAGCGTCCCCACAATCAAAAACCCTCAAATGAGGGGGAATCTGACAAAGTCTGCTATAACGGCCGCATCTGTCCAAACCTCCGATACATGGACGCATGTTCGTGGGTACCCTTGATCTGCAGATGACCATATCCCAGTTTATGATGTTTTTCAAGCCGATTACCTTCAAGGCCTTGATTGACAAACTGGCCCAAATGGATCAGATGGGCCATAGACCGTCTTCCTCGAAAATGGAGCCTCGAAACGAGAAGGGGAAGGGGAAAGTGACCTTCATCGCCAATGCTCAACAGCAGCCTAGTGGTCCGAAACCAGTTGATCGCCAAAGTGATAGACATCGACTCTTCAACGAGAGGCTATAACGCCCTTATTCGTTTCCTTGGGATAAGACGAGAAGACTGTTCGAGTTGGCGGTGCGCAAGAGGCTCATCATCGTACTGGATCCGAAACGCCCGCTGCAGCCCGGTGATGTCAACAGTCCCAACTACTGCCCCTACCATCGAATAATGGGCCACCCAATCGAGGATTGCTTTGTTTTCAAAAACTGGATTGAGAACCAGTACCAGTAAGGCAAATTCGTGTTATCTGAAAACTGGAGGGTAAACTCACCACAACCACACGTTCCAAAAAAGATGCACACACCAAGGGCATCATTCTCATTTATAGAAGAAGTTCCATGGGAGGTTGCTATTTCAGCTAAAACGAAAAGAATGCTAAAAGATCTCTAAACATGCCCGGCGATTAGGTGGATGAGCCATTTGGAACCCAAGATTATTGAGGGGATGCTGAAGCCGCGCCCAACGCCGAGAGTTGGTTATGGTGAACAAAACATTCAAGTCAAGCCTCCAAAGTCTTTAAAAAAAAAGAAGAAGGCCAAGAAGCCCGTCCAAACCGACGATAGCCGTACAGGTCTGCGGAAATATATCAATGCACTGGAAGAATATAACCAGAAGGCACGGACCCCAATCACGTTGGACGAATTCTTTAAGCATGTTCTTGAGAATGAAGACGATGACGCTAATGAAGGAGATGATTCTTCAGAAGGGCCTGAAGACTATGTGGCGAGCTGCCACAAGATCTCTCACTCGATAAATGGCAAAGAAGCTCCTGATGCAGAGAAACTGGGGGCAGATCTCGAACTGGGACTCCTAGAACCGTCAGACGAGATGATTGACGTATTCCTGAATGAGGCGGTTCAGAAATGCAAAGCTGATCGAGAGCGCGAAATGGTCATATTTGAAAAAGCCAAACGCCGGCGGCTGGACAAAAGGGTTGAAGTACCCCAACCGGATGGAAGCACTTCTGTTGCCAGCAAAAGCAGGTTTAAGACAAGGAAGCAATCCGCTAAAACCCTGTCAATGGGAATGAAGTTCCCACATTCCAAAGAAGACACTTCAGAAAATACGTTACCCGACGGACTAGATGCACATCCAAACTACTGCTTATGCCGTCGGAGGATCACACACCCTACCGAGAAATGCTTGGCCTTCAAGAATTGGTGGCAGGGATACGTTGCTCATCGGCAGCATTTCAAGCGAATGAAACGCAAAACGCGTCGAGAGCAGAAGAGCACGACAGATGAGCACAAAAAACTGTCGGGAACTGTCACATGGTTGATTCCGAGGGATCGCAAGTTCTCACCTTCGGGAGCGATTCTGATGAAGAAATAGCCCTCGGCCCTCTCTTCAAAGAATCCATCTCCGAAACAGAAGAGATGAAGACCTGCGAGAACATTCAGCTGCGTAATCGCATGTTACCCGAAAAGAATCTCAGATCCGCAAACAAGGGATCGAACAAAAAAGATAAGGGGAAAGAAAAAATCCCTAAAGATATCGCCCTCAATGACCGAGTCGTTGAAGAGATGGCAGCCAAGGACCCGCCTAAGAAAAATAAGGTGGATTATAACGTTCTGGCACACCTGAGGAAGATACCCTCGCAACTGAGCATTCTCGATGCCCTTCTGCTATCTAAAGAGGCGAGAGATTCTTCGATCAAGGTACTACAAGAGCCCGAGCAGTTCCAAGCTTTCCTTGCCGAAGAAAAGATGAAGGACGAGCTGGAAGAAGTGCACACGGCTGTTATCTTTTCAGCGATGAAGATCTCCTCCTCGGAACGTGCGAGCACAACCGTCCCCTGTATGTCACCGGATACTGCCATGACATCAAGATAGGGAAGATACTAGTTGACAACGGGTCCTCTGTCAATCTCCTAAATGTGAGGGTACTAAAAGAAATCTGCATGAGCGTCCAGCACCTTGCTCGGGATAAAATCACCATCTCCGGATTCGACTCCCAGTCATCACGGACGCTCGGGTCTGTAATTCTGACGTTACGCTTTGGGTTGCTCGTCACTGACATCAAATTTCACGTCATTGACGCCAAGACTTGTTACAACGCTTTGCTCAGCAGGCCTTGGTTACACGAGTACAACATCATCCCTTCTACACAACATCAGTGTATGAAGTATTTCAAAGATGGTCTTGAGTATACCGTGACAGGGGAACTGAACCCATTTTCCGTAAACGAAGTCCGAAAATACGAAGACGCAAAGTACTTCTTACTAGACTTCGAAGATACGGAAAGATGCCATAAACCTAAGGATAAGCAAAAAGCTATCACCACTATTCTGGTCTTCAGGAGCAATACCGAGGAGGAAGAAGAGATAGTCTATTCGAGACCGCCTCAATGCAACAAGCATGGACCGTCTACCCCTATGTTGGTCTTCGGCAGCGACTCTGAAGATGAGGTCAATGCAGTATTTTCTTTTTGGCCATCAAGACGAGCTATCACTGGAGAATATCAAAGCTTGCAAATCGCTATAGTTCCGCGGCAGCACTACAAAGAGCTTGACGCACTTGGTACCTATGGTGTGCAAGAACTGCATACGTTCTACGTCCCTCCCAGGTGGAAAGATGAAAAGGCGATTCTCTTTTATCGATCTATGGAAAATAAAGTGGAGAAAGAAATTTGGCATGGTGCCGATTCTACGCTTGATAGGCTCCAGCCCATCTGTCTGCCCAGATACTACACGGAAAGATTAAAAAGACTGTTGAGGCGCCAAGGCGTACCCTTCAAACAAACTGCTCGACACGCTCAGTTCTACAACAGGGATCTGGAACGTCCCTAGAACTCAGCGAAAATTGCCCAACGAGAGAATGGAAACGATCAGGCTTGGATATGTCCAATCTAAGAAATGGGGGTGATTCCATGGCTGCTACGTTATACATAACTTTGATGAAGAAGGAGATGCTCTGTTAGAAGACGCTACCTCCGAACCAAAACAAGGTCCCGCTATGAAAGTGCCAAGTCCGTCGTTCGAAAAAGAGATGGACAAGATAATAAGGGAAGTGGGTCAAAAGGTCCGGGATGACCATAGCCGCGAAATGGCCATTTACGAGAAAGCCAGGACGCAGCGCCTCCTTTAACCGGCTGCGGAGAATGACGATGCTCTTCGTCACCAGCCCGTCACACAAAAGACCCGATGCAGAGGTAGAAATAAGCTAAAGAACGGAAAAAACGTTCGACGGTGGCAAAGTGGGTCCAAGAAGCTACGCGATCGAGAATTGAGCAGCCGGGATTCGTCTCTTATAAAGAAGATGGGTCGAGCATATTCTATTCCCCAAGACAAGACAAGGAAGATATTCGATCTTGTCATGAAATATCAGATGATTACTCTCCCGGAGTCCAAGCACCCCGAACAAGCAAGTGAGGTTCATCACCCAGACTATTGCTCCTATCACCGAGCGATAAGACATCCTCTCGAAGTCTGCTTCACATTCAAAGACCGGGTTGAAAACCAATATCAGCAAGGCATGTTCGCTCTATCTAACAGTTGGAGGGTAGCCCCACCGCAAAAGCATATACCAAAAGCAACGTATATGGCGAGAGTAGAACCAGATCAATATCGGTCTTGGAAGCGATCTCGCACCTACCACGCGGTAACGATGTCAGAAGAAGGAGTGCATGAGAACATGGATGACCTGTCTTGGTTCTTCGAAAACGATGAAGATGAGTTGATCTCAGAATTTCCACCGGCGCTAAAAGAACTGGAAGATGGAATACATACTACTACAGATAACCTCAGGAAAATCTACTTAGGGACGGCCAACGACCCACGGCCAACGTTCGTCAGTGAGCAGTTGTTTAAAGAAAAGGTGGCTACGCTCAAAGACGTGCTCATGCAGTATAAAGACTGCTTCGCATGAAACTACTCCGAGATGCCGGGACTAAATCCAGAAATCGCCGTGCACATATTGGCGATATCTCCGAATGTCAAGCCGATCAAACAAGCGCTGAGAAGAATGCGGCTCGAACTTGAAATGAGTATCAACACCGAGGTCAAGAAGCTAATCGACTCTAGCTTCATCCAAGAGGTTCAGTACCCTGACTGGATTGCCAACATCGTCCTAGTGATGAGAAAAATGGGACAGTGCGCATCTGCGTGGACTTTCGAGACCTCAACAAAGCTTGCCCAAAGGATGATTTTCCTGTACCGGTTACCGAACTGATGATAGATAACACGTCCACTCACGAAGTCTTCTCCTTAATGGACGGCTTATTAGGGTACAATCAAATAAAGATGCATCCCGAAGACCAGAAGCATACCGTTTTCCGGACCCCTTTGGGCATATTCTGCTACAAAGTGATGCCTTTCGGTCTGAAGAACGCCGGTGCCACCTATCAGAAGGCCATGACAAAGATCTTTGATGACCTCATACACGAGATTGTCGAATGCTATATCGACGACCTCGTGGTTAAAAACAAATCGCACGAAGAACATTGGGAGCATTTGAAGATAGTGTTCCAACATTTTCGGAAATACAATCTGAAGATGAACCCTTTGAAATACGCGTTCGGAGTTTCCTCGGGCAAATTCCTAGGATTCAACATACGACACCGGGGCATCGAAATAGACCCGTCAAAGATCAAGGCGATTATGGAAATGCCTTCGCCAAGAACTCTAAAGCAACTGCGGTCCTTCGAAGGAAAGCTCGCATATATCCGGCGGTTCATAGCTAATCTCTCCAGCAAATACCGCCCCTACAGTCATCTAATGAAGAAGGGGACTCCTTTCGTCTGGGATCGCAAATGTCAAAGCGCACTAGACGAAATCAAGCAATACCTGCAGAATCCGCCAGTACTGACCGCTCTGTTCAAAGGGAAAGCCTCTCATCCTGTACACAATAGCCCTTGAAGGTTCTTTAGGCGCGTTATGGGCACAGGAGAACGACCAAGGAAATGAGAGAGCCCTCTACTATTTGAATCGAGTTCTCCTGGGAGCAAAAAACAACTACTCCCCTATTGAAAAACACTGTCTGGCGTTGATCTTCGTGATGACGAAGCTCCGGTATTATGCTTTGGCGTATGAGGTCCACCTAATATCAAAAGTGGATCCTCTCAAATATTTGATGTCAAGAGCCATGCTAACAGGATGGCTCGCTAAATGGGCCCTCCTCTTGATGGAGTTCTTGATAACATACCGACCTCTCAAGGCAGTGAAGGGCCATGCCATTGCCGACTTCCTTGCTGAGCATCCGATACCTGCCGATTCACCCCTAAATTGCGAATTGCCAGACGAGCACGCGTTTGACACGATCGACAGGGAGAAAGGAGAAAGTGACACCCGATGGGAACTTTACTTCGATGGGGCATCTTCCATGAAGAAGCGACAATACAACACCTCTATAATAAAATCTGGGGTATGCCTTATCTTCATGACTCCACAAGGAGGGATAATGAGCTTTGCCTTTTCCTTAACAGAGCCGAGGACAAACAATGAAGCCGAATATGAAGCTTTGATAGCCAGTCTAGAGATCGCCGTCGACATGGGAATCGAAAAACTCCTCATATACGGATACTCTCAGCTGGTCGTTAGTCAAGTAAACGACGACTATCAAACGTGCAAACCGGAGTTGGTAAAGTACGGAGAGAGAGTGCAACAACTGCTGACCCAAATCCCCTCCTACATGCTGGAGAGCATACTGTTGGATATAGTGCCCTCAAAGTCAATTATTGGATCGCAGACACGTGATTGCAATGATTGAGAAGGACCTATACTGGTAGGACAGTCTTATTCGAGATGATAGTATGCTATTTGGTTTGCCTTTATCATCGTGTACAGCTTTAGGTGACATGATCACTATTACACGTTGATAGAGCCCTTAGGATTCTTGCTTGACTACCAGCAGTATGATGGCGATCATATACGTGAGAGTTGGGTAGTCCATAAGCATATCTTTAAAAGTGGTCCCTAATCGTGGGAGTTTCAAGACGGGGCATCGATACTCCGGAGTAGACTAGTGTATACAGTCGAGACCCCGACGAAGGGCGGTGGCCGGTCTCACAAGCCACTGGTGTCAGTTGGTTCACCTAAGATGTATACAGGTGCTCATTGGGTTATGAGTGCACCGGACAGGACTCGCCGGGAACCTGCTAGTTAGTATTATACCTAGCATCAGATAGCAGTTCCCAGGTGACATGTGTACAGGTTAGTTCATCGACCTGAAGTCGTCATTTGTCTCGTGTGAGTTCCCACTGTGCTTTGATTATTACCCTACCACGGCTCAAAGCAGTCGTGCAAACAGGTTTTAGTTGGGTACAGTCCCGAGCCAAATGGAGGCAAGTGAGAGGATCGGCAAGGGATTCGTCTCTCCCGGTATTGGGGGTGAGATCATGCTGTGTCTAGGAAAGCCATTACACAAAGCCCTCGGCCGAGACAGGAGATTTACTGGTAGGTACTCCAGTAGTATCTCAGGGTGTTCTAGGCTATACTCTGACACGACTTATACAGCTATTGGGGGTCTGACGTTACCAGCCCCCTAGGCCCGATATGCGACGCTCATAGACGAATGGACCGGACTGTACGGATATTGTCACAGATAGGCTCAGTAGGGTTCCAGGATGAGTTCGCTCATCGGCTTCCCTTTCTGTCAATACATGGGCAGCCGTTACGTACAACTAGTACCACTGACGGCTTGTGGTTAAACCCACTGCCAGGTTATTGACGAGTCTTTAGAGTCCCTCACTGATTATTTAAAATATCGATCGAATGAAATTTCCAAACCTGCAATTCCAAATTTAACGTTTCTGTCGAAATTTTTTTGTCGTCTAAAAATTATTTTGAGTATGTCAGAAAATCGAGCAGGCTTTTCTAAGATTGCAGAAGAAATTTGGTAAACTGATCCCACAGAATCGCCGCGGAACCTCTGCAGAACCCACGGGTTTTCCGCGGTTCCGCCGCCATTTTGGGGCTTCAGTGCACCATTTTTCTTCTGGGTGTTTTTCATGTGGAATTGTGGTTTCTGGAATATTTTGTTTGGGCCCAAATTTGTTTGAGTACTGGATTTGTACTTGGGGCCCACTTCGGGAAGTTTTGTCGATTGGAATTTTAAATGTGTTAGTTCGCAGTGCTTACATTATATCTGCGACTGTGAATGTCATTCGAGCGGTAAATCTTGTCTAATTACTATAGTCCTTTTAGAGGGGTTTGCGAACGTGACATTCGCGTTGATGTTCTGTGTTGTGCTGTGATGTTGCGGATTTGTCGTGGTGGATAGCTTGCGTGCAATGGTAGTGCAGTTTGGATTTATTTGTACATTTTATATTGCGGGGCGAGCATCCAGCATGTGGTTTGCCGTCACTGCCTGTTTGTATATTAGTCTTTTGAGGCACGACCGGGTTGAGGTCGATGTACCCGTTGTACATATTTTCATTTTTGTACTAGGGTTACCCCGCGACGGAGTGCACGGATAGCCGGGTTCTGCAGGGCAACGGGCCCGCATCTCATGGCTTTGAGAGGCAAGGAGACTCACTCTAGAATTGGCAGGCTATTCGCCGCACTCGTAGGGGGTACAGGTTGACCCAAGGTGGGGTGCTCAAGTTACCGGATTCCGTGAAGTGCCGGATGGTCCATTCACTTTGCTGTAGGGGGCTGCCTCGCTTTAGGTTTGGCGGGTAACTTGCCGCACCCGTAGGGGTCTAGGTTTCATTGCACAGGCTATCCACACGACCAGGGGAACGTCGGGTTTCAGTAGCGGCTCTGTGAAACCCGGGACTCCCAGATTATCTGTATTGTTCAGTGATGCTTATTACTTTTCTATAATGTTGCATTTATCACGCCTGGAGCGATTATTGTATATTGATATATATACTAGTAGATTTTGTATATGTTTTACACCCGCGCTAATTCAGTCCCCGCTCTGTCGTTAGTTAAGTAACCTAACGGGTGATGACAGGACCCAGTGGCGAATACGGATGGCATATACATACATTTTTATTTTCGTTCTTTTCTTGCGTGATTAATTGATGGGACTGCGTTGATTCTAATCAATGCAAAGGAAAACAAACATGTTTGATGTTGTTGGAACAGTTTTCAAAAAGTGTTATTACAAGGACGTTTTCTTTTGTTTTGCACAGTGGTATTCAGTTGGAATATCCTGCACCTCATTCGACGAGGCAAGGGCCGAGATCCCTTCACCGGGAGTGACCCCTTAGGCAGATGTTTGCGTCAGGGTAATAACTTCACTATAGTCGATTACTTGTTTCTTTGCATCGCGGTATTCAGTTGGAATATCCTGCACCTCATTCCACGAGGAAAGAGCCGAGATCCGTTCACCGAGAGTGACCTCTTTAGCAAAGGTTTTCGCCACTATATATTTGTAAAATGCTATCAGGTTCTTTCAATGAGATCAAGTTCATTACGTTAAAGGTTTTTCGCCAAAAACCAGCCGTAGCCCTCCGTCGTTTCAGACGGGTAGCACGTAGTATTCATGCTATGTTTGTTGGCCTTCGTCAAGGCATAGTGGATGGTAGCTGCTTGTTACTTTTCTGTTGCATAGATAGATGCGTTGGTTTGGGACAGTCGTATTACCTTGTTGGCCTTCGTCAAGGGTATGTACGGGTGGGTTTAAATTAACTTGGATAATGACGGGTAGAACTTGACATGTGACATATGATTTGTTGGCCTTCGTCAAGGTCATAAGAGTATGGGGTAAAAATCCACATCGGGAGTTTCTAAAGAAACTGAAACTTGCCAGGCATGCGCATACCTTCTGGAGTGTGATAACGTGAGTGGATTCCTTCACTTATCATGCGATGATAGTTGGATCCCGATTCCCACTAATGAGTTGGTTTACTCTTCGGGTGATCCCGACTAATTCTTCTTTTAGATTTGGAAAAGAATTTGACGGTACAGTGGGAGGTTTCCTGATTAGATAAAGTGATAACCATTCTGATCTAGGTTAGAGTGCACGCAGAGTGTTTATTTTCTCTCTCTTTGGCAGCGACCATTGACCAACCCTAGACTATGACTCAGTGACCAAGTTGACCGAACCTTCTTAAAATACTGGCTTTTGGATTGTCTGAGTTGCATACATCATTGCTGCTCCTTCTTTTACCCTTTGCATTTCTCCAGAACAGCTCGTATCACTATGAACATCCACTTCCATTGGATAAATCCATCGTATGGTTATATACGAACTCGGAGGGACTTTTTCGGGGATGGATTCAAGTTCAGGAGAAATTGAATTGGTTTATTCAGTTGTCTTTTATCATCACCTTCTCTCAGGTTGAGAGTACTCATTGGTTTAGGAGACGATACACCTATTACGCTTATTGGATAGTCTTCTTCCAAACCATAGGCAGGCGCCGAAAGGTAGGGAATGAAGAAAACCAATTAGCCTAAGTAGGGTTACAGAAGTTAATAAGTAAAGACATATGAATGGATTAGAAACAGGGTAAAGTAAATTGCGACTGCTATCATTCATGACCAAACCGCGTAGTTCATCGCCACTCCTACTTCACCTTTGCTTTTTCTCCAGTTCAGGAGAAATAGAATAAGGTTTTATTCAGTTGTCTTTTAGCATCACCTTCTCTCAGGTTGCGAGTACTCCTACGATCAGGAGAGTACACCTATTATGCTTACTGGATAGTCTTCTTCTAAACCATAGGCTAGTGCCGAATGGTAGGGAAGGAAGAAAACTATTTAGCCTAACGATGGTGTACAGAAGGTAACGACTAAAGACAAATAAAGGGATTTAGAGAGATGGCAAAGAAATATACGGTTACAGTCATGAATTGAATTATGGAAGAGGCATTACTACGAATACCCGGATATCCCTTCGAAACATTTTCATGTTTCAGTTTCACTATGCGTTGTTAAAGGAAAACTGTTTTCCCAATTAGATACTTACTCCAGGGTATGTATTTACCAGGTATGATTCTCACATCCGTATGGTTTTATAGATGATGAGTGGGAGTAAGTTATTGGGAATTAGGTGATTATCCTCATTATATCGGAATTCGTTGTAATTGGTGATATTTGAGGAAATCGCCTGGGTTTTTGCCTGACGGCAAGTATTTGGTTTTGAATATCCGTTGTTATGCTCCAATTTCAAATTGATATATCTGCACGTTTATTTTCATAAAGTGAGATATATCTTTTAAAATTATGTCTGTGACATTTACCTATATCAGTTGACAATTGGGTAAGGAGCATTGAACAGCGGAGTGGTTCTTAACCATAAGTACAGTTTTCAACCTAGTATGCACAGGGTTTGAGTTGTTCAACTCAGGGGACTCATACAGAGTATTGTATGTTGTCCAGTGTTCATTAGGACAAAGGGGTTGGTCCTCGTACTATATTCTGTTTACTTCCGACTTCTCTAGTTTTTAGACAAGTGTTTCGTAGAAATACAAGGTCTAAGTTTTGAGAAGTTATAGGTACAAGAATAAAGTAGAGAACTAGGTGTCGCAAGTATCGGGATTCTTCAAGGAGATCGAAGATGTAGATACTTGTGTTTGGTATTCAGGTGATAGTAATGATTTTGAGGAACTTGTTTCTCTTTCAGGTTACTCATAATTGGATGAACTCCTAAGTTGAGTAATGCTGATTAGCCTCTCTCCATTTAGTTGACATGCACTGGAGACAGCTGCATTATTTGAATCTGGTTCCAATTAAATCAGTGCCAAAGTTTCTATATTGGATATAGAATGGTTCATATCTTAACGATGTTAAGGTACGGAGAGTTGTCCGGCTTATGCTTAAAACCAGACTCTGGATAACTCAAGGCACGTTTCTGTAATAGCAGTTTGTGGGTTGACCTAGGCTATGACGAGGGTTGACTTTCTACCATCTGGAAGATCAATGGTGATATTGTTCTTGACTCGCCACATTTTTAGTAAAATGGATTTTTTCAGAAAACAGTAGTGGGAGTATGGTAGAACTGGAAGAGATTCCAGAACCGCAAACGATACTAAAAATTTAGTAAGAACCTAAAGATTCAATCAGGTTTGACATTCCATAGCCACTCCGCAGATATGGTGGGTAACCTTAGACACCCGAGAGGTACTCCGGTAGCCTCAAGGACGGTGACAGGGAGGTTCTTGTTTACCCATACTTGACACTACTGTTGTTCCAGGCTATGAGACCTGGCAGGAGGATGAGTATAGCGTCGTTCTAAACTAGCTTTAGAAGTGCACGGGTATATGACTCTGGCAGAGGGTTGTCATAGACAGTGGGAGCAGCGGAAGAATAGTGAGCAAGTAGCTTATGTTTATTTATAGACTCGAGCAGATATAGCGGAGAGAGATCATCTAATTTTGATGTGACAGTCATGGCTTTGACTTCATCAGAATAGGGGATGGATCTGTTAAGAAGGTAGTAGGGTGTGATGTCCTGGTATTTGGATGACACACACAGAATAGGAAGTAAAATTCCTATACTACGATCGGTTATATTGTGGTTGTAACACAGTTGTTTCTCCACACAGGATATGGATATAATATCAGACATTCTGGTTACTAGATCTATGGTTTTAGATCTAGATTTAGGTAGTTTCCCAATCTGGGTACTTTGACAGTATTCTAAAGGTATTTAGAATAGATGACTCCTGGCATGGTGGTGTACCTGCAGGTGATGAAGTCACCCTCTCTAAAGGTGTCTTACAGACTAAAGGGAAAAGGGATGTGCATGATTGGCATATCACTTGCTTAGGCAATTGAGTCAATCATGAGATGTCAAGTACCACGCCAGATGTTGTTTTTGCACTAGGTGCAATAAGATTATATTAATCCAATCTTGGAGAAACATTCGGAAGCAGTTTTAGAACATAAGTGGATGTTCTACAGATTTGATGACGGCAGCCTCATTCGGGGGATGGTTATCATTCCAGGCTTCCAAGGTGACATGGATGACAGAGTGATTGTCAGAGTTATAGTTTTCCCTCTGACGAGGGGCAGTAGTTTCGACCGGTGGTCCACGCGGATACTGTGGGAGGCATGGCGCAGGATACTGATTAGGTTCAGTTGACAATACAGTCTAAGAAGTTTGGATTTGGAGTTCATTTATGAACTAGGTCCCATCAAATATCCAGACATATTCTAAGACAGGTATTGCTCAATTCGGGAGATGGTTTTCTCCGCGAACATGAGATTAAGAGAGACATAGAAAGAAACATCAGGACGGATCCACTCACTGAGGTTATTTCTTGAACACAATAGTTTTACAAACGAGCTTTGTGAAACTGATTAGTAGAGAAGTTGGGTATTCGGTATCACACGGGCTGTGAGTATACGACATCGCAATAATTAGCCTTAAGTGCAAGTGGGAGATTGTTGGGTATAGTGCCCTCAAAGTCAATTATTGGATCGCAGACACATGATTGCAATGATTGTGGAGGACCTATACTGGTAAGACAGTCTTACTCGAGATGATAGTATGCTATCTGGTTTGCATTTATCATCGTGTACAGCTTTAGATGACATGATGACTATTACACGTTGA
The DNA here is from genome assembly GCA_030015575.1 of Agapanthus africanus. Classification (NCBI taxonomy): domain Eukaryota; kingdom Viridiplantae; phylum Streptophyta; class Magnoliopsida; order Asparagales; family Amaryllidaceae; genus Agapanthus; species Agapanthus africanus. The sequence goes on along the minus strand of JASDDO010000024.1, from coordinate 450,996,938 downwards.
TAGAGCCCTTAGAATTCTTGCTTGCCTACCAACAGTATGATGGCGATCATATACGTGAGAGTTGGGTAGTCCATAAGCACATCCTTAAAAGTGGTCCCTAGTAGTGGGAGTTTCGAGACAGGGCATCGATACTCCGGAGTAGACTAGTGTATACAGTCGAGACCCCGACGAGGGGCGGTGGCCGGTCTCACAAGCCACTGGTGTCAGTTGGTTCACCTAAAATGTATACATGTGCTCATTGGATTATGAGTGTACCGGACAGGACTCGCCGGGAACCTGCTAGTTGGTATTATACCTAGTGTCAGATAGCAGTTCCTGATTAATCCAAAAATTTGTAGTTTACCGTAATCAGAAACGGCGTCGCTTCGCAGCTAGCCGGTGAATACGGGTCGATCCGCAGGGGTGGTTAATTTCTGATTTTGTGTTATAACGAGTTGATTCAAATCGTTGTTGGTTTTTTTATCTATTGAGTTTAAGATGAATTTATGTGATGAGAAAGAACTCATTAGGGTTAGGTCGAAGGTAGGTGTGTTGAGATCAATGTGTTCACCTCTTTCAATGTCGTGATTTAAGCTTTTAGGAAAGTCACAACAATCAATAGGAAAAGAGATTAGGATGATCGGGAAGAAACAAAGTTTCTTCCTCTAGATCCTTGTCCGTCTTTTCTTATTCATTGATGTGAGCTTCATGGACATCATATAAGTCCGGCCTTTTATACTACGGAACACCGTTACCTTATAGGTAGGGTGCCGTAGGGGGCGGATCGTATATGTGTGCATGAAGGTTTCGTTTAAAAATAAGTTGACATTGAAAGAGGTGAGAGACATCCGTCTCTCACTCACTCCCTTGTTCCTAACCCTAACGAGCGAGAATTTTACTCGCACATTAGGGAATTATGAGTAAGAATCATTTTTATGTTTTATGTTTTAAATAGTTACCTCACGACAGATTAAAAATTAGCTAACTAGCAATTAAATGATTACTAGGGCAAGTAGAACAATTATACTAATGCAGGAATTAAATAAAATTAAAGACTTACGCGAAGAAGATGATGCTCTTGATTTCTCCAACAAATCTCACTTTTATTGAATATAAAGAGGCATACAATTTTTTAGATCTAGATTACAATTTATAAGTAACTAGTGAAGCTAGGGTTACAGACTCTCGTAGACATGAATTTACTGATTTACCCCCTAAAAATCCCAACACATGAAACGACACACCGACACAAGAAGTCGGTGCCGACACGGGTATCATATGGCCGCTGTTCCGCGGCAAATACATGCCTTTGGCCGCGGATCCGCGGCCATTTGGTGGGCTGGGCCCACCATCTTTCTGTGCTTGGTTGATCTTCTCTTGGGCTCTCTGTTTTCACTGTTCTTTTCTCTGTTGGGCTTTCTAGTATTCTCCAGGTTCTCAATGAACCTTGTAAGGATCTTTTTGACCGTTTCTCTTGACGTTCGTCTCGGCTTGAGTAGGATCCGTGTGCTGGTTGGTCAAAAGTCCATTTCCTGTATCATCTTTGTCTTTTTCACTGTATTTGCTTCAAAAGTCTGTATCCTGTATCATGTAACAAACGATCGTCAAAAGCACCTGTTTACTTATAAATTGCACAAAAATGGGGCGTATGAATTGCAATATTATGATGTGAACAAATACCTCCAAACTTACCTTTTGCTCGTCCTCGAGCAAATTTATTAGTTTATTCTAACCTAGCCACATTTTCGCAGGGAAACGCGATTGCACTGAGCACGTGCAACAAGCCGTTAAACCTCTAGGTGTCCCTAGTAGGAGGAGTGTTGTCTCCTGAGGGTTTTCAGCGGATTACACCCACAAAATCCTATCAACTTGGTTTTTCGACTTTTGTTTTCCAATCAGGTTTTCTAATAAGGAATTCTATTATCGTCGCCCCGTAAATTATCCACCCATATTCTTCACACTTCCTTATTATGTAACTTAAGATTGTATATGTTCTATAGAATTACTTAGAATTCAGCATTTCTTAAGTTTTTCTTCTAGAGTTTCATCTCCACTTAGGAATTTCTATCAACTCTATTAAAGATACAAGTTTTATTTTTCATTCCTCTCTCTTATCTAAACTCTAATCACATATCCCCACATGTGTGTAATTGTCACCTCTACACTTGGAAATTCAAATCAAGCAATCGTACTCTCGTCCCTTGTCCAAAGCACTTAACTTTCGCTTACACATCCTTCATGCGACCGTTAATACTTCTTGAGGTACCAACAGCCGATTACAAGATACGTTAGGCCCTTAAAGCGTATTTCCTAGTTTTGCAACACTCAAGGCTTTTAGCAGTGACTCCCAAACCAGTTGGTCTAAGGCACTAGGTGATGAAGCACCCTCGCTAATTAATTTTCTAGCCCTAAGTAATCACAAAAACCAGTGTCCATTTTTTTATTCACCCTTTTTTTTTCATTTTCATTGTGCTAAGGACTTTAGACAAGAGTAATTCAAGGTCTCTTCTACTAATCCAAGTTTCAAGGTGCGTGATTGTGCATTTTGTAGGGTACATGTTTTCAGAATCTAAACTCAAGCTAGGAACTATCTTTCGAACTTATATTTTAATAAGAGCATTAATACTCTTCCCTCGTTTCGACTTAACCCACGAAGTGAACCCAAAATTTGCTTATTCCTAAATAACCTACAAAGACATACACTTTCTACCGTTAAACTTTAAGCAAGGTTATTTTTAGGGTTTTAAATTTACTAAGTCTAAGATCTAGTTTTTCCTAACTAGTTAACCTTTTTATCAACTCAAGTCAACTAACCAAAATTGAATACAATAATTTTTATAATTTTTTTGAAATTTTCTCAATTTTTATGGGTTTTTCAGTTTTCTAAATTTTTTTGTATTTTTCAAATTTTTCAAATTTTTATGATTTTTATATAAAGATGCAATGCAGAAATTAAATATGCAAAAGGAAAAACAAAAAAATATATACAATATGCAATGCGAAGATAACTATGTACATCACCCTCTAACACCCCCAAACTTGAACAAAGCAGTGCCCTCACTGCCCGGCCCCACGTCGCGCTCGTGAGCGTGAACGTGATCTCTCCCCCCTAGCCAACAGTGTTTGTATCCCTCTCTCAATCTCCGTCAACCGACGGTCGTGCTCTCGGGCCGTTGCCCGAAACTCATCCCGCAAAGAGTCTAATCTCCTCACTGTTCTTCTCATTAATCGCGCATGTTCTTGGGGAGTTAGCTCTTCCCCGCTCGAAGTCGAGCTCGAGCTGGGGGTGTGTGCAGGTATGTTTTCTCCCGGCTCTGTCCGTGTCCAAATATCCGTCAGTCTAGAGTAAGACGACGAGACGCCCTCTAAAAGTGGTCGAACTATGGTACCGTCTATCAAATAAGAGTCAAATTCCTCGGCCGGGAGGAAATAACGGCAGAGTTGGGTCACGAGCATGGGACATGGATATACACTACCTCGTTTACCCGAACCTATGGAGTATAGCAAAACTGTGCACATGTCGAATCTTGGGTTTTTCGTCATTAAAGTATGAACGACATGTAAGGAAGGGGTGAAAAAGGTTGTGTTGTGAGAACTTCCAAAAATATTGTTTTGTGCCCACCGGCACACAGTTAAAACATTTGCGAAGAGGGTCCGTGCTTGGATCCCCTTGCGCGGTTCTCGCGCACAGTCATTACCCATTAAAGGAATATAATCTTCAAAGCGAAGGGGTTGTTCGTGTGCCGGTACACGTGGTATTAGTGTAACCTCGTGTATCATATCCCTATCAATGCGAATTTCATTATTTCCCCAAATCAGTTTAATATAACCTAAGTTGTCTAGGCTATTCTCTTCCATTGACTCATAAAATTGGGTAACTAAGCTAGGGACAGCAAATGCAGATCCATGGTTATAGAGGAGGAAATTCCATCCCCTTTGTGCGATTTCGTGTGGGAAGTATGAACCATAGATCTCGTGTGCGAACACCGGTGAGAAATCTCTCTCGTACTGCATTTTGTGGGCCATTTTAAATTTCTACAGTGAAGTATATGTAATAACAGAGAAGAAATAAGAATATGTACCTCCCCTGAAAATTTCAGGGGGAGAAGAGTCGAGACGGCGGCGGATCAGCGGCGGGAGGCGGCTCGTGCTGCGGTTGCGCGGCACTCTGGTGGCAGCTCTGCGAAATTTTTCTGGAGGGGACAGGAGGTGGCGGCTAGGGTTTGCTGAAGATGAAATATTTAGGGTATGAGGGAAGGAGGGCTCGGGTTCCATTATATAGGGGGAAAGGGTGATTTACAAAAAACACCCTCTAAGGTGAGGGTTTTATTTGTAAATGCAGCTATTAATCTGTAAATTTGCAATTTGATCCAAAAAAATTATTATTTTTTTATTTTATTTTATTTTATTTTTTTGGTATTTTGGAAATATACATACAAATGATATACACACCCCCAAACTTATTTGAAATAGTGTCATTGGGAAACAAAGTTTGGGGGTGAAAGCGGAGGAAGATCAATCAGTGTAAATCGGCTCCTGCAAGAACAGGAGCTCCTCCGAAGGATCCGCAGTGAAGAACGGTTTTAGTCGATGCCCATTTACCTTAAATAAGGTACCGTCCTCAGGGTTCTCAAGATCAACCGCACCGTGCGGATAAACGGTGCGGACCACAAAAGGTCCTCTCCATCTGGACCTGAGCTTACCAGGATGCAAGTGTAACCGAGTGTCAAAAAGTAGAACCTGTTGACCAGGTTCAAAGGTTTTTCGTAAAAGGTGTTTATCGTGGAACACCTTGGCTCGGTTTTTAGCAATTATGGCATTGCTATATGCCTCATCCCTTAGCTCCTCCAACTCATTCATTTGCAGCTTTATGTTGCTGCCTGCATCTCCTAAAGACAAATTTAGCTCTTTGATAGCCCAGAAAGCTTTGTGCTCGATCTCCACTGGGAGGTGGCAGGCCTTCCCATACACAAGCCGATATGGAGACATACCAAGGTCGGTCTTATATGCAGTACGGAAAGCCCATAGTGCATCTATCAATTTAAGCGACCAATCCTTACGGTTTTTAGAAACCGTTTTCTCCAAAATTTGCTTTATTTGCTGATTTGAAACCTCGGCTTGCCCACATGTTTGGGGGTGATATGGCGTTGACAATTTGTGGGTGATAGCGTATTTACGCATTAAGGACTCGAAAGTCCTATTGCAGAAGTGAGAACCATTATCACTTATAATCGCCCGAGGGTGCCCGAATCGAGAAGATATGTGTTCTTTAAGGAATCGAACGACAACTTTATTATCGTTCGTTCGGCTGGGCACAGCCTCGACCCACTTAGAAACGTAGTCAACCGCTAACAGAATATACACATTTCCAAAAGAGTTAGGAAATGGTCCCATAAAATCTATACCCCAAACATCAAAATTGTCCACTACCAAAATGGGTTGGAGTGGCATTTCGTTTCTCCGCGAAATCCGGCCCAAATGTTGGCACCGGGAGCAAGTTTTGCAGTATTCAAATGCATCCTTGAAGAGTCGTGGCCAATAGAAACCACACTGCAAAACTTTTTCGGCTGTCTTCTTTGGGCCAAAGTGCCCGCCACATGCTTGATCGTGGAAGAAAGACAGCACGCTCTTGACCTCACTCTCGGGCACACACCGACGAATGATTTGGTCGGAACAGTATTTGAAAAGATAGGGTTCATCCTAGTAAAAATGCTTTACTTGGGACAAAAATCGAAGCTTATCCTGTTTCGACCAATCATTAGGAATCAGGCCGGTGGCTAAATAATTTACAATATCGGCGAACCATGGTTCGCAAGAAACGGTCAAGAGCTGCTCGTCGGGAAAAACGTCAGAGATTGGAAGATCGAGCGTGGGCGAAGAAGGAAGTCGTGATAGGTGATCAGCTACTACGTTTTCACATCCCTTTTTGTCCTTAATGACAAGGTCAAATTCTTGCAATAAAAGGATCCAACGTATTAGCCTAGACTTAGCATCCTTCTTCGCAAAGAGGTGGCGAAGAGCCGAATGATCAGTATAAACAACGACTGGAGAGCCGATTAAATAAGGCCGAAATTTCTCGAGTGCAAACACAACAGCTAAAAATTCTTTCTCTGTTGTTGTGTAATTAAGTTGGGCCTCATTTAGTGTTCGGCTAGCATAATAAATCACGTGCGGCATCTTATTAATGTGCTGTCCAAGAACAGCGCCAATTGCAAAGTCTGATGCGTCGCACATGATTTCAAAAGGGTGCGTCCAGTCGGGAGATGAGAGGATGGGTGCAGTGATGAGTGAATGTTTTAAAGACTCAAATGCTTCAGTGCATGTGGAGTCAAAAGCGAAGGTCGTGTCCTTGGCCACTAAGAGGGTCAAGGGTCTAGCAATCCTGCTAAAGTCCTTGATAAATCGTCTGTAGAAACCGGCGTGGCCAAGGAAGGCTCTAATATCTTTGACGCATTTTGGGGGAGGTAGGTTAGAAATAACTTCGATTTTAGCCCTGTCTACCTCGATGCCGTTTTGCGAGATGGCATGTCCTAAAACAATGCCCTCTCGTACCATGAAATGGCACTTCTCCCAATTTAATGTTAGGTTCTTATCCCTGCAGCGGGTAAGAACAGCGTCAAGATGGCATAAACACTCGTCGAAGGAGTCGCCAAAGATGGAGAAATCGTCCATAAAAATCTCCAAGAACTTTTCGACCATGTCTGAAAAGATCCCCATCATACACCGCTGAAATGTAGCGGGCGCGTTGCATAACCCGAAGGGCATGCGACGATAAGCAAAGGTGCCAAAGGGACAAGTAAATGTTGTCTTGTCTTGGTCCTCTTTGGCGATGGGGACTTGATTGTAACCGGAATAGCCATCGAGAAAGCAATAGAATTCGTGCCCTGCCAATCGCTCGAGCATTTGGTCAATGAAAGGTAAAGGAAAGTGGTCTTTCCTTGTAGCGGCATTGAGTTTCCTATAGTCTATGCAGACTCGCCACCCAGTTTGGGTGCGAGTGGGAATCAACTCATTTGCCTCGTTTGTAATGACCGTAATGCCCGATTTCTTTGGCACGACGTGGATTGGGCTAACCCATTGGCTATCCGAGATAGGGTAAATGATACCGCTATCCAGACATTTGACAATTTCATTCTTAACCGCCTCTTTCATGATGGGGTTGAGGCGCCTTTGTGGATCTCGTGCTGGCTTGGCATCATCCATTAAGTGTATATGATGTTCGACTATGAGGGGACTAATCCCCTTAATGTCCGCCATAGACCAGCTGAAAGCTTGCCGATTATTAAGTAAGACCGTCAAAAGAGCCCTCTCTTGCTCAAGAGCTAGAGAAGTTGATATAATGACAGGTAAGGTCTCATTATCACCTAGATATGCATATTTTAGGTGTGTCGGCAAAAGCTTTAATTCGAGTTTAGGGGGTGAAACAATAGATGGTAACAATGGGGTAGTTGTTTCAAACTCGAATGATTCCATCAAAGGTTCGTACCGAGTGTACGCAACAGTGTCGGATGGTTCTACTAACTCATCCGCAAAAGCAAAAGACTCCAAATCAGGTGATGAGTCTTCGAAGTCGTCGACGAATGTAAAACATTCAAAATCGTTATCCGCCGCGAAAGCTGAGTCGGATTCTAGGAGGAACGCACTAGTGGCGTTAACATTGCTGTGGTCGAATAAAAAATTCTCGAACTCACAGTCCTCCTCCGCGATCTCATTGATCGAGCAAACGTCGAGTACGCTAGCATTGGGCTCAGCAGGCTGGCTTCCCAACTTGAAAATATTTAGCTCAATTGTCATATTGCCGAAAGATAAGTTCATTGAACCGTTACGACAATTGATCACTGCGTTGGAAGTAGCCAAAAATGGTCGACCTAGTATTACCGGAATTTGGTTCCGGGGGTTCGCAACAGGTTGTGTATCCATCACTATAAAGTCTACGGGGAAAATGAAATCCCCTACTCTTATTAACACATCCTCCAGCTCTCCCCTAGGATGAGTGATCGACCGGTCGGCCATTTGGAGAGTACAGTGAGTGGGCTTAAGCTCTCCAACGCCCAATTGCTCGTACACAGAATAGGGTAGCAAATTGACGCTCGCGCCAATATCTAATAGTGCTCTATTGATGTTTTTGTCCCCAATTGTTATCGAAATGGTAGGACACCCGGGGTCCTTTTGTTTTGGGGGTAAGGAATTTACAAGAGCATCGCTAATAGCACTAGCCACAAAAACTTTCTTTGGCACTTGCGACTTCCTCTTTTTGGTGCACAAGTCCTTTAAAATTTTGGCATATGAAGGAACTTGCTGAATTGCATCCAAAAGAGGGATGTTTATGCTAACCTGTTTAAACAGCTCGACAATCTTCTCCATTTGAGGAGTTGGTTTATTGGATCTCAACCTATTAGGAAAAGGAACATTTTGAAAAGTGGTTGAGTCCAACTTTTGTGGATCAGATTGTCGAGTTGGAATGGTACCTCGTGTAGATGTGTTCGTGTCGTGAGAATTAGGTCCGTTCAAGCTAGAAGAGGTAGAGCCATATGAAGGGTGGAGAATAGGCTCTAAAGAAGAAGATGGTGAAGAAGAAGAAGAAGAAGAAGACCCACCGGCAGGGGTGTCATTGTTAATGCCCATATTGTTCCGCAACACTTTTCCCGATCTCAACGTGGTCACCGCATTCACATTATGATTTTGCTGATTGTGTGCAGCATGTGCGTGACCGGGGTTGGGCAATGGTTGAGACGGGAGTTTTCCTTTTTCGCGCTCGCTCAAAGCTGCATTAAGTTGTGCAATTTGTGCCTCAATAGATTTGATACTCTGATCGTGGGAGGCACTATTTTGCACTAAAGATTGAATAGAAGTCTCAAGTCTTGCTGTAGACTGTGTAGATTGCTTAAGGAATGCATCTAGACTTCTCTCGAGCGAGCTAACCTTATCATTGTTAGGTTGAACATAATTGTTTGGCTGGTAAGCATTGTTCGGCACAAAGTTGTTAACCTGATTAGGGTAAGGTTGTTGTTGAAATTGTTGCGGTTGATATTGAGTTTGTGAGGGTGCTTGTTGTTGTTGTTGTGGAGGAGGAGGTCTTTGAAAATTATTATTATTTCCTTGGAATTTTTGATTTTGGTTCCAAGCGAAATTTGGGTGACTCCTCCACCCCGGATTATATGTTGAAGAGTACGGATCGTTTCTTTGTCGTTGCTGAAATGCAGCATTGACTTGATCCTGTCCTTGAGTGGATGCATTATAAGGACACTCTTCAGTTAGGTGCGATGGATCCGCACAACAAGCACAGACAGTTCGTGGGGGCATAGCAGGGGCAGGAGAAGGTGATGAGATTTTGGTCTCAATCGCTTTTAGCTTTTTCGTAAGAGCGGCCATCTCGGCCTTCATGGCAATCGACATCTCAACTTGATGTATGCCTGCCCTAGATTGACCACTAGAAGATGACGTGGTCTTGGTACTCTCCCACTGTATTGTCTGCTCACTGAGATCCTCGAGAAACTGCCACGCTTCATCACTAGACTTAGAGAGAAAATGACCTTGACAGATGGTTTCTAGCAACTGCTTCGTTGCCGAGTTCAATCCCTCGTATAAAGTTGCCAACTTTCTATCCCATGATGAGGGCATTGAACTAATAGGTCCTTGAATCTCTCGAAGCACTTCCAAAATGGTTCAGACGGAAGTTGTGAGAATTGAATTATTTCATTGCGGATTCTGGCAGTCTTATGGTGAGGATAAAACTTTTTTAGAAAAGCTTTCACAAACTCATCCCAATTCCTAATAGAATGTGATGCGGTGCTATATAGCCACTTCTCGGCTAGGTCACATAAGGTGAAGGGAATGACCCTTAGCCTTATAGCGTCATCACTCAATTGGGTCGTTTTCATCATTGCGCACACATTTTGGAATTTATTAATAAAGATATATGCGTCTTCAGTTTCCAAACCGTGAAATTTCGGCAGCATATTGATGAAATGTGGTTTAATCTCAAAATTGTCCCCATTTGCCGGTGGGGGTGAAAGACAGGTGGGTAAAGAAGTGCGGATGGGGTAGAAGAGGTCCTGGAGCGCAACTCGTGCGGGCGCTTCAACAGGCGGCTGGTTCGGGTTATTCGCACCTGGTGGAGGTGGAATCATTCCCGTCGGCAAGGTATTATTGGGGTTGAATCCCGACATACCTTCGGTTAAAGAAGTTGAAGGTGAGGGTAAGAAAGTGGACGGATTTTCGACTTCGGTGTCGAAGGGTTCGCTGGTCGGTACCAACGAAACGCGGACTAATCGGGCGTCTGTATCCCTAGTCCAAACCGACATACACTAAAAGGGATAGTGCAGTCAGAAAAAAGAAAAACAGAATGTGGGGGTAAGATAACGTCAGTGAGGGAAAGTGGTGTGGTGAATTTTTAGGTTTTCTTTTTGCGACAAGTTGCAAGTTTTTGAAAAGTTTTATTTGTGTTTTTTTTTATATTTTTTTTATTTGTGTGTGAGTTTTGCAAGGAGGTTTTTGAAAACGGACTCGTGACACAACTGTATCAACCACACATGCACAATCAGGCCTAGATCTAGGGTCGCCTAGGTCTACTAGACAGCTCCTAACTAGGGCTAGAAATAGACCTCAAACCGCCTCTTCACGGACAAATACGGCCAGGTAAGTGGGAAGGAACCACCACTACAGTGGGCCTAATTAATAACCACTAGCCTAGACACCGCAATGTCGGTTAGGATAAACGGCCGATGCCTACCCTAGTCCTTTTCCTATTGAGCTCGCCGTCCTTAGGTCTGAGTCTAATCTTTTTTAATTAAAGGTGGTCGATGCAAAATGCTTTACGTGTTTTCTGGGGTCCTGGGAAGGGTGATGAAGTCCCCACCCAATCTGAATTTGGTCAAATAGCCCCTTAAGTCCGATTAAAATATGCAAAACAACAATTCACTTGCAATCAATTTTTTTTAGCGCGGCGCAAAAAAACCTGCAGAAATCTGTTATTTAGAAGGGGGAGAAAGACTTTTTACGCAAAGAACCCTGCAGAAAAGTTTACAGTGGAGATATGGAGGTTTCAGAGGGGAGAGAAAGAGAGAACTAACCCTGCAATTTTTGACACAGTGACAAGCCCTAATGGCCGCGGTTCCGCGGTCTGGTGTGCTCCTTGGCCGCGGTTCCGCGGTCTGATGATGAGTTCAAGCTCTGAAAGAATTCTTGGAGCTCTGTACTTGTGATTCCTCTCTGTTTTTATGCCTCCTTTTCTGTTTTGACCTTCTGTAAAATTCCAGATCCACAAGTTCTTGTCGTTCCTGCAAGATTCAAACGAGAAACCCTTCAAACAGATAAAAGTAATGAAAAGAATATTTTTTTTTTTGTATTTTGTATTTTCAGATTTTTATAATTTTCAAATTTTATATCAACCCGAAATCATACAAAAAGAGAAAATTACGCCATCCCCGGCAACGGCGCCATTTGATTAATCCAAAAATTTGTAGTTTACCGTAATCAGAAACGGCGTCGCTTCGCAGCTAGCCGGTGAATACGGGTCGATCCGCAGGGATGGTTAATTTCTGATTTTGTGTTATAACGAGTTGATTCAAATCGTTGTTGGTTTTTTTATCGATTGAGTTTAAGATGAATTTATGTGATGAGAAAGAACTCATTAGGGTTAGGTCGAAGGTAGGTGTGTTGAGATCAATGTGTTCACCTCTTTCAATGTCGTGATTTAAGCTTTTAGGAAAGTCACAACAATCAATAGGAAAAGGGATTAGGATGATCGGGAAGAAACAAAGTTTCTTCCTCTAGATCCTTGTCCGTCTTTTCTTATTCATTGATGTGAGCTTCATGGACATCATATAAGTCCGGCCTTTTATACTACGGAACACCGTTACCTTATAGGTAGGGTGCCGTAGGGGGCGGATCGTATATGTGTGCATGAAGGTTTCGTTTAAAAATAAGTTGACATTGAAAGAGGTGAGAGACATCCGTCTCTCACTCACTCCCTTGTTCCTAACCCTAACGAGCGAGAATTTTACTCGCACATTAGGGAATTATGAGTAAGAATCATTTTTATGTTTTATGTTTTAAATAGTTACCTCACGACAGATTAAAAATTAGCTAACTAGCAATTAAATGATTACTAGGGCAAGTAGAACAATTATACTAATGCAGGAATTAAATAAAATTAAAGACTTACGCGAAGAAGATGATGCTCTTGATTTCTCCAACAAATCTCACTTTTATTGAATATAAAGAGGCATACAATTTTTTAGATCTAGATTACAATTTATAAGTAACTAGTGAAGCTAGGGTTACAGACTCTCGTAGACATGAATTTACTGATTTACCCTCTAAAAATCCCAACACATGAAACGACACACCGACACAAGAAGTCGGTGCCGACACGGGTATCATATGGCCGCTGTTCCGCGGCAAATACATGCCTTTGGCCACGGATCCGTGGCCATTTGGTGGGCTGGGCCCACCATCTTTCTGTGCTTGGTTGATCTTCTCTTGGGCTCTCTGTTTTCACTGTTCTTTTCTCTGTTGGGCTTTCTAGTATTCTCCAGGTTCTCAGTGAACCTTGTAAGGATCTTTTTGACCGTTTCTCTTGACGTTCGTCTCGGCTTGAGTAGGATCCGTGTGCTGGTTGGTCAAAAGTCCATTTCCTGTATCATCTTTGTCTTTTTCACTGTATTTGCTTCAAAAGTCTGTATCCTGTATCATGTAACAAACGATCGTCAAAAGCACCTGTTTACTTATAAATTGCACAAAAATAGGGCGTATGAATTGCAATATTATGATGTGAACAGTTCCCAGGTGATATGTGTACAGGTTAGTTCATCGACCTGTGGTCGTCATTTGTCTCGTGTGAGTTCCCACTGTGCTTTGAATATTACCCTACCACGGCTCAAAGGAGTCGTCCAAACAGGTTTTAGTTGGGTACAGTCCCGAGCCACATGGAGGCAAGTGAGCGAATCGGCAGTGGATTCGTCTCTCCCGGTATTGGGGGTGAGATCGCACTGTGTCTAGGAGAGCCATTACACAAAGCTCTCGGTCGAGGCAGGAGATTTACTGGTAGGTACTCCAGTAGTATCTCAGGGTGTTCTAGGCTACACTCTGACACGACTTATACCGCTATTGGGGGTCTGACGTTACCAGCCCTCTAGGCCCGATATGCGATGCTCATAGGCGAACGAACCGGACTGTACGGATATTGTCACAGATAGGCTCAGTAGGGTTCCAGGATGAGTTCGCTCATCGGCTTCCCTTTCTGTCAATACATGGGCAGCCGTTACGTACAGCTAGTAACACTGACGGCTTGTGGTTAAACCCACTGCCAGGGTATTGACGAGTCTTTAGAGTCCCTCACTGATTGTTTCCTAAGTTTGGGCAAAATGTTGTAGAGGCCGTATGGTTTTATGGCACGGTTCGAACATGCACGTGCACTTGTGCACGTGTCATGGTTCGGACAGATAATAACTGGTGGGCTTTGGTTTAAGCCAGATCCGAGTATTATATTGTGTGGGAATACTTTTTGTGTCTTTGCATTTTGTATTCGATCGGAATACAAATGCGGGTATGTTTATACTGTTGTGGGGTTATCCCGTAATTAGTTACGGGATCGCTTTTTGAAGTTACCAGTTTGTATTTTCGTTTTGGCCATTTTTCTTTCTTTCCTTCTTGGCTGAATTTCCCAGCTGTGAGGGGGTTTCTTGCAAATGTGGATTTTTATTGTGAAGCTTTTTTTATGGTGCCAGGGCTCCAGCAGCAACTAGTGGGTTCTAGAGTGGGATGAGATGTTATATGAGTCATCTTTGCATTAAAGTCTTTTGTTCTTGCTTTGGATATTTACATAAGATCTTTATGTGTTGATATTTGCATATGGTCACCATTTTCATTCTTTGGCTCACCCCCCCATTATCAAATGGCCGAGAGCAATTGTGGCTGCCCCATTTTTTTGGCCGACCCACTTTTTTGAGAAAATGATTCATTTTGCATGATTTCAAAGCTCATTCCTTCACCCAAATTGGCAACTTCATTTACCTTCACCCAATGGCTTGGGTTCCTTGAGACAAACTATTCTACACACTCTCTACATCAATCTCGGACATGTCGGCTTGAAAACTTCATGTCCGAGTTGCCTCGGTTTAGAGGCGGGAGCCCGTATAAAGATCCGTTAACGTGGTGCCACCTCGACGAGGAGACCGAAGATTGAGCGAGATCGCAGATGCCGCAAGGGGCATGGGATGATGGCTAAAGACCGAAGGACACAGATCTATCGGTATAGCCATCCTATCATCTTAGTAGTTTGCTAGTTTAGTGTTAATGGACCTATCCGGTTTACAGTCTATGTTAGCGCCAGTTTATGAAAAAGTTTTTATTTCGCGTTTGGCCTCAGATTATTGGCCGGGGCGCTGGCGTAGACTTACACATACCACGCACGGAAAATAGCAAAGCTGATGCACTAGCCAAGCTCGCTAAAGAATTGGCTGATGAAAATCTCGATGACGTAAGGATCGTTGTGCAAAGCCGTCGGGTTCTCGCACCGGCAGAAATATCTCCGGAGTCGTCTGAAGAAAAAGAAGCGACTAAGCAAGCAGCCCTACAAATGGAGGACCAAGAAAAGGCCAAGGATTGGAGAGAAGTCTTTATAGACTACTTTAAATCCTGTCAAACACCTGAAGATGTGTCCTCAAGATATCAGCTCATGAAAAGAGCTCTGTCTTTCGCCTTCGTCAATGATACTCTGTACAAGAGATAGTTTGACTCTCTATGGCTAAGATGCTTGGGGCCGGAGGAAGCAAAGAGAGTCATCCAAAATACTCACGACGGACTCTGCGGTTCTCATCAAGCCGGACCAAAGATGAAGTTGAAGATCAAAAGGTTGGGCTACTATTGGCCCATGATGATCCAAGACTGTCTCGAATATGCGAAGCAGTGCCACTCGTGCCAAATTCACGGGGACTTCATCCACCAACATCCGAATCCGCCACACCCGACAGTGGCTACCTGGCTATTCGAAATGTGGGGAACCGATATAATCGGGCCCATCGAACCAGCATCGTCCAGAGGACATCGGTTCATATTGGCGACAACTGATTACTTCTCCAAATGGGCAGAAACTGTTCCGCTAAGAGAAGTGAAGACGAAGAATATTCTCCATTTCTTCAAGACACACGTCATCTATCGGTTCGGCACTCCGCGACGGATTATCTCCGATAACGGGCCGGCCTATAGAAGTCACAAAATCAGCCGCTTCGCACAACAACATAATATAGACTGGAGATACTCTTCGGTCTATAATTCTCGAGCTAATGGTCTAGCTGAGGCTTTCAACAAGACCTTGACGAAGATCATAAAGAAGACAGTGTCTCAAAATAAGAGGGGCTGGCACGAGAGACTGCATAAAGCCCTCTGGGCGTATCGGACCACGTTCAAAACGGCCACGAATACAACGCCGTATGCATTGGTATTCGGCGCTGAAGCAGTACTTCCCTTAGAGATAGAGCTACCCTCTCTATGAGTGGCGGTCCATTACAAGGTAACAGACGAAGAGAATGCTCATCTTCGGCTGGAGGAGCTTGATGCCCTCGATGAAACTCGTCTTATGGCTCAGCAAAACTTGGAGGCTTACAAAGCAAAGATGACGCGCTCATACGAAAAATTGACTAGGCCGAGAACATTCCGTCAAGGCGAACTCGTGCTAGTGGTCAAGAGACCTATGATCCCCAATCATACCAAACGGGGGAAATTCGAGCCGAATTATGGGGGCCCGTACATCATAGACAAGGTCTATCAAGGTGGGGCTTAATTGCTCATGAATATGCATGGCGAAAGACCCT
The DNA here is from genome assembly GCA_030015575.1 of Agapanthus africanus. Lineage (NCBI taxonomy): Eukaryota > Viridiplantae > Streptophyta > Magnoliopsida > Asparagales > Amaryllidaceae > Agapanthus > Agapanthus africanus. The sequence continues at coordinate 450,981,144 of JASDDO010000024.1, read as the reverse complement.
TTGGGCCAATAAACGGCCGGTTCTTGAAAAAATACTACGCCTGGCGAGTCATGGCCTAGGTCAACGATAGATGACGATGCTTATGTCCGCTCGCTATCTTCCCAAGCCCAAACTCTATAAGTAGTATCCGACGAAACCTCGCCTCGAAAACGTGCGACAGACCGAAACGTCCCTAAACCAGCAATGGACCGGAATGTCCTAAAACTAACTACTAACCGAAACGTTTTTAAACTACTGCAAACCCGCAGCATCCTTGGGCTGACGCGTTAAAAAAAATACGATACGTCCACAAGCAAAATGGGCATGGATGAAAACCCGAAAGGGCTCCGTGAGTGAAAACAGCAGGGCTACCGGCGAGTTTGTGAAAACCCGAGAGGGCGCAAGCTCATAAAAAAATTCGTGCACACTTGCGAGGTCCTCTCGACCTTGTAAGGAGAAAACACCTGCGTGAGATCCTTACGACTCATAAAGGAGCAACACACTTAGGGATCCCTACGATTCCTAAGGAGAAATTACACTTACGAGATCCTCATGACTCTTAAGGAGAACCCTCTTATGAGACCCTCACGGCTCATAAGATTCAAAAGCCTTAAGCTACAGTGATCTGAACCTGTTCTTAAGCCATCACATTCCCCATATTGCCCTACAGGTGGTCCAATACTGGCCCTTGTATACAATCCACAGGCACAAATAAACGTTTCCCTAACAGAGTCCCACCACTGACGAGGGATATCTTCATATGGCGAACGACACTTGTATGTCATCTCGACTTATAAGGAGAAAGCACTCTTGTGAAATCCTTACGACTTATAAAAGACCATACACTTAAGAATCCTCACGATTCTTAAGGAGAAAACGCACCTACGAGATCCCCACGACTCGTAGGGAGAAATACCTTTATGAGACCCTTATGACTCATGAAGTCAAAAGCCTTAGTCGACAGGATCTTAACCCTGTTTGCTAAGCCACCTTTGTTTGAACCGACAAAGGCAAATGATGAATTTCTCCTGGCAATATCCCAGTTGTAGTGATGCTGATACCTAAATCGGTATCAAATTCCAAGTCTAAACTCGCGGTTATACTCAGCGAGCCAAAAATACATATGAAATAACCAAAATGATAGGGCAACTTAAAACAAAATCAGCAAGTATAATATATGCATACAAAAACAACCGAAATGATTGGGCAACTCACAATAAAAAGCAGCAAGTGAAAAAGAAAAAATAGCCGAAATGATTGGGCACCGCGAAAAATAGCCGAAATGATTGGGCAGTCGCGAACTTCGCGATATAAAAGCTGAAATGATAGAGCATCGCGGAAAGAAATAAAAATAATAATGATGAAACTTTTGCCCTACAGGTAAGTCCACACTGACCCCTGTATATAATCCATGGGCATAAACAAAAAGGGAACCATATTGTCCCACCAGGCTCCGTCAAAGGGCAGCCAGATCTCAGTGGCTACATCTACAAGCCTAGAAATCAACAACAACATTCTTCCTCTCCCCCAGCAGGAGGCAGATGTGACATCAACAAACGGAGCCATGGCAAAGTCCCTAGTTCCAAATCTCGACGGTTCACAGACAGCCTAGAGACTACCCAGGAACCATGGAAAATTCCTATAGTTCCAAATCTCGACGGTTCACAAACAGCCTAGAGATCACCAACGGCGCTTCTCCTCACTCGAGCAGGATGGAGATGCGACGTCAACAAACGACCCCAGGGTCAAAACAACGGAGCCATGGCAAAGTCCCTAGCTCCAAATCTCGACGGTTCACAGACAGCCTAGAGACTACCCAGAACCATGGCAAAGTCCCCTAGTTCCAAATCTCGACGGTTCTCAGACAGCCTAGAGATCACCAACGGCGCTTCTCCTTACTCCAGCAGGAAGCAGATGCGACGTCAACAAACGACCCCAGGATCAAAACAATGGAGCCATGGCAATATCCCTAGTTCCAAATCACGATGGCTCACATACAGCCTAGAGACTATCCCGGAACAATGGCAAAGTCCCCTAGTTCCAAACCTCAACGGTTCACAGATAACCCAAAGACAACCTCGACATCCATTGCAATAATGCAGATACAATGTCAACAAACGAAGCCAATGAAAATCCCTCGCTTTAGAGTCTTGACGGCAACTCAAATGAGACCTAAAAAGACTATCGGAGATCATCCTACACCAGCGCGGAGTGGTCAAGACTCATCGGGGCTCCCAAACTTAGCCTAACCTGTCACGCCCCACTTCCCGGTATATGGCGAAGGGGACGGGACCGGTCCGCTACGTATTTACTGTGAAGTAAATACTCTAAGCGTATTTAAGCAATATAAAGGTAAATCACAAGAGACAAGAGATATAAAAATAACAGCAACTTTATTTCTTAACATTCTTTTGTACAATGCATGAAAAATAAATACATCTGGAATAAAAGGAATGCCTAAAAAATGACATAACAGGAAATGAAAAATACTGAATAGAAAAAGGTTCAATGTATAGAGCTCGGGGTCTTCGAGGAACTGATCCAAGTCTTCACTGGTGGGCTCAATCTCTGCTGTGTCCAAATTACCTGACGACATTCAAAGAAGGAAGAAATAGAATATCGTCAGCGAACAGGTCGCTCGGTAAGTCCCAAAGATAAGGGAGAATTTGAAAAGACAGAATAAGAGGTATCTCTAAAGTTGTATAATATTGTAGAATATTGTGTTTACGTTGTTTTTTGTAGCTTGGTACGGAAGGATGCCAGTGTATACGAGAGGGGTTTCAGTATGCTAGAGACCAGGGCAAACGGAATGTACAAGGAACCGTTAAGCTACGGTACAACAGCAACGGAATATAGGTTAGGTGCCTTAATCTTACCGTCTCGTGCCACTTCTAACACCTTCCGCACCAATCTACCCCTTAAACCCCGTAGTGTTTTGATTGTATTGTTGTATTGTATTGTATAAGTTGGATGACTGACCAAAACCATGATATCAGTAAACAGATTGTAACTGCATAATCATGTAGACGGAATAACTGGATAATGGATGTATATCCATGGTTTGATTCAGTCAAGTTGTATAGATTGATAACTGGATTCATGGATTCATGTGTTCATATTGAATTGGAATATTATAGGTTGTAGATTGACTTGAATCATATTCAAGTAAGATATAATCAAACTCAACCCGAGTCAGACAATTAGAATGTAAATCGAAGTCCTATATTTACTAGGGTCCTTAGGGTAATTTATAAAACTTGAGGAGTTTTATGTAAAAATACTTTTATATACTTTTCAGAATATGCCCCAAGCTTTTATTATTCCTCTTTAGGGTTGTAATGAATTTGGATTTTATATTGTAATATTTCTAGTGAAAATATCCTAGTTTTATAAATAAAGGTATTTATCTGTAATATTGATTTATTTGAAATTCATGGTATTTTAATGTAAAATTTATTCTTGTGATTTTTAGAAAAAGTGGAATATTTATATTATAAAAAATAGATATTTTAATGATAAATATACATATATTTATACAAAAATAATTTCAATAATTATTTTATATTATAAAAATCTCATTTTCTTAAGATATCGTATTTTAAATATTTCGAGACCGAATGCTCCTTGCGGAGGTCTGAATCTCGAACTACTAAGCCCGAGAGTGCACGATAAACCGTACTATCCTGAACGGGTTCCCCAAAATGGGTTGTAGCGGCGCTTTGCAAAGATTGTAAATTACTAAATCCTTTAGAAAATGGTTTTATAAAGTAAATGGTATTTATTTTTAAAAAGTCAATTTTCCGTATTTTAGATTCTAGGGTTTTCTAATTCAACTAGACTATTTCTAAATGGTCTAAACGACAACTTGTTAGATACTTCAAATCGCCTCTTCACCGCCAATTGTGGCCAGGTAAGTACAAGTGAAGAAAGGAGGGTTCCGCTCACGAATTATCGTGAGACGGGCCTTTTAAAGTTACCTTTCTCACTTGCCTAGCCTAAACACCACAAAGTCAGGTTTAGATAAACGACCGATGTCCACAACTTATCGTATTTTCATATTAAGAGGTATTTATTTTAAAAGTGTAACAAGCTAAAACTTTTAGAAATGGTTTTATTGAGAATATGGTATTTAAATAAAAATATTGTTTTATCGTATTCTAAGTTTTTCAATGGTATCGTGTTAGGTTGTATGCAAGTGTGTGAGGAGGTAGGTCGTTATCTCGTGATCTACTTTAAAGGTATAGCAAGTTAATGGGATTAAATGTGAAATCGAAACATTGTGATATTTAAGTAAAAAATACGATAATTTGGGAACGCTATCATTTCATGTGATGAAACTTGTTCAAATTGTTTGTTAAATGTTTAATAGTCAACATAAAGATGTTTAAGCATGAATGTATTGGTGAGAAGTGAAATTTTATAGAAAACCGAATCGGAAATCGGATTTGTTCCGATTCCATCGGGTTTTGTAATTTCGTATTTTTTAGAAAAGGAGATAGAGATTAGAATGGGACTTACGGGTTTGGACAACACAAGAGTGATAAGGAAGAAGAGGGTTCACCAGTACGTCGATTCGTCGCCGCGAGTTCCTAGAACGATCACCGGAAGCTCGTCGTAGATTTCGTCGGAGCTTCGCCTTTCGCTCGTTTTCAAAGTACACAAGATCTCTTGGAATTTTGAGAGAATGGGCTTAGAAATTTGGAATGAAAAGGTAGAGAGTAGGGGGTGTATTTATAGGGTTAGGCTAGGGTTAGGGTAGGTGTAGGGTTTTTAATTAAAAGATGTAAAAATATATTAAAAAAATCATTAAGAAATGGAGTAAATAGGGGTTAATGGGCTCTCTGTAACCGATCTGACTATTTAAAGTATGCAGGAGAGTTGACGAGGAAAAGATACCCAACTTCTATATTGGGGACTCGGCCGTCCAGCCGAGTTCGGCCGGCGGCGCCGGCTCGAGTCGGGCCGAGTCAGAGGGTCGGTGGGCGGGGGGTCTCCTGGGGTGCTTACTGGTGCATTTACATTTTCTTGTGTAGTAGGAAATTTGTGAGAAACACACGTGTAACTGTTGGTATTCTAAAAAATCAAAAATAAAATAATATTAAAAATAATGTGGGGCATGGGATTTGAACTCTGGTGGCTTGGTTCAGCAGTGCAAGTTCTTACCAATGAGCTATAAGCTCCTTCTTGTAATTATGGAGTGAAATAAATACTTAAAGAGATATCAGCAACATTAAATACTCCAGGTATACATTGAATTTAAATCAATTCTTTGTACATTAAAAATGGAGTTGTTACAGTCTACCCTCCTTACAAAAATTTCGTTCTCGAAATTTACAACTTTTATTTGAGGACTAGTTTACAAAGAAGTGTGGATATCTAGTGCGCATTTCATCCTCCCTTTCCCAAGTGGACTTTCCTGGAGTGTCTTTCCTCCACATCACTCGAACCAAGTTAACTTTCTTGTTCCGAAGTGTCTTCACTTTCCTGTCCAGGATCTCCACAGGCTGTTGCTCACAAGACAAATCGAGCTGTATAGTGAGCTCGGAATGATCGAGAACATGGCTGGGGTCACTCACATACCTTCAGAGTTGGGATATGTGGAACACATTATGCACTCCTTCCAATGAAGGTGGAAGCGCTAAGCTGTATGCCACTTCACCGACTCGTTCGAGTATGTCGAGCGGTCCAATATATCTCGGACTTAGCTTTCCCTGTCTTCCAAATCGGATCACTCCGCGGTTCGGAGATATCTTCAAGAATACGTGATCTCCTGGCTGGAACTCCAAGTGTCGTCTCTTTGCATCAGCCCAGTGCTTCTGTCGATCTTGGACTATGCTCATCCTTTCCCTGATAATACGAACCACATCAACAGTCGCTACTATCATCTCTAGTCCAAGAAATTCCCTATCTCCGATGTCGTCCCAACTTAATGGCGATCGACACTTCCTTCCATACAATGCTGCAAAAGGTGCCATTCCTATGCTTGCTTGGTAGCTGTTGTTGTATGAAAACTCCACAAGATATTGGTGATTTTCGCACGATCCTTTGAAGTCTAACATACACGCTCTGAGCATATCCTCCAAGATCTGAATAGTTCGTTCCGACTGACCATCTGTTTGTGGATGATAAGCCGTGCTGAAGTTCAGACTTGTTCCCAAGCTTGCTTGTAGACTCTGCCAAAATTGCGATCGGAACCTGGTGTCACGATCGGAGACAATGCAGACCGGTACTCCATGAAGTCTCACAATTTCCTGTATGAGTTCATGGGTATCAGAGATAATATATTATGAAGAGTTTAAATCTTTAAATAGATTATTACCTCCATGTACTTCTTTGCTAGTGTCTCAGTAGATTGGCCAACTCGAAATGGGATGAAGTGAGCCGACTTTATGAGTCGATCCATAATGACCCATACAGCATCGTTAACCTTTGTGCTAGAGGAAGAGCAGTCACAAAATCCATCGTGATGTGTTGCCACTTCCATTCTGGGATTGGTAACGGTTGAAGTAATCCGGCAGTCCTGTGATGTTCAGCCTTTACTTGCTGACACACCAAGTATTGTGCGATGCTTCTGGCTACTTCACGCTTTATTCCATACCACTAATAATTTTGACATAGATCTTTGTACATTTTGGTACCTCAAGGGTGTACTGAGTAGGGAAAGCTGTGAGCTTCTTTCATTAACTCTTCCCGAACAGGACCTTTTGGTACACACAATCTGCTGCCGTATCTCAAAGATCCGTCTTCATGGATGATGAAGTCTGTTCTGAGTCCATTCTCCACTTGTTCTCTGATTATTTGCAACTTAGCATCACTTGCTTGAGCTGTTTGATCTTATTGACAATGGTTGATTGAACTTGTAAATTCATCAAACTTGAAGCATTACCTGGCATGACTACTTCAATCTCTATCTGATGCAAGTCTTGTTGAAGCTTCTACTGAGCGGTGAGATTCATTGCTAATGGTTGGCGACTAAGAGCATCAGGTACTACATTCACCTTCCCTGGGTGATATTGCAAGTTGATGTCAAAGTCCGCCATGAGTTCTAACCATCTTCTCTGCCGCATAATCAACTCCTTCTGAGTAAATACGTACTTCAGGCTTTTATGATTTGTGTAGATGTTCACTCGTTCACCAAGTAGATAAGGCGCCAAATCTTGAGAGCAAAGATGACGGCTGCCAACTACAGGTCATGCGTCGAATAATTGCGCTCATGAATCTTCAGCTGTCTTGAAGTATAAGCCACAACCTTACTGTGCTGATGTAGAACACATCCTAATCCCTTTCCGGATGCATCGCAATGCACTTCGAATCCTCCAGATTGATCCGGTATGACGAGAATAAGTGCTGATGTCAACTTTGACTTGAGTTCTACGAAAGCTTGTTCGCATGCTTCTGACCACACAAATTCTTCATCTTTACGTGTGAGCTTGGTCAAGGGTGTTGCTATCTTTGAAAAGCCTTCAATAAACCTTCTGTAATATCCAGCTAAACCCAAGAAACTTTGAATATCCTTCACTGACTTTGGTGTAGGACATTCGCTAACTGCTGAAACTTTCGCTGGATCCACAGAGATTCCTTCTCCTGATACGATATGTCCAAGAAAACCAACTTGCGTTAGCCAAAACTCACACTTGCTGTACTTGGCATAGAGCTGGTGTTGTCGAAGAGTTTCCAGGACAATTCGTAGGTGCTCCTCTTGCTCTTTCCGACTCTTAGAATACACCAGGATGTCGTCGATGAAGATGACAACAAACCTGTCTAAGTACTCCCGGAAAACTTGATTCATTAGGTTCATGAATATTGCTGGTGCATTGGTCACTCCAAATGGCATCACGAGAAATTCGTAATGTCCATAACGAGTTCTGAAAGCTGTTTTATGATTATTAGCTTCCTTGACCTTCACCTGATGATATCCTGAACGAAGATCCAATTTAGAGAACACGCAAGATCTACTTAGTGTTGGGGTAAAAATTTACACCCCGGTTGACCAAGTCAAAATCCAAGTCAACTCCAAGCCAAGTGGGCCCAAGCCCAGACCCAGTGGGCCCATGCCCGAGTCGAGCCCGAACATGACGCGGCCGGCCTCCTCCACGCCAAGATAAAATTTTTGTAATAAATAATCTTGTTGCATTTTCTTTTATTTTATTTTATGGATAAATGTAAGAAAATGGGCATAAAGCCAAATTTTTGTAAAGCCCATGGCTTATGTGCAAAAAGAAATGGCACATGAGCCATGAAATAGGCAAAATGCCATTTTGTGAAGCCCAAGGGGCTATGTGTAAAATGTATGGCCTATAAAGGCAAAAGATAATGAAAATATCTCATAACTTTTTCTCTCTCCAAAAAAGTTTCAGAGCTGAGCTCTTTCCTCCTTCTTCAAGGTTCCAAAACCTTCTTCTTTCTTTTGAATTAAATCAAGAGTTTTACTCTTCCTTTTTCAAAACTAAATAGTTTTCCACCACAAAACCCACAAAGGGGAACTTGGATCTGTCGTCAGATCTTAAAAAGGAGAGATTTTGAGATTTCACATCTCTTGATCTTCAAGATCTAGCAAGCGACAGGAGGAAGAAGAAGAACCACTTCCATTAAACCCAAAACACACTCAGGAGCCCGACTCCTCTCTGATTTCTCCTTTGAGAAATCCTTTTTTTCAGGCTAAGAGCCTCTTGTGCCTCTCCGGCGCTTGCGCAAGTGCGCAAGGCGCCAGCGTGCCGACACGTGGCGCGCGCGCTTGCGCACCTGCGCGCTTGCGCAAGGGCGCAAGGCGCCCGCGTGCCGACACGTGGCGCCCGCGCTTGCGCACCTGCGCAAGGCGCCCGCGTGCCGACACGTGGCGCGCGCGCTTGCGCACCTGCGCAAGTGCGCAAGGCGCCCGCGTGCCGACACGTGGCGCGCGCGCTTGCGCACCTGCGCACAGCACCTAAACGCACAGCGCCCAAGGTGCTGCCCCACGCATCCCTTGGATGCCTTTCCCCCCTCTTTTTATGTATATACATATACATATACATATGTATACAAATTCACACATATACATTCTCCCCCCCGTAAAAACTCTGTGTGGCTCCCGATATATCCAAAACCCCCTTTCAAAACAAAACACACGTACACTGCACATTGAGTTCGCATGACCAATTTAACCCGTTAATCGGAGGTTCCCTCGCCCTAAAGGCGGGGGGGGGGGTAATTAACGGCAGCTTAGTCCGCGGCTGCCGGAGATTCGGATCCCCACAATCATTAAACCCCGGCCTACCCTAGGCAGGGGGAATCTGTAGTACGCCTGACAAGCGCTCGCGTATTCCCATCTCACTGGGGTGACGAAAAACACCCTACAGATTCTGGCACGCCCGGTGGGACCAATCTCTCCTTCCATATTTCGGATTAAACGTTCATGCGAACTCAATCAATATACATATCGATTGCCTATACTGAAATGATGTTTTCTTTGCGTGCAGCAATCAACCTTCAACGACAATGTCTTCCCAGACGAATTCAACTTCCAAAGCGACCCCGATTCCGTACGCGGTCAAGATCAACGCTCGTGTGGTTCTCCCCGCAAGCCTCAGTCGACAATGGGAGGAACCGCCCCGCCAGTTTGGCTCTGTCATCATCTACCCTGCCGGAAGCGCTCATCTGGCAGAGATCCCAGCGGAACAGGTGGCCAAGCCGGTCTCAAGGGGTAAGAGGCCGAATGTCGTGATCGCCAAGGCACCACAACCGAAACTTAAGATGGTGTCTGAACGAGTCCCTGGCGCTCTAGCTGGGGGCAAGATTTCCGATGTGAAGGGCAACATTAAAAGTTGCGGACGAGCTCAGGCGATGACTCCAACAAATGCACAATCGGGCGTATCTCCAAGGCCCTCCATCAACCGGTATGCGGCGTCTTCCCAAAAAGCCGAAGTCTGCAAGGTGCTTAGAACAGAAAAGTTAAGGCAGAAGCGGCTCAGGTATCGAGCTAACAAAAGGGCCAAGGCTTCGGCCAAATGGAATCGTGTGAAGTTCCAAGTGCAGGGTTGCCCCGCGACGACGGCTGAGTCGGACGTAAGAATCAGCAATTCCTTCGAGCCTCTAAAGTGGGTTCAGAACAATGCCATGACCGCCAGAATCAAGAAGACAGCGGTCCGAACAGTGCCGCAAAGAGACGTGTCCCGGCCCCAACAGAAAAATTATGACACTGTCTCATCAAGAGTCTATGAAGCACTCTGTGCCGCACGAAAGCAGCGGGGAAAACCCAGAAAAGAAGCGCCAGCACCATTCAAGAAACTGGTTAGGTTAGCCGCCTTCAATCGACTACCAGCTACCGAAACAAGGGGATCAAGACAGCGATCCATGAAATCAGCTGCCAATGATAGAAAGACGTCCGGATATACCATCCATACGGTCTATATGGCGGGCGGGCGCCCCAGCGACAACCTTCGCAGCAAAAGCAAGGACGGGGCCACCACATCCCAAGCCCAATCTAGCCTGAATGTGGTTGCTGCCGCCCAAGAACAGCCGCCCCCGCTGGATGAAGAAAACCCTCTCGATGAGGATGATAGGCAGAAATACCCCTCGGTCCATGCAGAGTCAAGCTCGGACAGCGAGGAAGAGCCGACTTTCCGCCCCAGGACTGCGGAGCAAGAGCTGCTTCAAGAGCTTCGAAAACAGCTCAGGAGCAAAGATAAAGAGATGGCCAAGCTCTATTCGAAGATTGACGACTTAACGAATGTGGTGATGCAGCTTACGGCTCAAATTGCTCGAGCGCCTCCTAATCAAGCGCAAGCCGCTACTAATCAGCCGGGTGAGGACAATCCGAGGCAGCCAATGCCTGTTCCTTCGGGCCCAAGACTGGTCGAGCCACATGAAAGCCGGCCACACTCCGCTTCTGGGGACGCCTTGGCCCCAGATAGCACTATCCCGCTAACACAGGATCGGATAATGGATTTGGTCACCAGCAAGGTTAAAACGTTGGTGGCCGAAGCTGAAGCTCAGAAAGAAATCGGCAGTAGTGGGCGGCCATACCCCGCGCAGTACGATCTGATTGAGTTCCCAAGCGGCTACGTCATTCCTAAGTTCGGAAGATTTGATGGAACGGGGAATGCAAACCAGCACGTCGCCCACTTCAAAGCATCGTGCGGAAATACAGGGGGCAATGACGCGCTCCTTCTTCGTCAGTTTGTCAACAGCCTGACCGGTGTCGCTTTCGACTGGTACGCGAGCATACCAGACGGGTCCATCATTACCTTTGCCCAAATGGAGTCTCTGTTCCGGCAAAGGTTCATGAGCGTCAGTGATAAAATCTCCATTGCCGACCTTGTGAGGACCAAGCCGGGGAGGAATGAAAGCAACACTGACTTTATCGCCCGATGGCGTAATCTCACGGTCAAGTGCGAACCGCCGCTGGAGCAGGACCAGTCCGTCAGCCTTCTCATTGGGAACCTCAGCAATTGGATGGTCCCATTCTTGTGTACAGCGGGCCTCAAGACATTTCAGGAGCTAACCAAGAAAGTTCAAATGCTAGAACGCTCGAAGCAAGAGTCCCCGCCGGACTCTCAGAGAGACAAAACCTGGAAAAGCAAGCGGGACGACAACCGTAGAAGCGGGAGTTCCAGCAGTACCAATGTCTTCAATGCGTCCGACAATGAAGAAAAGCGAAGGGCGGGCGAATCCAAAACCAACCGGTCGCGAAAGCCATTGCTGGGAGGAGATGGGCCTTCCCTAGAGGAGAAAAAGAACAAGGTTTACTCTTTCAGAAGGGACAAGGTCCGCAAGATATTTAAAGATGCCTTGAACAACGGCTTACAATTGCCGGAGTCGAAAAGACCCCAAGAAGCAAAAATGACCGACATCCTCTGTATTGCCCGTACCACCGAGTAGTGAGCCATGCGATCGAGGATTGCTATATCTTCAAAGACTGGGTCGAGAAGCAGTACAAGGCTGGAGAGATCGAGCTATCCAAAAGCGTGTTGGTGAACAATCAAGTTGCAACCGCCAACTTTATACAGACGGAAGCCGAAGCCTTCTGGGAGCAGACAGCCGAACCCGCGGCCCTAAGAAATGAAACGGACTCATCGCGGCCTCCGTGGAGTACGCACATATCTAATAAGACGCAGAAGATGCTAAAGCTACTTTGGAAAGAACCCAGGACGTAATGGGAAGGGCAGAAGAAGCCTACCAGTCCAGCTGCCAATGCGGCTCCATCTGGCTCAAAATCCAAGAAGCTCAAGTAGAAGAAAAGTGCAGCTCGGCGTAAAAAAGAGTCTGCAGGGAGATCGACCATTCAAAAATATATCGATTCCCTCGAAGAATATGAACAAAGGGAAAGAACATTGATTCAATTGAATGAGTTCTTCCCTGTACAAGCGGCTGAAATTCCGGAGGAGTTAGAAGAAGACTCCAATGAAGAGATCCCAGTAATGACCTGCTATGCCATCCATCTTGGCAGCGACTCCGAGGATGAGCTCTGTTTTCCCGAAGAGGACGAGGAGCTCACCACAAAGGCCAATCAAATCCAGCTCAGAAGCGGCAGGGCTCTACCGCCAAATCAGGGCAACGCCCCAAAAGGGAAGGAAAAACAAGTCACTAATGAAGAAGATGGCAGAGAACCGGCTGATGAAAACATAAGTCCTTCCTCGGTGGACTATAATGTCTTGGCGCATCTCCGGAAGCTTCCGTCTCTCCTGAGCATCTACGACGCCTTGGTCCTATCTAAGGAGCTTAGAGATGTTCTCATTCACGCTCTGCAAAACCCCGAGCGGTATCAGGCTCACTTTGCGGAAATTAATATGAAAGAAGCCCAGCACGCTTTGCATGCCGCCGCAGTCACATTTAAGGATGAAGACTTGCTACTGGGAACGGCTGAGCATAATCGGCCGCTTTACGTGACCGGGTACAGCGACGGAGATCGAATTAATCGTATATTGATTGATCCGGGGTCCTCAGTCAACATCATGAACTTGCGAACTCTGAAGAGTTTGTCAATGGATGTCCGACACCTGTCAAGGGAAAGGATTGTCATTCAAGGGTTCAACCAAAATTGCCAGCAAGTTCTAGGGTCTATAGCTTTGCCAATCAAATTCGGGGATCTGCAAACTGAAGCTAAGATATACGTGATCGACGCCGACACGTCTTATAAGATCCTCTTGGGGCGGCCATGGCTCCACGATTATGGCATCATTCCGTCAACTCTCCATCAATGCATGAAATATACTAAAAATGGCGAAGAAAGACGCATTGACGGAGACATCCAACCGTTCGGTGTGCATGAAGTCCGCTACGAAGATTCTCGGTACTTTATGAATCACCAAAATGCTAAGCCACAACTGACTGAGGATAGACCGGCTCCAAGACTCAAAAGCAAATCTGCGCCGGCTATCACTTTCAAAAGCAAAAACGCCCAAGTACGCCCGCATTTCGGCAGCGACACTGATGAGTCCGACGCTGGAAGCCCGTCCTTCCGCAAAACTCGCCCTCATTTCGGCAGCGATACGGACGAATCTGTTACTAAAAGCCCATCTAGCAGTAAAGTCCGCCCTCATCTTGGCAGCGACACTGAAGAGTCAGAGGAGGAGGACCTGTCGTGCGACAGCTGTGCAGATCGACCCCCCATGCAGCAAGCGAAACTACGAGAGGCCTTCGAAGTCGCAGAAGGGTCCCTGGCTATCATAAGGGTGCCGGAACGGATGTGCAAAGAGCTCGACGCATTGTCAGTCTCTACCGTGGACCAGCTGAAAACTTTCTACGTGCCCGGGAGGAAAAATGGACAGAAGGGCATTCTGTTTTACAAGTCAAACCCCGTTGTGCACCCGGACGATCTTTCTGTCGCGTGCCTTCCCTATGAGAGAGGCATAAGAGCCGTCCTCAATCCCAGATACTATGCGCCCGAGATGCGGGAATACTTTAAGAAGTGCGGATGCCGGTTATATCAAACGGAGTCCGAAGCAAAGTTTTACGAAGGGCTATGGTATCCGCCCCAGGTCCGAGCACTCATCGATGGACTAATTCCAGATAGACGGGGCATAGGCTACATTCAACCTGATTCCAAAGCGTGCTACATGATCCATGTTGGTGAGGCCAGCGAAGGATCGAATAATGATGACGAGATAGCCGAGCCAGAAGAAGCTCCTCAAGAGCTCGAAGATGGCGGACAAGCAACCTTTGATGAGCTAACCGAGATTGACTTAGGAACGCCCGATAATCCAAGGCCGACCTACATCAGCTCACTCTTGTCGGAGGAAATGAAAGAGCAGATAATTGCCCTGCTGCGCGAGTTCGTCGACTGCTTCGCGTGGACGTACAAAGAAATGCCTGGCCTTTCCCCTGAGGTAGCCGTGCATAAGCTGGCTATATCTCCTGATGCTAAGCCAGTCAAACAAGCTCCTCGAAGAATGAGAAGGGAGTTGGAAGAAAAGGTCATCGAGGAAACCAAGAAACTCATCGATGCCGGCTTCATCAGGGAAGAGAAATATGCGGACTGGATCGCATGCATAGTCCCAGTGAAGAAGAAAACTGGGCAGATCCGAGTTTGTGTCGATTTCAGGGACCTCAACAAGGCATGTCCTAAAGACGACTTCCCGCTACCGGTCATGGAAATGATGGTCGATGACACCTCAAATTATGAACTGTTCACCTTTATGGACGGCTCGTCTGGATATAATCAGATCAAGATGTCGCCTGGGGATGAGAAGCACACAGCATTTCGAACCCCGATCGGGATATATTGCTACAAGGTAATGCCATTCGGACTGAAGAACGCGGGTGCTACATATCAGAGGGCAATGACTAATATCTTTGATGACCTAATCCATAAAGTCGTCGAATGCTATGTTGATGATCTGGTCGTCAAGACTAAAGCCAAGGCCGATCATATCCAAGATCTCAGGACCGTTCTCACCAGACTGAGAGAATACGATCTGAAGATGAACCCTCTGAAGTGCGCTTTTGGCGTGTCATCGGGAAAATTCCTGGGCTTCATAGTCCGACATCGAGGGATCGAAGTTGACCCATCAAAGATAAAGGCTATCGTGGAGATGCCCCCTCCGAAGAGTCTGACGCAGCTAAGATCTTTTCAAGGCAAGCTTGCTTATATACGGAGGTTTATCTCAAATTTATCAGGGAGATGTAGGCCCTTCTCAAAGCTCATGAAGAAAGGAGCTCCTTTTATCTGGGATGCCGAATGTCGAGCAGCGTTCGAAAGCATTAAACAATACTTGTTGCACCCTCCAGTGCTGGCCGCTCCCATTCCGAATAAACCGCTGATTCTCTACACTGCCGCGCTGGACGAGTCACTCGGTGCGCTCCTTGCCCAGAATAATGAGGAAGGAAAAGAAAATGCCCTCTACTACCTCAGTCGAACTCTAGTCGGGGCGGAACACAACTACTCCCCAATCGAAAAGCAATGCCTGGCTCTGATATTTGCTGTGAAGAAGCTGAGGCACTATCTGCTCGCTCATCGGGTTATGCTGATCTCCAAGGTCGACCCGCTCAAACACTTGATGACCAAAGCAAGCCTAGCCGGCAGAATGGCAAGATGGGCTGTCATGCTACTTGAGTTTGACATAGTTTACACTCCTCAGAAAGCAGTAAAAGGGCAAGCTCTTGCAGACTTTCTCGCTGCTCATCCCATACCAGAAGGGTCGCCGCTAAATTGTGAGTTACCCGATGAACAAGTGCTGCACCTCGAGGAAGATGAGCCATGTTGGGAGCTCTACTTCGATGGAGCCTCGTCAATAAGGACCTCCAGTAAATCAAGCGTCCCGGAGATAAAAGCAGGGATAGGATTGGTGTTCATCACACCATCAATGGGAACCCTACGACGTTCTTTTGCTCTCACCGAGCCTCGAACGAACAATGAAGCTGAGTATGAAGCTCTGATAGCTGGTTTGGAACTCGCCATAGAAATGGAAATCCTTCGGCTACGAGTTTACGGTGATTCCCAGCTTGTCGTCAACCAAGTAAGCGGCGACTATAAGATATACAAACCCGAGTTGGCTCGGTAGAGAAGCCGGGTGGTGGAACTCATGAAACGGTTCACTCATATCGAACTAACAAGAGTCCCTAGAGCATTGAACGGAAAAGCCGATATACTCGCTCGCCTAGCCAAGGAGCTGGCTGATCCTGACATGGACGAAATTCTGAGCACAGTCAGGAGCCGACAAATTCTACCTCCAGTCTCTCTACGAGAAGAGGAAAGCGCGGAACAGGAGAGCAGTCCTGCCGAAGAAGCTTCGATCATCCAAGACGAGCCCGATTGGAGAGAACCCTTCATAGAGTACCTCCGATACGACAAGCTGCTCGAAGAAAAATCTGCGAGGATTCAGCTGAAGAAAAGAGCTCTCCGATACGTGTTTGTAAATGACACGTTATACCGCAGGTCATATGACCAACTCTGGCTCAGGTGCCTGTCATTGGCCGAAGCCCAAAAGGTCATGAAAGATGTCCACTCGGGCGTTTGCGGTGCTCACCAATCTGGCCCTAAGATGCGACTTCAAATCAAACAGCTTGGGTATTACTGGCCCACCATGATACGGGATTGCGGAGAGCATGCAAAGAAATGTTATATCTGCCAAATTCACGGTGATTTTATTCACAAGCATCCCAACCCATTGCATCCTACAGTGGCGTCGTGGCCCTTCGAAGTTTGGGGCACCGACATTGTTGGCCCAATTGATCCTCCATCATCTAAAGGCCACCGGTTCATACTGGCCGCGACAGACTACTTCTCCAGGTGGGCTGAAGCTGTCCCGCTAAAAGAAGTCAAGACAAAGGATATTCTGACATTCTTCCAGCATAATATTCTATACCGCTTCGGTACACCAAGAAGAATCATTTCTGACAACGGGCCTTCTTTCAAGAGCTTCAATGTCTCAAGATTCGCTACTCAGCACAAGATAGACTGGAGGTATTCCTCCATCTATAATCCAAGAGCCAATGGGCTAGCCGAAGCCTTCAATAAGACTCTATGCAAGCTTCTAAGGAAAAATGCTTCAGCCAACAAGAGAGACTGGAATCTCAAGCTTCACGAGGCATTGTGGGCATATCGTACCACGCACCGTACTCCAACTCAGTCCACTCCATACTCATTGCTCTTCGGAGTGGAGGCGGTCCTCCCCCTCGAAGTTGAAGTTCCAAGCTTAAGAATGGCCGTCCAACATGAGTTGACGGAGGAAGAAAACGTGCTCCTTCGACTTGAAGAACTCGATGCCCTCGAAGAAAAGAGGCTCGCGGTGCAGCAAAATCTGGAGCTATACCGAGCCCAAATGTCACGGGCCTATGACAAGATAACCCGTCTCCGCGCTTTCAAGAAAGGTGAATTGGTGTTGGTCCTCAAAAGACCGATCATCCCCAATCGACATGCCAAGGGAAAATTCGAGCCGAACTGGGAAGGACCATACGTCATCGAGAAAGTGTTCGACGGAGGATCCTACCAACTAATAAATGCCGAGGGAGAAAGGCCCATGCCACCCATCAATGGCCGATATCTCAAGAAATACTACACGTGAATGCTCCAAGTCACAGGCGAATTGAGCACATCATCCCTACGGTCTGGATCAGACATCCTGCAAAACCGTATACAATCCACGGGCGTAAATGACCCCTATTTCTCCCAAATCCTGCCGGTGAGACTACTTTAAAGTCCCACCAGCGGCAAAAAAAAAAAAAAAATATAAAATAATAAAAAAAAATAAAAAAAAATAATAACGGTATGCCCACAAGCAAAACGGGCACGGATGAAAACCCGAAAGGGCTCCGTGAGTAAAAACAGCAGGACTACCGGCGAGTCTGTGAAAACCCGAAAGGGCGCAAACTCGTAAAAAGGAAAGGAGGTGAAATACACTCACAAAGTCCTCTCGACCTTGTGAGGAGAAAACCCCTGCGTGAGATCCTTACGACTCACAAAGGAGCAACACACTTAGGAATCCTCACGATTCCTAAGGAGAAAATACACCTACGAGATCCTTTCGACTCGTAGGGAGAAAATGCTTTTATGGGACCCTCACGGCCCATAAAATGAAAAGCCTTAGGTGGTAGGGACCCAAACCTAACTCCTAAGCCATCGTTCCCCAACGGGCAACGGCAAATGATGATTCGCTCCTGGCATCTCGCTTCAGTGTTAGCGGTGCTGATGCCGACCAAAAACCCAAATCCCAAGTCCTCCCAAGGCAAATGATGAGTTGCTCCTGGCATTATTCCAGTGCAGCAATGCTGATGCCAAACAAGATCCAAATTCCAAGTCCCCAAACGGCGAATGATGAGTCGCTCCTGGTACCATATTCCAGTGCAGCGATGCAGACGCCAACCAAAATCCAATTTCTCAAAATTCTCCCGGCCCTACGGTTAGTCCCTAAATTGACTACCGTATACAATCCACGGGCTCAAATAATTCTCATCACCCTCAGGCCCCACCGTAATCACCAGTCACGCGGCTGGTCTCCGCCTTTGGAATTATGCTCTATTGAGAAGACCCACTCATGTGTCCTCACGATACATAAGGAGAACAAACCTTCGTGGGATCCTTACGACTCACGAAGGAAAAACACACTTAGGAGTCCCCACGACTCCTAAGGAGAACATACACCTGCGGGATCCTTACGACTCGCAGGGAGAAAATACCGTTATGGGACCCTCACGGCCCATAAAATTGAAAAGTATTAGGTGGTAGGGATCTAAACCTGTCTCCTAAGCCATCTCTCCCCAATCCCCATGCACCAAGAGGCGAATGATGAGTCGCTCCTGGTACTACATTCCAGTGCAGTGATGCAGACGCCAACCAAATTCGCTCCCCCAATCCCCAAGTGGCGAATGATGAGTCGCTCCTGGTACCATATTCCAGTGCAGCGATGCAGACGCCAACCAAATTCCAAATCTCATACCCCAACGGCGAATGATGAGTCGCTCCTGGTACCATATTCCAGTGCAGCAATACAGACGCCGACAAAGTCCCAAAATTTTTCCGGCCCTACGGTCTGGATCATACATCCTGCAAAACCGTATACAATCCACGGGCGTAAAACAATCCCAACCTCTCCCAAGTTCTACCGGTGAGACCACATTCAAAGTCCAAAAAAAAAAAATCCTCCCGGGGCAAATGATGAGTTGCTCCTGGTATTATTCCAGTGCAGCAATGCAGATGCCAAATAAAAACCAAAATCCCAAAATCCTCTCAATGACAGATGATGATTCGCTCCTGGTACCATATTTCAGTATAGCGATGCTGATGTCAACCCAAATCAACAAATCAACTTCCACTTCGACACCGCAGAAAGCGGAGCGAGTCAGAATCCAATCTCGACACCACAAGAAGCGGAGCAAGTCAAGTCTACCCCTGACACTGCAAGAAGCAGAGCAAGTCAAATCCAGCATCGACCGTCCACGTCGCTAAAAGGGCAGCACCGACCGTCCACGTCGCTAAAAGGGCAGCAGCGACCGTCCACGTCGCTAAAAGGGCAGCATCGACCGTCCACGTCGCTAAAAGGGCAGAACCGACCGTCCACGTCGCTAAAAGGGCAGCACCGACCGTCCACGTCGCTAAAAGGGCAGCACCGACCGTCCACGTCGCTAAAAGGGCAGAACCGACCGTCCACGTCGCTAAAAGGGCAGAACCGACCGTCCACGTCGCTAAAAGGGCAGCACCGACCGTCCACGTCGCTAAAAGGGCAGCACCGACCGTCCAAGTCGCAAAAAGGGCAGAACCGACCGTCCACGTCGCTAAAAGGGCAGCACCGACCGTCCAAGTCGCAAAAAGGGCAGAACCGACCGTCCACGTCGCTAAAAGGGCAGCACCGACCGTCCATGTCGCAAAAAGGGCAGAACCGACCGTCCACGTCGCTAAAAGGGCAGCACCGACCGTCCAAGTCGCAAAAAGGGCAGAACCGACCGTCCACGTCGCTAAAAGGGCAGCACCGACCGTCCATGTCGCAAAAAGGGCAGAACCGACCGTCCACGACGCAAAAAGGGCAGAACCGACCGTCCATGTCGTAAAAAGGGCAGTACCAGCTTCCCAAAAGGTGGGAACCAAATCAAGTCGCCTCCACGCGAAAGAAGATCCATCAATTTCATGCACACGCCCCACATATGTGGTGTGCATTTATTGATGGGGGGCAATTTGTTAGGGTAAAAATTTACACCCCGGTTGACCAAGTCAAAATCCAAGTCAACCCCAAGCCAAGTGGGCCCAAGCCCAGACCCAGTGGGCCCATGCCCGAGTCGAGCCCGAACATGAAGCGGCCGGCCACCTCCACGCCAAGATAAAATTTTTGTAATAAATAATCTTGTTGCATTTTCTTTTATTTTATTTTATGGATAAATGTAAGAAAATGGGCATAAAGCCAAATTTTTGTAAAGCCCATGGCTTATGTGTAAAAAGAAATGGCACATGAGCCATGAAATAGGCAAAATGCCATTTTGTGAAGCCCAAGGGGCTATGTGTAAAATGTATGGCCTATAAAGGCAAAAGATAATGAAAATATCTCATAACTTTTTCTCTCTCCAAAAAAGTTTCAGAGCTGAGCTCTTTCCTCCTTCTTCAAGGTTCCAAAACCTTTTTCTTTCTTTTGAATTAAATCAAGAGTTTTACTCTTCCTTTTCCAAAACTAAATAGTTTTCCACCACAAAACCCACAAAGGGGAACTTGGATCTGTCGTCAGATCTTAAAAAGGAGAGATTTTGAGATTTCACATCTCTTGATCTTCAAGATCCAGCAAGCGACAGGAGGAAGAAGAAGAACCACTTCCATTAAACCCAAAACACACTCAGGAGCCCGACTCCTCTCTGATTTCTCCTTTGAGAAATCCTTTTTTTCAGGCGAAGAGCCTCTTGTGCCTCTCCGGCGCTTGCGCAAGTGCGCAAGGCGCCAGCGTGCCGACACGTGGCGCGCGCGCTTGCGCAAGTGCGCAAGGCGCCAGCGTGCCGACACGTGGCGCGCGCGCTTGCGCACCTGCGCACCTGCGCAAGTGCGCAAGGCGCCCGCGTGCCGACACGTGGCGCGCGCGCCTGCGCGCCTGCGCAAGCGCGCAAGGCGCCCGCGTGCCGACACGTGGCGCGCGCGCCTGCGCACCTGCGCACAGCACCTAAGCGCACAGCACCCAAGGTGCTGCCCCACGCATCCCTTGGATGCCTTTTCCCCCTCTTTTTATGTATATACATATACATATACATATGTATACAGATTCACACATATACATTCTCCCCCTCCTAAAAAATTTTCGGGCCGGGGCGCTGCCCCGAACCCCGCAAGGGGGCTGCTAGCCCCCTTGACCCCCAGCCCGCTATCCGGGTAGCGGGACCCCCGTAAAAACTCTGTGTGGCTCCCGATATATCCAAAACCCTCTTTCAAAACAAAACACACGCACACTGCACATTGAGTTCGCATGACCAATTTAACCCGTTAATCGGAGGTTCCCTCGCCCCAAAGGAGGGGGGGTAATTAACGGCAGCTTAGTCCGCGGCTGCCGGAGATTCGGATCCCCACAATCATTAAACCCCGGCCTACCCTAGGCAGGGGGAATCTGTAGTACGCCTGACAAGCGCTCGCGTATTCCCATCTCACTGGGGTGACGAAAAACACCCTACACTTAGCCGATCGAATAAATCGTCGATGCGTGGGAGTGGATACTTGTTCTTTATTGTAACTTCGTTCAAGGCTCTGTAATCGATGCACATTCTGTATGAACCTTCTGTCTTCTTCACAAGTAGTACAGGTGATCTCCAACTTGAAGTGCTGGGACGAATCCATCCTTTCGCCAGTAATTCGTCCAACTGTGTTCGGACTTCCTTCAAACCTTCCGGACTTAAACGATAGGGTGCTTTGATCACCGGTTGTGCTCCTGGTACTAAATCAATACTGAATTCAAGAGCTCGATCGGGAGGCAAACCTGATATATCATCAGGAAATACATCGTCGAACTCTCGAACCACATCTGGTCTTGATTCTTCCTCTGCTTGAGCTGCTGCAACTACTGCTTCTCTTGGCTTCGTTTTGTAGGTTCTTGGCTCCAGTGTACGGTCTCCTTTTTTGAAATAGAAGATCGGATGGTCTGGAATCTCGAATACTACCCTCCTTTGATGACAGTTGATGGTAGCATAAAAAGTTCCAAGCCAATCCATTCCTAGAACCACATCGAAGTTCGGTATGTCCAGCACTTTGAAGTCAGCATAAAACACTCTGCTGCAGATGACGACTGGACACAAGCCGCATCCCATAGTTGCCTTTAGAACGCCATTTCCTGAACTGACATTCCAGCTGGATACAAGCGGTGAGACTGGAATCGCATGGGTTCGAACAAACCGTTGCGACATAAAGCAGTGTGATGCTCCAGTATCAAACAGTGCTAATGCAGGGATTGAGGATACTATGATTATACCTAAGGTATGTGGGATATGTTTTAGGTATAGGGAAAGTGTGTAGATAAACAAGACTAAAAGAAAAGTTTGAGAAGGAAAGTTTACCAGTGATGACTTGGCCAGTGGCCTCAGTTTCTTCCACGGACATCGTGAAAGCCTGGCGCTTTGGTACATTCCTCCTGGCTTGAGGAGCATTCCTCAGAATGTTCCTTTGAGCTTGAGAGAACTGACGAGGAGGTGGTGCAGCTTGTGGTCCTCTGGGTGGTGCAGGTAGTGCAGGTCTTGGAATAGGTGCCTGAAGGGCTGGTCGCTGCGGATAGGTAATTGCTGGCCTGGGTGCAGCAACTGGGTTTTGTATTTAGGGAAAAGACCCAATATCATGAGTAGCTGAGCCGCAGACTAAGTAAAGACGGTTGGCTTGACGGCAGTCTTTCATCATATGTCCAGTTCTCTTGCAGTAGGTGCAAAAGGCTGGGCTGGGACAATGGTTCGGTACTCCGGGTCGTCTTGGCACGAAAGGTGGCCTGGACGAGGCTCCTCCTGCCATCTAAGTGGCAGGGCGTTTGACTCCTGCAGACTGAGGTCTGCCCCTTTCTTTTCACTGCCTCATAACTGCGGCCAACTTCCAGAGCATCCTCATAAGTCAGAAATTTTCCCGTGGCTAGAGCAACCTGAATCTCCGTGTCCAGACCTTGTTGAAAGCGACAGGCTCTGATCTCGTCCGTCGGTATCAAGTGTGCCGCGAATTTGTTTAAAGGATTGTGTTAGCTGTGTAGTATGTGAGATCTAAAAATTGAACTATTGTGACATATCTTACCGGCTTAGCATGGTGAATTCAGCGTTGTACTCATCTACTGATTTGTCCCACATCGAACCCTATTGTAGATGAATAAACTGCTGCTCCATGGCAAACCTGCCAGTCACATGGAAGTATTTCACGTCGAACTTCTCACGAAAAGTCTTCCATTCAATAGGCTATACCAGACAGCTTTCTTCCGCCTTCCACCAGTTGCGAGCATTGTCCGTGAGCTGTAATTTCGCCACACGGACCCAAGCTATGTCTAGCACTTGTGCTGCTGCCAGATCATCTTCTATGCTTTATGCCCATTCTTCAGCTTCAAGAGGGCTTCCTTTTCCGGAGAACTGCTTGGGATGTAAAGCACTGAATTGCTTAACCCCAGGTGCGTCAGTCTCGGGACGGTTCAGGAGTTGTTGCTGCCCCTCAAGAAGGCTGTGAATTGCCTCAAGTAGCACTGTTTGCTCGGTGGGTGGCGCAGGAACAGCTAGTGTGAGAGGTAGTGCTGGAGGTGTGTTGTTGACGTTGGTGCTGGTGTTGTTCGGGGAATCCATAATTTTGAAGAAAAATTTGGGTTAGGACAGATTCAAGTACATGAAATGATAAGATTCAAGGAATAGAAAAATTGTAAGATTCAAAAAACATGAATTGTAAAGAATGTTTTAGTTGCTGGTTCTTGTGTTATATTTCTTAGGTTGTTCACGCAGAACAGAACTGCATAGTATGGTTCTATACAGCTCTAACCTGCATGGGCCACCAACAAAACCTGTTACGCCCCGCTTCCCGGTATACGGCGAAGGGGACGGGACCGGTCCGCTATGTATTTACTGTCAAGTAAATACTCTAAGCGTATCTAAGCAATATAAAGGTAAATCATAAGAGACAAGAGATATAAAAATAACATCAACTTTATTTCTTAACATTCTTTTGTACAATGCATGAAAAATAAATACATCTGGAATAAAAACGATGCCTAAACAATGGCATAACAGGAAATGAAAAATACTGAATAAAAAAAGGTACAATGTCTAGAGCTCGGGATCTTCGAGGAACTGATCCAAGTCTTCACTGGTGGGCTCGATCTCTGCTGTGTCCAGATTACCTGACGACATTCAAAGAAAGAAGAAATAGAATGTTGTCAGCGAACAGGTCGCTCGGTAAGTCCCAAAGATAAGGGAGAATTAGAAAAGACAGAATAAGAGGTATCTCTAAAGTTGTATAATATTGTAGAATATTGTGTTTACGCTGTTGTTTGCAGCTTGGTACGAAAGGATGCCAGTGTATACGAGAGGGGTCTCAGTATGCTAGAGACCAGGGCAAACGGAATGTACAAGGAACCGTTAAGCCACGGTACAACAGCAACGGAATATAGGTTAGGTGTCTTAATCTTACCGTCTCGTGCCACTTCTAACACCTTCCGCACCAATCTACCCCTTAAACCCCGTAGTGTTTTGATTGTATTGTTGTATTGTATTGTATAAGTTGGACGACTGACCAAAACCATGATATCAGTAAACAGATTGTAACTGCATAATCATGTAGACGGAATAACTGGATAATGGATGTATATCCATGGTTTGATTCAGTCAAGTTGTATAGATTGATAACTGGATTCATGGATTCATGTGTTCATATTGAATTGGAATATTATATGTTGTAGATTGACTTGAATCATATTCAAGTAAGATATAATCAGACTCAACCCAAGACTCAACCCGAGTCAGACAATTAGAATGTAAATCGAAGTCCTATATTTACTAGGGTCCTTAGGGTAATTTATAAAACTTGAGGGGGTTTTATGTAAAAATATTTTTATATACTTTTTAGAATATACCCCAAGCATTTATTATTCGTCTTTAGGGTTGTAATGACTTTTATATTGTAATATTTCTAGTGAAAATATCCTAGTTTTATAAATAAAGGTATTTATCTGTAATATTGATTTATTTGAAATTCATGGTATTTTAATGTAAAATTTATTCTTGTGATTTTTAGAAAAAGTGGAATATTTATATTATAACAAAATAGATATTTTAATGATAAATATACATATATTTATACAAAAATAATTTCAATAATTATTTTATATTCTAAAGATCTCATTTTCTTAATATGTCGTATTTTAAATCTTTCGAGACCGAATGCTCCTTGCGGAGGTCTGAATCTCGCACTACTAAGCCTGAGGGTACACGATAAACTGTACTATCCCGAACGGGTTCCCCAAAAATGGGTTGTAGCGGCGCTTTGCAAAGATTGTAAATTACTAAATCCTTTAGAAAACGGTTTTATAAAGTAAATAGTATTTATTTGTAAAAAGTCAATTTTCCGTATTTTAGGTTCTAGGGTTTTCTAATTCAACTAGACTATTTCTAAATGGTCTAAACGACAAGTTGTTAGATACCTCAAATCGCCTCTTCACCGCCAATTGTGGCCAGGTAAGTACAAGTGAAGAAAGGAGGGTTCCGCTCACGAATCATCATGAGACGGACCTTTTAAAGTTACCTTTCTCACTTGCCTAGTCTAGACATCACAAATTCAGGTTTAGATAAACGACCGATGTCCACAACTTATCGTATTTTCATATTAAGAGGTATTTATTTTAAAAGTGTAACAAGCTAAAACTTTTAGAAATGGTTTTATTAAGAATATGGTATTTAAATGAAAATATTGTTTGATCGTATTCTAAGTTTTTCGATGGTATCGTGTTAGGTTGTATATAAGTGTGTGAGGAGGTAGGTCATTACCTCGTGATCTACTTTAAAGGTATAGCAAGTTAATGGGATTAAATGTGAAATCGAAACATTGTGGTATTTAAGTAAAAAATAAGATAATTTGGGAACGCTATCATTTCATGTGATGAAACCTGTTCAAATTGTTTGTTAAATGTATAATAGTCAACATAAAGATGTTTAAGTATGAATGTATTGGTGAGAAGTGAAATTTTATAGAAAACCGAATCGGAAATTGGATTTGTTACGATTCCGTCGGGTTTTGTAATTTCGTATTTTTTAGAAAAAGAGAGAGAGATTAGAATGGGACTTACGGGTTTGGACAACACGAGAGTGATAAGGAAGAAGAGGGTTCGTCCATACGTCGATTCGTCGCAGCGAGTTCCTAGCTCGATCACCGGAAGTTCGTCGTAGATTTCGTCGGAGCTTCGCCTTTCGCTCGTTTTCAAAGTACACAAGATCTCTTGGAATTTTAAGAGAGTGGGCTCAGAAATTTGGGATGAGAGGGTAGAGGGTAGGGGGTGTATTTATAGGGTTAGGCTAGGGTTAGGGTAGGTGTAGGGTTTTTAATTAAAAAATGTAAAAATATATTAAAAAATCATTAAAAAATGGAGTAAATGGGGGTTAATGGGCTCTCTGTAACCGATCTGATTATTTAAAGTATGTAGGAGAGTTGACGAGGAAAAGATACCCAACTTCTATGTTAGGGACTCGGCCGTCCGGCCGAGTCTGGCCGGCGGCGCCGGCCCGAGTCGGGCCGAGTCGGAGGGTCAGTGGGTGGGGGGTCTCCTGGGGTGCTTACTGGTGCATTTACATTTTCATGTGTAGTAGGAAATTTGTGAGAAACGCACGTGTAACTGTTGATATTCTAAAACATCAAAAACAAAATAATATTAAAAATAATGTGGGGCATGAGATTTAAACTCTGATGGCTTGGTTCAACAGTGCATGGTATTACCAATGAGCTACAAGCTCCTTCTTGTAATTATGGAGTGAAATAAATACTTAAAGAGATATCAGCAACATTAAATACTCCAGGTATACATTGGATTTAAATCAATTCTTTGTACATTAAAAATGGAGTTGTTACATAACCTCAGGTAAAAAGCGACATAGAATATCCCTAATGCTTGCTCTTTCGACGGTAATATCACCTGGATGATTACTTGAAGACGTTTTGTCCAGCCCCCGAAGGGATCAAAGACACGACAGTCGCGGGGCTAGTCGAACAGCAAGATTGCGTATCGAGGATTACACCAGCCAACGCGACGGTGCGACGGGTAGAAAACCCTAGTACCACAGACCCTAATGGACTTCTATTAACAGGAGTTAACTGTGACGTTAGGATATCCTTGCGAGAACTTCTCGATTCGTCTCGACTCGTGGGGAAAATAATGTTCCTGTGAGAACTTCTCGACTCGTCTCGACTTGTAGGGAAAAGCCTTAGGCAATGGAGATAAGGACCTGTTTTCTAAACGCTGGGGCCCTGCAAGTCAGTCTAAGATGGACTATTGCATACTATTCATGGGCCACACTCTCCAAAGTTGAACACCGATAAGGAGGGAAACAATCACTTACGAGCCCTCACGACTTGTAAGGGAGAAAATTCTCTTGTGAGATCCTTATGACTCTCAAGAGAAAACGCACTTAGGAATCCTCACGACTCCTAAGGAGAAAATACACCTAGGGATCCTCACGACTCGTAGGGAGAAAAGTCTTTATGAGGCCCTCACGGCTCGTAAAGTTGAGAAGTCTTAGGTGGCAGGTCCTAACCTTGTCTCCTAAGCCATCATTACCCTGCAGGTAAGTCCATACTGATCTCTGTATACAATCCATGGGCATAAACGAAAAGGGAACCACAATTCCCCACAGACTCTGTCAAAGAGAGGATCAGATCTCAACGGCAACATCTACAGCCTGGAGACCGAAAACGGCGTTCCTCTTCATTCCAGCAGGATACGGACGCGACATCACCATTCGGAGCTACGACAAAGTCCCCGGTTCCAAGACTCTACGGTTCAAAGGCAACCTAGAGTCAACTCGACACCACGGAAAGCGGAAATACGTCGGCCAATGACCTCCGTCTCGGAAATACGTCATCCAATGACCCCATCTCGGAAATACGTCAACCCCGACACCGCAGAAAGTTGAGTACACCGCAGTAGGCGGAGCACGTCAACCTAGACACCGCAAAAAGCAGAACAAGTCAACCAACCCCAAGGAAATCAGTGTCCTTGACAAATATCTCGATTCAGGAAAATCAGCGTCCTTGACGAGAGCCTCTCGATTCGCGTCGACCCACAGGGAAATCAGTATCTTTGCAGAAATCTCTCGATTCGTTTCAACCCCAGGGAAATCAGTGTCCTTGGCCACATATCTCGATTCAGGGAAATCAGCGTCCTTGACGAGAATCTCGATTCTCGTCGACCCGCAAGGAAATCAACGTCTTTGCAGGGATCTCTCGATTCGTCTCAACCCCAGAGAAATCAGTGTCCTTGGCAACATATCTCGATTCAGGGAAATCAGCGTCCTTGACGAGAACCTTTCGATTCGCGTCAACCCGCATGGAAATCAGTGTCTTTGCAGGAATCTATCGATTCGTCTCAACCCCAAGGAAATCACTGTTCTTGGCAAAATACATCGATTCAGGGAAATCAACGTCCTTGACGAGAACCTCTCGATTGGTTTCGACCCGCAGGGAAATCAGCGTCTTTGTGGGAATCTCTCGATTCGTCTCGACCCCCGGGGAAATCAGTGTCCTTGGCAAAACTTCTAGATCCAGGGAAATCAGTGTCCTTGGCGAGAATCTCTCGATTCGTTTCGACCCGCAAGGAAATCAGTGTCTTTGCGAGAATCTCTCGATTCGTCTCAACCTGCAGGGAAATTGGTGTCCCCGCGCATGAAAAGAAAATTCTCTTGTGAGATCCTTACGACCCTCAAGAGAAAACGCACATAAGAGTCCTCACGATCCCTAAGGAGAAAATACACCTGCGGGATCCTCTTGACCCGTAAGTAGAAAAGTCTTTATGAGACCCTCATGGTTCATAAAGTTGAAAAGTCTTAGATGGCAGATCATAACCCTGTCTCCTAAGCCATCACTGCCCTGCAAGGAGGTTAAGATGGACTATCTATAGGTTACACTCTCCGAAGTCGAATATCGACAAAGAGAGAAACAATTGCTTACGAGTCCTCTCGACTTGTAAGGGAGAAAATTCTCTTGTGAGATCCTTACGGCTCTCAAGAGAAAATGTACTTAGGAATCCTCACGAACCCTTAGGAGAAAATACACCTACGAGATCCTCTCGACTCGTAGGGAGAAAAGTCTTTATGAGACACTCACGGCTCATAAAGTTGAAAAGTCTTAGGCGGCAGATCCAAACCTGTTTTCTAAGCCATCGCTGCCCTACAAAGAGGTCAAGATAGGCTATCTACGGGCCATATTTGCCAAAATTACATGCCACTGAAATAAAGAAGCTACTTACGGGTCTTCACGATTCGTAAGGAAAAATACCCGAGTAAGATCCTTACGACTCATGGAGGCGATAAAAACTTAGAAATCCTCATGATTTCTAAGGAGAAAATACACCTATGAGATCCTCTCGACTCGAAGGAAGAAAAACCTTCTTGAGACCCTTACGGCTCATGAAGATGAAAAAGTCTTAGGCTACAAGGACCCTAAACTTGTCTCCTAATCTCTCAATTCTATGGCCATGCATAACTCTGCACTATTTCACCCACGTACATACTTACGTGGGCAAATTAGTGGGGGGCATTTGTTCCCGCCAAAAAATTTCTGCGCAAAAGAGCCCAAGGTATCAAATGGCAGCGATAAGCTTATGAAAATGCAAATCAGTATTTTCCGGGCTGTATTTTGACAAACTTCTGAATGAGAAACAGCTAAATTCTAATGGTATCGAAAGTGTCTAGAAAAATCCTTCGATTTGATATATTATAGGCCTCATAATTAATCCGGGATCAAAAGTTATGAGCAAATGTGCTATGCACGTGTAATCTAAGGAAGAAAATACAAACCAGTATTTTCCGGGCTGTATTTTGACAAATTCTCGCATGAGAAACAGCTAAATTCTAATGTTATCGAAAGCGTCTCAAAAATTCCTTCGATTTGATATATTATGGGCTACATAATTCATTCAGGATCAAAATTTATGAGCAAATGTGCTACGCACGTGTAATCTAAACTAATGCACTATTACATGGGGGATGAATTTTTAGTCCCACGTCGGGAAAAAGAGTGATCTCTTCTCTACCACTCCCATATAAATAAGAGGGGATACCTCATAGAAAAGGATGAGAATTCAATTCTCAAAAGAGATTAGTTCTCCATAGGAGCTTGCTCCTAGTTAGGGTCATAGCTGCCCCCCATAACGTGCATATGCGCAAGCGACATGTGCGCCACGTGCAATGCACGTGCGCCCACCACATGCACGTTACGTGCAATGCACGTGAGCCAAACAAGTGCAACGCACGTGGGAGAATTCAATTCTTAAGGGAGCTTAGTTATCCATAGGTGCTTAGTGCTCCAAGTTAGGGCCATAGCTGTCCCCCCATAATGCGCATATACGCAAGCGCCACGTGCAATGCACGTGCGCCCGCCAAATGCGCTCCACGTGCAACGCACGTGAGCCAAACACGTGGAAGAATTCAATTCTCAAAGGAGCTTAGTTCTCCAAGTTAGGGTCTTAGCTGCCCTTCCATAATGTGCATATGCGCAACGCACGTGTGCACCACGTGCAATGCACGTGCGCCCACCACATGCAACGCACGTGCGAGAATTCTATTCTTAAAGGAGTTTAGTTCTCCATGTTAGGGCCTTAGCTTCCTGCCATGATGTGCAAGCGCCACGTGCGACGCACGTGCGCTCGCCACGTGAGACGCACGTGCGCCCAACACGTGCGACGCACGTGCGCGAAGGCAAAGAGGCCTTTTTCAGCAGTTAGGAGTTTAAGCTTCAATATATTCTTCCTCCTGATAAGTAGGACATGGTTCAAAGGGTACATCCTTTCACACCTTCGATATATGGCGCTGTATTCCTTCAGCGTCGTCGGAGAGGTGGTGGGTCCCAATGACCAATGATCTCTCTTTCTAAACATGGAGGAACCCCCTCACAAACTTTGAGAAATTTCAAAGAGAACTGCGAGCTCTCAGAAGAAGAATTTCATCAAGGTAAATAAAACAGAGAGATTAGCGCCATCTCATCAGAAAAGAAGAACTTAGTTATTTTTCTAGATCATAGATCTACAAAGACAGAAGTCTTTCATAAAAGTAGAAGAGGTTGGAGCATCTCATCATAAAAAGGGAGGGAGAAGAACTTAGTTCTCTTTAGATCACATATCCATAAAGTCAAAGTCTTTCACAAAAAATATAAGAGATTGTAACATCTCCTATAAAGATAAGAACCTTGTTTTTAGAGCCACGAGATAAAGTCTCTTATAAACGACAACTTAATTCTCAGAGCACAAAATTGATCAAGAGCGCTCTGCACTCATTGGCTGGCGCTCTGCGCCAAGCGTGCCACGTGCTCCTCATGTGTGCGCTATTTCACAAGAAGCGCTCTGCACTCATTGATTGGCGCTCAGCGCCAAGCGTGCCACGTGCTCCTCACGTGGGCGCTGAAGGAACATAAAATGTCCTTTAAATAAAGCCCCAGAGCCATAATGAGGGCTCAACACTCAATAAAAGACAAAAAGGTTGTCAGAACCTAAACCAATGCTCAGTATTGTTAAATGAAAAGGACCGAGCCTAACTAAATGTTCAACATTTTAACTGAGTGGGCCGAGCACAAGTTAGCCACAGATCTCTAATTTAGATTAATTGAGCCCATATGCTCATAAATCTTTTTAACTGATTTTAGTCCCAAACGTGACTACAGATCTCCCAACCAATATTTGTTCAAGGGTACATCTCTTCATATCTCTGATATATGTCGTTGTAATTCTTCAACGTCTTCAGAGAGATGGAGGGTCCCAATAACCAATAAATTTTGGTGCATCCCCAAACGGTTGAACCAAAACCACACAGACTATGACGTCTTTAAACTGGACTATGATGCCCTTAAACTCTACGGACTGTGGGGTCCTTAAACTCATGGACTATGATGCCCTTAAACTTTATGGACTGTGAGGTCCTTAAACTCACAGACTATGACGTCATTAAACTGGACTATGATGTCCTTAAACTCTACGGACCGTGGGGTCCTTAAACTCATGGACTATGATGTCCTTAAATTTTATAGACTGTGAGGTCCTTAAACTCATAGACTATGATGTCTTTAAACTTTATAGACTATGATGTCTTTAAACTGTCACGGACTATGATGTCCTTAAACCCAATGGACCGCAATGTCTCTAAACTAAAACAATAGGGGCCAAATGCTCTTTTATTGGATCTAAATGATCCTGTTGAGTGGATCTTAGTCTAAAAAAATTAGACTAACGTATCCTCAACAAACGTTTAAGTTGATCTTAGTCTCAAATGAGATTAAAAATCCTTAAATCCAACTCAAACCCAAATCTAAGATAATACGGATTTGGACTAATCCACACCCTACGGGCGACAACATAAATTAGTCTCTGTATACAATCCACGGGCAACCAAAAATAAAATAAACACACACGACATGAAGTGACCATCTGGAGAAGGAAAAAGTGGTTACCGCGATGCGGTAGCGTAATTAACTGCAGGGGCTTGCGCCTGCAGGGAAGAGCGTCCCCACAATCAAAAACCCCTCAAATGAGGGGGAATCTGACAAAGTCTGCTATAACGGCCGCATCTGTCCAAACCTCCGATACATGGTGTCATAAATCAACTTGGAATCTTCGAAGAGGTGGACGGATAAAATCAAATAGCATCTGCCCCCAAATTCAGGGAAGACGTTTGTCTTTCCCGGCTTTCGGTGGAGAACAGGTGGGACATATTGGATCGTGCCCACTCTTGCATTATTATTCCTGTTGTATCTAGTCAACTCCATCAATCAAAAACTAGTATTTGTATAAGTAGTGAGACTTAGAAAGACTTGTGGTTGCGAGACTTAGAGTGATAGGTTTTATGTTCTCTATTGTGGGATTGATGTCTTACTTTATTTACACTATTCCTTTGTGTTGATCTTCGTCATTGGGCGTCATATACATATATTTCTGTCTTGCGTGTTTGTGATTCCGCTGATTGGCGAAGAGCTAGCTCCCGTTTGGGGATGTCTTATATATTATCATGTATATGTGGTTTTGGATCAAAATATATAAGGGAGGTGCTGCCCAAATTTTTAAAAGACGAAACATGTTTTTTTTCAATTAGTAAAATCCACTTACATTTTTCATGTTCCATTAGCTATGCATTTAAGAAAAAATTCGATTTCATCATACCTTTATTTCAAAACTTTACCTCTTTTATTTTCTTAAAAAGGTTTAAATTTCTAGGCTTCGGCTTACTTGAATTACGTTATGCCTTTATATGTTGCATGATTTAGTGCCGGTCACGAACTAAATTTTCGGGTTGTGACAAAGTTGGTATTAGAGCGCTTGGTTTAACCTAGGTTTGAGTCTGGGTTTGACTATGCAGAGTCTATGGCTTAGATATTTCGGAACCTTGGCTTGGCCTTACGGAACTTAGACTTGAACAGTGGGGTTAGACCTGAACTTTCGTTACATAGGTTGACCCTGAATGATGGAGTAGGTAACTCAAGTAGAGTGACATACTGCGCGTATGTTCTGCGGCATACTTACGATACGATACTCCTCTTAAGTAACCTTAGGATTTACATATCTTGAGATCTGTGATTGTCTTCGTTCCTATGATCATACATCTATTTGCGATCCTTGATTCTATTCGATCTAATGATCATACTCTCATTGATTCCATTCCTCCTTATGATCATGTATCCATTCTGGATCTGTTGATTCCTTTCATTCCTTTGATCTATTTTCATCAATACATGCTTGATGTTTCTGTCACCATGGTTTGAGCGCAGATTGAGCTACTGCTAGTGATGCGGTTAGGGCGAGCTCGTCATGGACGAGGACTTACCATCGTGTTTTCTGGTGAGATGGAAACTTATTGATTTAGTGTTTGTGTTTTGACCTCTCGTTTGAGGCGAGTGTTCGGTTTTGCACTGGATGATCGGGCCATTGTTAGAGGCTGCCTGTTGTGAGAGGACTGTTGATGTACAGCCTACCTTAGAGTTTGTTATGTTGCCTACCTTACAGACAGATGACTCAGCTGTTGCTGAGATTGATGGGATGCCGCTTTCAGAGCTTACAAGCTGAGATTGTTGGAGCTTTTGGGCAGAGATGCGATAGAAGATAGCTAGTCTATTTTGAGTTGAATTGAGCGACTGAGATGATTCGTCTGATTTGATGTGCCGACGCAAGCTCAGTTGAGTTGAAAATTTCTAGTGTGGAGAATCTTATTCAGTTCTAGAGTAGATCGATCCAGAGATGACGTTGTTCGTTGAATGATCCGATAGGAGATCAGTATGTTGACCAGCTTCGGATAGAGGACCTCACCCAGATGCGTTGTGAGTTGATCGAAAGCGGATGAATAAAGTATATTCCTCCGATGGTTAGGACGAGTTCCCGAGGACATGTCCGGCTAGATATCTTCTACATAGTGATGAAGATACAGAGTTCATAATTTCGAGTCCGTGTGAGAGACTCATGATTGACTGTAGCCGAGGACGAATTGCACTATACAGATGGCAAGTGATGACGTGATTTCTATGAGGACGATAATGAAGACGAGTGGAACAAGAGGTTCGTGCAAGATGTTAACGAGCTGTTGTTACTCCCTGTTGAGATTAGAGATCAGATATGTATACAGAGGCATAGGGATACGGCCAGTTCCGAGGAAATGCTGTGCTAAGAACGCAGATGTCCAGAAAACAAGAAAAGTTTATGCAAGAGTACCGGCCTCCGTACAGTTCGGTATAGACGAGATCAGAAGAGACCTTGAGCAGGTGCCTTCCAGGACACTGCTGCAATAAGATTTGCACACAAGATCAATTGTGTCACGTGTATTCAAAGGGCCAGAGGCCGACTCCAGTGACGTGCTGCTTTACGAGTGGTCATGCTAATTAGCCGAGAGATGACCAGAGGAGTGTCAGAGTGGAATCGTTTCCGTTAGTACACTTGACCGGGCCGACGAGCCGATGGATTATGAGATTGGTAATCCACAGAGAAAATGAGGACCCAGAGACAGAGGACGCCAGACTGTGAGCAGGAGGCAAGCGGATGTTCTTGCTCTGCCAGTTTTGGGCGCACCGACATTTTTCGACATTGTAGGAGGTGTACCTCAATGTCATTTGTTGCGATTTGCGTTTGTGATCCGAGTATCACGCTTATATCGCTTGGATTTGGATTTTGATGATTGAGTTTCATGATATTGTTTACGTGCACAATGGCTGCACCTACTGGGTGTTTACATGTTGTGCATAGTTATTGCACTTGATATATGCTTTATATACCGTTGTGTTGGTTTATGATTTGTGCATATCTATTGCACTTAATATCGGTTTTGTGCCTTGGCTGTACGTGTTTATGATTTCGTGGATTTCATACGATTGATTTGATTTTGTGCATATGGTACACACTCGATCTGGTTTTTGCACTCGGTATAGCTCGCATGTACTTGCAGTGCATTGATACGTGTGTTGTGCATGCAGTTGCACACGCTTATGATTTTTATACACCTTGTTACACAAGGTTTTGTTTTTATACGTATTTGAGTTATTGAAGAGCTTCCGTGCACTTGTTGCACCCGATTTATATTTTGTGCATTTGTTGCACTAGATTTATACTCTGTGCATTTATTGCACCAGATTTGTATTTCGTACATTTGTTGCACTTGATTTATATTTTGTGCATTGGTTGCACTAGATTGGTATTTCGTGCATTGGTTGCACTAAATCTATACCCCGTACATTGGTTGCACTAGATCTATACCCCATACATTAGTTGCACCCGATTTATATCTTGAGCATTTGTTTCACCAGATTTATGTTTTTGTGTGCATTTGCGCTTGACGTTCATTTTCTTGCATGCCACTGCACTAGATGCTTTATACGGACCTGACGTGCTTCGGTTGGATTTTTGCGCATATTAGGCGCTTGGTATAGGATTTTGTGCGTATTGGATGCGCTTGATTTAGATTTCATTCGTGCATGACGGATGCACTTGATTGAGATTTTATTCGTGCATGTCGGATGCACTTGATTTGGATTTTTGCGCATGTTGGGTGCATGATATGAGATGTGAATTTGTGCACACCGGATGCACTCGATTGGGATTTTCATTCGTACAAGTTAGTTGCACTGGGTTGAGATTTACGTGCACTCTAGATGCACTTTATGTTGTTGTCATGCACACCAGTTGCACTTGACAGATACTTTCGTGCACACCCGTTGCACTTAGTTTTGCTGTTATTCATATCATAGCATTTGTATTGGATTTGATTTCCATGCGCACCAGACGTACGTGATGTTGGATACACCTTTTGGGGCTGATTTTGCTCTTGAGCACTCTGTTTTCATGATGGGCACTATATTACATAGTAGCCGAACATGACTGATCTAAGGACAGTACCTCAGTACTTTGCATGCATAAAAAGTTTACCAAGAGGTTTTCAAAAAGGAGCTATAGTCTCGCTATTTTCTACGTGTCCGTGAGTGACAAGAACGTTTACAAAGGAAAACCTTTTGGGATATTTAAAAAGGATGGAACGTATATTTGACAAAAAAATAAATGAACGTATATTTATTACTTTACAAATGAGCGTCCATCACTTGTGCCGTGAGTTACGCATCACACG
Organism: Agapanthus africanus; assembly: GCA_030015575.1. NCBI lineage: Eukaryota > Viridiplantae > Streptophyta > Magnoliopsida > Asparagales > Amaryllidaceae > Agapanthus > Agapanthus africanus. The sequence continues at coordinate 450,944,502 of JASDDO010000024.1, read as the reverse complement.
GCGATTCAGAAAAGATTTTGCATGTGTTTTATTCAGTTTTAGGAGATTTTCTAAGGATGCGTACTATATACGTATTATACTATTCGACTAGTGTATATTGGATTTCAGTAGTGGATTCCGAGATTTGTATCTCCATTATAACTCCGGTTATTGCGTTACGCTTGACGGAGTTCAATTTTTAGTTTCATACTCGTTTTCAGGCGCACACGATGCACTGTGGTATTTCTGTATCTTCCGTAATTTCGGAGCCCCGTGATTTGAGCTGATTATTGAAATGTTTTAGTATTTGGGGGTTTAAATTTAAATTCGGGGACCGAATTTATTTAAGGGGCAATATTGTAACATTTCAAAAAATATAAAATATTATTTTTGGAATTTAATATTAAAATAATATATTTCGCGAAAACTACCCGATTTGCGAATTTGGGGTTTTCGTAAATGGTATAAATATATACCAATATCTGTGAAAAAAATGGAGATTAAAATGAATTATTCATTTAAATATATATTTATCGGATTTGGCATTTTTATAATTAATTATATCCAGTTTAAATAAAAATTGAATAGTGTACTACTAATCACGATTAGGCCAAATCCGTGTTTCTACATTTTTCCATGATTAGTGCACCATGATATGTTGCATTTGGTTGCATATTGTTTCATTAGTATTTGGAAAAAGAGAAAAGGAAAGAGAATTATTGGAGAGAGAGAGAGTGTGACATGGCATGAATGATTGAGGGCAAGAATAAGAGAAAGTGAGGGTAGGAGAAAGAAAGGGGATGCCCTCTTCCATTTTCCTTCATTGTTTCTTCATCTCCTTCATCCTCTTGCTTCATCCACCTTCACCTCCATGTATCACCTGAATCCTTTCATTAAAATCCTATACTCCCTTCATTAAAAATGATCATCATCCATTCTCAACACTTTGGACCTTTCAAAGTTGGATTTTTGAAGACTTTGAGCAACTCAAAAAAATTCTTGAGTTGCCAAATATGGTATAATTCTAAACTTTAGTCAAGTTATTGTGTTTAGTTTATTCTATTGTTAGTTTAGAGTTAAATCGATGTTGATCAGTGATGTTTGGAATTTTCCAAGAGAGGGTTTGGGTGATTTTATGGACTTGTGTTATGTAGTGGCTGTTTACAATGACCTTAGTGTTGATTTTATGGCCTAGAACACCGAATAGAAACCAAAATACGAACTTAGAAACTTTCCGTGTCGGTTTTGTGACATTTTTGGAGGTCTATAGGGAATCTGGAGCAACCCGGGATCTTTATAAAAAAATCAAATATATACATTAACCTAATTAGACCAATACGAGACCACCACGAGAAGAAGTGACCCAAACTTTAAGGTGGGGCCAGTTACTGTAGCAACTTTGGTGTTGGGGTTTTGGCTGTAGCTCACATACCTTATAACATAGCTACTGTATTTTTTGTTTTGTCCCAGATTACCCGAGCAAGAATCTGGGATTGATTCCCTCAGTTGCTGTATTATGTTTTCTGGTATTTGAAACTTGGTTTTGATATTTGAATTTGGATTTGGTCATTGGACGTTTGTTCGTCAACGACGAGAGTTGTTTGATTGTTTTTGCATGCGTAGATTATAGGTTCTAACCTATGAGCGCACCACCGTGTGCCGTATCGGTTTTCCGGACTTGATTTTAATAGCATTGCGACTGTGTATTTATTATAGGTAACTTTGCGTGGATTCCGAGATGGCGAAGCACATCGACTACAGCTGAATAAGGAGTTCAGCAGGTGAGTAGATTTATATCTACGGGGAAAGTCGGGTGGATGGCGTATAACACCCCCGCAAATAATGATATGTGATTTATAGTTTGGAGACAAGATATGCCACGACTTAGGGTTATAGTTAATGGTTTTAGTATGAAATGATATGATAGAAAGGATGTCTTGAATTGATATATGAAGTCATAAAATGTGAATGTGAATCCCGATATATATATATATATATATATATATATATATATATATATATATATGTAGTTGCAAGAGAATGAATACGAGATTATAGTGGCATGTTATGAGGTCGATAAATACGACATGAGAGTAATAAGATAGATTGTATATGTACGACGACATTGATATGAGATATTGATATGATGAATTTAATGAGTTGGCTTAATATGTCATTACGGATGCATAGCGATATGAGAATATTGATACCTTTGTTAGGTCCCATGATATGGGATTGATACGGATGTGACCTGGGATATAAGTGTATATATATATATATAATGATGTGAATAATGAGTGATATGCCGTACGAAACTTTAGATCCGTACCCTCATTGTTGTATAGGTCGATAGAATCCCTATTCTGTTTATTGTCGCTGCACGATGTTTTATCGGATGATTGATCCATACCCTTTACTAGAGGATGTCGTACGATGGATTATACCGTACGCGATATTGTGAGGCTGGATGCCGATTGACAGATTCGCCGACTCGGATATGTTATAGATATTTAATCCCTGTCTACACCGCTCAGTTTAGCCTTTACGTAGAGGTTGGATTAGATACGTATACCTTATAGCATTTCGCTTATGATATACTTTATACTGTGTTCATGATATTCTCATTGCATTACATATACCTCTGCTAGTACACCTACACAATTATCGATGATGTGTATGTTACACTTACACAGATTGTCGGCTCACACACTTTCATCATCGATAATTTCTATGTCACTTACACAGTAGAATTGCCACATCATGCTATTACTCTTAATTGTTCAGTACTGTCACATGACTCTTTGGCATAATATACTTGATATGCTCACATTTCTGTTCTATATTTGCATACATCATGCTTTACGATTATATGAATTGAGATGATATTTTCGTGAGATTCTGGATTTGAGAACCGTGGTTATATTTCAAAAGAAAGTATGTATTGTTTTAAAAACCCGGTTTCTCTTTATATGATATTTCGAGATGTCCACCATGAGTTTTCTCGGTTCTGAGATTGGTGTGTGAAACCCGATTCGAGGAGCGGTAGGCACCGTTTGTGGGTACATGGTGGATCCGGTGAGGTACCCCAGGGCAAGAAGACTCGTATAGTTAGGCGGTGAGCCTGGCAAGGGAGCATTACCTATCGGTGATAGTATATGGACTCGGCGGTTATCCAGTGGATACAGACCGGAGTTGTGAGATGATATGTGCCGATCCGGACTGACGGAGCCCGTGGGCCAATCCGGACTACCGGAGCCCGAGAGATGAGGATTTACGTGTCGATGTTGGATACGAGTTTCATGATGTTTCGAGTGTCGATATTGGACACTCAGGTTCCATGATTTTGATGTGTCGTTGATGGACACACGATAGTTGATATCCTCATATTTACATGCATATGCTTTCATGATGTTTCGAGTGTCGATGTTGGATACTCAGGTTCCATGATGTTGTTGTGTCATTGATGGACACTTAGATAATATCCACATACATACAGGAATTGGTTATTAGATGATATCCACATGCATATAGGCATTGATTATATTGTTGATATTTATGCAGACACGGTCACCCTAGATATCATAGTATTACCTTTATGATATAGTTGACCTAGGAAATCATTGTTTTATTCGATTTCTACCTGCTGATGTTTTCTACTCACGAGTTGGCAACTCATCCCGTTGTGCCACAGTTCTTGCAGGTTTGACCGCATGGATCAGTGGCGGTATTGTTGGCACACAGCTTGCTTTCAGGTGATTTGATTTGGTAGGTGGGACATATTGGATCGTGCCCACTCTTGCATTATTATTCCTGTTGTTACTAATCAATACCATCAATCAGAAACTAGTATTTGTATAAGTAGTAAGACTTAGAAAGACTTGTGGTTGCGAGACTTAGAGCGATGGGTTTTATGTTCGTTATTGGGGGATTCATGTCTTGCTTTATTTACACTACTCCTTTGTGTTGATCTTCGCCGTTGGGCGTCGTATACATATATTTCTGTCTTGCGTGGTTGTGATTCCGCCGATTGGCGAAGAGCTAAGTCCCGCTTGGGGATGCCTTTTATATTATCATGTATATATGGTTTTGGATCAAAATATACAAGGGAGGTGCTTCCCAAATTTTTAAAAGACGAAACATATTTTTTTCAATTAGTAAAATCCACTTGAATTTTTCACATTCCATTATCTATGCATTTAAGAAAACATTCGATTTCATCATATCTTTATTTCAAAACTTCACATTTTTTATTTTCTTAAAAAGGTTTAGATTTTTAGGCTTCGGCTTACTTGAATTACGTTACACCTTTAGACGTTGCATGATTTAAGTGCCGGTCACGAACTAAATTTTCGAGTCATGACATTCACTTTGTATGTAAAGTTGTTTACATTCTAGCATAACCCTAATCATCTGGTTAGATCCTTCGTTTGGGTTACTTAGCACACTAAATTTTTATAAAATGGCATGGTTGATGCCTTCCGAAACCTTGTAGTCATGCTAAAGAACCCTACATAGACAACTTATCAGAAGTTACCGACAAGTGCCTAGATATTACAAGCAACTGCATATAAAGGGATTCATAAAACAGTTTCTAAATTTCATTCAGATGCATACTTAACCAATAGAAAAATTTACAGCAAAATTAACACCAACAACTCAACGATTAAGAAGCTTAAGGGGAAAAAATAGGAGACGCACTTGTTGCTAGAAGCAGAACCACTTGCCTGTAATTTCTGATAAGTTATCTGTACCTTCAAGGCAGTTGCCTGTAATTTGCAGCAGTTGGTTGTAATTTCTAATTAGCTGCCTATAAATTCTATGTGCTGATTATAACTCAGCAGAAGATACGGCCAAAGAAATTATTGGATAAAATTGTTCATTTATAAACTCAGTCTCATCGTCTATCAAGACAAATTCTAAAACAGGTATTACTCATTTCGGGAGATAGTTTATCTCCACGAAGTTGAGATATAGAGAGATAAAGTTAGAAATATTGTAGCGGAACTGCTCGTTGGGGTCGAGCATAGTTTGCGAAACTGTTAGTAGAGAAGTTGAGTATGGGATACCGCAATAATTGGCCTTAAGTGCAAGTGGGATGTAAGCTCACGATGCTAGGGTCGCAATGCTTACGGACCACGACGGAATGCAAAATCAAAATTTTCCAAGACATAGCATCAATTATGTCACGACCCGAAAATATTGTTCGTGACCGGCACTTAAACCACACAACGTCTAAAAACGTAACGTAATTCAAGTAAGCCGAAGACCAAAAATCTAAACCTTTTTTAGAAAATCAAAGAGGTGAAGTTTTGAAAATAAAGATATGATGAAATCAAACATTTTCTAAAAGGTATAAATAATGGAACATGAAAATACAAGTGGATTTTACTTGTTGGAATACATGTTTCGTCTTTTAAAAATTTGGGAAGCACCTCCTTTGTATATTTTGATCCAAAACCACATATATATAACAACAATAAAGGCATCCCCAAGGGGGAGCTAGCTCTTCGCCAATTGGAGGAATCACAACCACGCAAGACAGTATATATGTATACGACGCCCAACGGCGAAGATCGGCACAAAGAATAATGAAATAAGCAAGACTTCAACCTACCAAGCGAACATATAACCCATCGCTCTAAGTCTCGCAACTACAAGTCTTGCTAATTCTTACAACATATACAAATACTAGTTTTTAATTGATGGAGTTAACTAGATACAACAGGAATAATAAATATAAGAGTGGTACGATCCAACATGTACCACCTACCAAAGCAAAACACCTGAATGCAGCTGTGTGCCAGCGATGCCGCTTCTGATCCATGCGGTCAACCTGCAAGAACTGTGGCACAACGGGGGTGAGTTGCCAACTCGTGAGTAGAAAACATCATCAGATAGAAATAAAATAAAACAACGATTTCCTAGTTTAACTATATCATAAAAGTATTACTATGATATCTAGGGTAACCGTATCTGCATATGTGTCAACAATATAATCAATGCCTATCTGCATGTGGCTAACATCTACGTGTCCATCAATGACACAACAATATCATGCATGTAAATATCATGAAAGCATATGTATGTAAATATGAGGATATAAATCAACGTGTGTCCATCAACGACACATCTAAATCATGGAAACTGAGTGTCCAATATCGACACTCGAAACATCATGAAACCCGTGTCCAGTATCGACACGTAAATCCTCATATCCCAGACGCCATATCCTCAGATCGGCCCTTATATCTATCTCATCTCAGGCGCCGCATACTCTGACCGGCCCTCATATCCATTTCATGACTCCGGTCGGTATCCTCCGGATAACCGCCGAGCTCAAATACTATCACCGGTAAGTAGTAGTCCCTCTGCCTGGCTCATCTTCTACACCACGAAAAATTATTTCTTGCCCCGGGGTACCATACCGGGTCCACCATGTACCCGCAAACGGTGCCTCCTGCTCCTCGAATCGGATTTCACATGCCAATCTCAGAACCAACAAAACACATGGTGGACGTCTCGAAATATCATGTCAAGAAAAACCGGGTTTTTAAAACAATACATAATTTCCTTTGAAATTTAACCACGGTTCTCAAATCTAGAATCTCATGAAAACAGCATATCAATGCGTAATATTATAAAGCATGATGTATGCAACGTATAATAGAAATGTAAGCATATCCGTATATCATGCAACATGGAACAGTGATGTGAGCATAGCAAATACATCAGGCAATATAGCATAATGATGTGTGTAAGTGACATAGCAATTATCGATGATGAAAGTGTGTGAGCCGGCAAATTTGTGTAAGAGTAATATACGCATCATCGATAATGGTGTAGGTGTACTAGCACAGCTATATATAATGCAATGAGAATTTCATGAACGTAGCATAAGGCACAACGTACGCGAAATGCTAACAGGTATATGTATCTACAATATATCCGAGTCTGTGAATCTATCAATCGGCATCCAGCCTCACAACATCACGTATGGTATAATCCATCGTACGACATTCTCTAGTCAAGGGTATGGATCAATCATCAGATAAAACTCATCACGTACGGTAAATTATCGTACGGCGGTATTAAGCCATTGGGGATCCTATCAACCTATGTGACAATGAGGGTACGGACCTAACGTCTCGTACGGTATATCACTCATGATTCACAACATTATACACACACACACACACACACACACCCCTATATCCCAGGTCATATCCATAACAATTCTCATATCAGAGGACCGGCAAAAGTATCAATCATCTCATATCGACTCGCATCCGTATACCGACATATCAATCAAGTCATCATATCACATCGTATATTCTTTTCATCATATTAAGTCATCTTACATATACATTCTAGCTTATTAATCTCATGTTATTCTACTCTAAAACTCATACTTATTCTCGTGCACTACCTATATTTATATATCTTGATTCACATTCACTTTTCATATCCTGATATATCAATTCGAGACATCATTTCTATCATATCATGTCAAAGAGTCATATCCCTAAGGCTTTTATCTCATATCCCGATATATATATTCAATCATTCATATTATCTCTAACTATCTTTTTAACCATATCCTTAGTTTTCTAATATAGGTTCCTACGACTGTATCTTATAGATCGGTTTGCATTCATAATTTGCGGGGGTGTTATACGCCATCCACCCTACTTCCCCCGTAGATATAAATCTACTCATCTGCGGAACTCCTTGTTCAGCCGTAGTCGATGTGCTTCGTTGTCTTGGAATCCACACGGAGATACCTACAATAAATGCATATCGCAATACCATTAAAATCAATGTCCGAAAAACCAATACGGTACACGAATTGCCTGTAGGTTAAAACCCATAGCTTACGCATGCAAAACAATCAAACAACCCTTGTTGTTGACGTGCAAATGCCCAACAACCAAATACAATTCCAAACATCAAAACCAAGCATTCAAATCTCGAAAAACTTTGCCCAAAATACTCACAACTGCTCCTAGATTTATCTCAGGTTAAATTGGGACTAAACTAGCAAGTATAGGAGATAGGTCGCAGCGATTTGGAGCTACAGTTAAAAACCCAACCCCAGACTATACTGGAAAACCGGCGACATTTCCCCCAAGTACGTTCTCGCCGGCCGTTTGATGAGGGAATGAGCTCGTACTTCTACAGTGGGTTTCTAGTGGTCAATATAAGTCAATGGACTTGTTTATTTAACTCAAAAACTTCCCAGGTTGCCCCAGATTCCCTGTAGGCCAACACATCTTCACAAAACCGACACGGGTAATTTCCTAAGTCCGTATTTTGGTTTCTAATCCGGGTCTTGGCCAGTAAAATCAACACTAAGGTCATGTAACAGCCCCTAACATCACAAATCCACACAATCACCCAAACCCTCTCTTAGGATTTTCCAAACATCACTAATCTAACAAATTTAACTTTAAACTAAACTAGAATTCTAGGAAACTTAAAACTAAACTAAATGAAAGGAATCATACCTAATTTGGGCAACTCATGAAAAACCTTAGCTTGTCCAAAGTCTCCAAAATCCAACTTTGATTGGTCCAATGTGTTAAGGATGAGGTGGGGATCATTTTTAATGAAGAGGGTGTAGGGTTTTAGCAAGGTTTTTGAGGTGATTCATGGAGGTGAAGGTGGAGGGAAATGAAGAGGAAGAAGATGAAGGAAAATGATGCGGTGAAGAAATGGCGGCTGCCCTCTCTCTTTCTCTTTCTTATTCTCACCCCCTCCAAACTCATGTCTCACTTTCTCTCTCCAATCATTCTCTTTTTAACCATTTTCTCTTTTTTTCACAATAATACACATAACACCCATAAAACAACACAAATGCAGCAACATGCAACAAAATGCAATATAACATGGTGCACTAGCCATGGAAAAATGTAGAAACACGGATTTGGTTTAATTGTGATTAGTAGTGCACTAATCGGGTTTAATTTTAAATTTGCATATAATTAATTATAAAAATGCCAAAATCTGATAAATATATTTTTAAATGAATAAATCATTTTAATCTCCAATTATTTCATAAATATTGGTATATATTTATACCATTTTACGAAAACCCCAATTTCGCAAATCGGGTAGTTTTCGCGAAATATATTATTTTAATATTAAATTCCAAAAATAATATTTTATATTTTCTGAAATATTACAAATTAGCAACCATAAGATCATCATATACAACTCCAATTGCAAAACAAAAGAACTAGAGAGGTAAAGAGAAGGCAACAACCTTTGCAGCGTGTCCTCCTAATCGTGGAATACCCCTTATAAACTCCATTGGTGTCTTGGATGAGTTAGGTGGCCGATCGTCTCGTCAAAGATGATCCATGGGAAATAATCGACCCAAAACTCTATGTCATGCCCCGCTTCCTACTGTACGGATAAGAGGACATGGCAGGTACGCGACGAATTTACTTAAAAGTAAACACGTTAAGCGTAAATAAGCAATATAAAAGTAAAGCACAAGAATGACAAGTGATATACTGAAACAACAACTTTTTGTTTATATTCATTCTTTACATACAGTGGAAAGTAAAATACAATAATGTAATGCGATACCTAAACAATAGCATTTGAACTGAAAGTAAGATAAGTATAAGTAAATCTAGAACTCTGGATCCTCAGTGAACTACTCCAAATCTGCCTGGCAGGGCTCAATCTCCTGAGAGTCGGGTCCTCCTGACAACATTCCAAAGAAAGAAGAAATAAGAATGTCATCAGCAAACAATCGCTCGGTAAGTCCCAAGACAGAGGTATGAATAGATTGAATAAATGAAATATATTTGGTAATTTATCGGTTTTAGTTATACTAATGCAGTTGTTTGTAGTTTGGTACAGAATGCATCAGTGTATACGAGAGGAGTCCAACTATTCCGTGGACTAAGGTATACGGAGCACAAGGACCCGTTAAGCCACAGGACAACGACACGAATATTCATGTTAGTGTATTAATGTGACCGTCTCGTGCCACTTCTAATACATTTCATACCAATCTATCCCGTTAAAACCCCATAATGCATATTGTATTGATTGTAATGATTTGTTGTATAAGACTTGCCGAAACCATGGTATAAGTTGTTCATGTAAACGGATCGAATGTAAACGGATAATCATGTAGTCAAGTTCAAAATATATCCATGGTTCGGTCCAGTCGAGTCATGTTGCATGTTCATGTTCAAGTGTTCTTGTTTGGATTCATTGGATTCATGTTGAATTGGATATATGGTTGGATTCATTTTTGGATTGTATTCAGATTAGACTGAGACTCAGATAGAGTCAGACACTTTAAACAGATTTAAGTCCTTAATTAGGTTTAGGAGTTATAGGTAACTGCTGCATATGGACGACACGATTTGTGAATTTTTCCAAGCCAATTACCATTAATAACCCCGTTTTAGTTTTCTACCTTAAATAGGCAAGCACCCACTTTCTCCGGCTCCCTGAGACTCAAGAGAATTGGTCCCGCTTAAACCTATATTTACTAAGGTCCTTATTGAAATTTAATATAAATTGAGGGGGTTTTATGAAAAATAGTTTTAGTATAGTTTCAAAATAAACTTCAAGTATTTATTTATCATATTTAGGGTTTTCATGGATGTAACTTTTAAAAATGAGGTATTCTAGTGAATAAATACCTAGTTGAATAGTTCATGGTATTTTTTGTGTAAATTTTACTTGTATGGATTCTTGATGGTATTTTCATGGAAATGTAAATCTTTACTTTTATTTGGAAAAACATGGAATTTATTATATATTTAAAATAGATGGTTTGATAATATTTATATATAATTATTAAAAATAAAATTTATTTATTAAATAGAAAATCACGTTTTTCTTAAAAATTGCATTAAAAATTCCATCAAGATCGGATGCTTCGTGAGGAGGTCTGCATCTCGCTCTACTAGTCCCAAAGATATGTGATAACCTGCACCATCCCGATCGGGTTCCCCAAAATGGGTTGTAGAGGTTTAATCGCAAGGAATGTAAATAACACAATTTTAAGAATACGGGTTTTGATAGTTTATAGTATTTTGGTGTAAAAGTCGTATTTGCCACAAAGTTTTGTTCAATGGAAATCGTGCTATGTCAAGATGCGTGTTTGTGAGAGGTAGGTCATTACCTCGTGTGGTTTTTCTAAAGGTAGTATAAGAAAAGGTATTAAAATATGTCATATGTAAAGTTTGTGGTATTTAAACAAAAATTTCAAATAAAAGGTACATAACATAGTATTTTGAGATGAAACTTGTTCTCAAATGTTGTTTCATGATTACTAAGCAAGTTGTAATAACATGGATGTATGGTTATTAGAAAAGTTGTGTTTTTAACGAGTTTAGAAACGGATGTCAGAATAACTCCACTTCCAACGATTTTTTAAAAGAGAACTATTTAATTTAGGAAGAGATGAGAAGAGGGGGGGCTTACAAGTTTAGGGTTTAAAAGAAAGGTTGATGAAAGAATTGGGAGCTTCGTGGAGTCGCGGGATCGCCGGAATCGTCACGAATTGTCGCCGGAACTTAACCTAGTGCTAACTCCACTTGTACTCTTCTTTGGTTTGGAAATTTTTCAGAATTTTAACAATAGATTTTAGAATGAAGAAGGCTAGGGTGTGATGTTGTATTTATAGGGAAGAATTAGGGTTTTGGGAATTGAAAAGAGAATTAAAAATGCATTAAAATAGAATTAAAGAAGTGAATTTAATCTCTCTGTTAATTTACAGAGAAATCAAACAAAAGAGGAGTGGTGGGGGGAGGCCAAATGACTGGGGTTCAGAACATGGGTAGCTTTCCCTACGGTCCAACCGTCGGCACCGGGGTTTTGCCCGATCTCGCCGGACATAAGGGTGAGTTGGGTCTCTGGGTCTTTGCCATGTGTCTAGGTCGGTTCATATAACATTCGGAACATGTTTGATTTTATGAGACTTTTCATTTTACGTGTATTGCACGTGTAAACTTTTAAGCTTCTAAAAAGTTTATAAGAAAAATCAATAAAAATATATATGGCTGATGGGATTCGAACAAAGGGGCTACGTCACAGCAGTGCAAGACTTTACCAATGAGCTATAAATGCTTTCTTGATTTTCTTAAACAATTTTAATTTATAACTTGTGCTCGGGCTTGAAACTCTATTCTGTACATTAACTTGAAAATTTTTGTACAATGAAATTGGAGTCATTACATTCTACCCTCCTTACAAAAATTTCGTTCTCGAAATTTACAAATATATAAGGACTAATTTACAAATAAGAAAGGGTATCTTGCATGCATAACGTCATCACGTTTCCACGTTGATTCTCCTGGTGAATCTTTTCTCAACACCACTCGGACCAAGTTTACTTCCTTGTTCCTAAGTGACTTTACCTTTCTGTCCAGGATTTCAATGGGTTGTTGCTCATAAGATAAGTATGTCTGTACAGTGAGCTCGAAGTGATCAAGGATGTGGCTGGGATCGCCAACATATCTTTGAAGCTGGGATATGTGGAATATATTGTGCGCTCCTTCCAATGAGGGTGGAAATGCCAAACGATATGCAACTTCTCTGACTCGTTCGAGTATGTCGAACGGTCCAATAAATCTCAGACTTAGCTTACCCCTCTTGCTAAAGCGAATTACTCCATGATTTGGAGAGATCTTCAAGAACACATGATTGTAGGGTGTTTTTCGTCACCCCATTGAGATGGGAATACGTGCACGCTTGTCAAGCGTACTACAGATTCCCCCTGGTTAGGGTAGGCGTGGGTTTATTGATTGTGGGGATCTGAATCTCCGGCAGCCGCGGACTAAGCTGTCGTTAATTATCCCTCGTCTTTGGAGCGAAGGAACCTCCGATTGACGGGTCAAACGGGTCATGCAAACTCAATGTGCAGTGTTGTGTTTTGAAAGGGTTTTGGATATATCGAAGGCCCCGCAAAGTTTTACGGGGATCCCGCTATCCGGATAGCGGGCTGGAGGTCAAGGGGGCGAGCAGCCCCCTTGCGGGGTGCTGGGCAGCGCCCCGTTAGAAATTTTTTTCTAACGAGGGAAGTGTTGTGGTGTGTAGGAAAAAGTAGGGTGAGGAGCGTCTTAAAGACGCTAGGGAGCTGAGCGGGCACTGGGCGCCTCATGTGCCCCGCACGTGGGCATTAGGCGCTTGGGCGCCGGCGGAAAGAAGAGGCTTTTAGCCTCGGAAATAGGAGTTAAACTCCGAAAGAGGATCTTTTATTTATGGAGTTAAACTCCAACAGATATTCAATGGAGTTAAACTCCTAAAAATCTTTGGAAATGATCAAAGGGGACCCCTTTTTTTCTCCCCTTTGGCCTTGGAACTTCTTTTAGGCATTGGATCTTCCCAAGGTGGGATTTTTGGAGATGGGTCTCCTTCTTCCTCTCGGTTGGCCAGATCTTGGAGAAAAGGGGGTGAGATTTAAAAATCTCCATTTTTTGAGATCCAATGGAAGATCTGAGTTCTCCCTCAAGGGTTTGATGGTGAAAAACTGTTTATTTTTGGAAAAGGAAGAGTTAAACTCTTGATTTAATTCAAAAAGGGAAGAAGGTTTTAGAACCTTGAGGAAGCGGAAGGAGGCACAGAAACCCTAAATTTTGAGGGGAATGAATTCTATTTTTTATTTCATTATCTTGCTGCCTTTTATAGGCTTACAAATTCACATATAGCTCTTTGGGCTTTACAAAATGGCATTTTCCCATTCCATGCTTCATATGCTCATTTTTTTTGCACATGAGCCATGGGCTTTACAAAAATTTGGTTTTATGCCCATTTTTCTTACATTCACGCATAAAAAATTATATCAAAATTATTTATTACATGATTTCATTTTGGCATGGGAAAGGCCGGCAGCGGGGCTCGACTTAGGCATAGGCCTACTTGATCTGAGCTTGGGCCCGCTTATTTGGGGTTGACTTTGATTTGACTTAGTCAACTGGGGTGTAATTTTTGAGCCCAACAAAGTGCCCTCCATCAATAAATGCACACCGCGTATATGAGTTGTGTGCATGAAATTGATGGATCTTGGAGTTGGATTTCAAGGTGGAACATCATTTCGGGGACGGAGTATCATTCCGGTGGCAGAGCATAATTCCGGTGATCAGAGCATAATTCCGAGGATCGGAGCATAATTATGGAGACCAGAGCATGATTCTAAGGATCAGAGCATAATTCTGAAGAGTAGAGCATCATTCTGGGAGCATAATTCCGGTGATCGGAGCATAATTCCAACGAGCGGAGCATAATTCCAGGGATCGGAGCATAATTCCGACGAGCGGAGCATGATTTCAAGGAGTCGGTGCATAATTCCGACCAGCGGCATACATTTTGACTGAAGCATAATTTCGATGCAGAGGTTAATTCCCTGGCGAAGCATAATTCCGATAGGGAAGGAAGATACTCCGAGGAGAAGCATAATTTCAACACGGGGTACATTCTGAGACGAAGCATGATTTCGTCGCAGAGCTTGTTGGTTGATATGATTCCGAGTCGGAGCATAATTCCGACGGGGAGGTCGTTGGTTGATTTGATTCCGAGATGGAGCATAATTTTGACAAGGAAGGCAGATACACCTAGGCGAAGCATGATTTCGACACGGGGTACACTCTGAGACGAAGCATGATTTTGACACAAAACTTGTTGGTTGACTCCATGCCGAGGCGGAGCTTAATTCCGACGGGGAGGTCATTGGTTGACTTGATTCCGAGTCGGAGTATAATTCCAACGGGGAGGTCATTGGTTGACTTGATTCGAAGGATCGGAGCATAATTCCGAAGAGCAGGTCGCTGGTTGACTTGATTCCGAGTCGAAGCATAATTCCGACAGGGAGGTCGTTGGTTGACTTGTCCCCGGCCTGGAGTGTCTGTGGTCGATGTTTCCCCGGCACGGAGTGTCACTGGTTTTGATGTAGAGGCCGATTCCCAGGCGAAGCATAATTCCGATAGGGAAGGTAAATATTCCGAGGCGAAGCATGATTTCGACATGGGGTATACTCTGAGGCGAAACAAGATTCCGACGCAGAGGTCAATTACCAGTCGAAGCATAATTTCGATTGGGAAAGCAAGTACTTCGAGGCGAAGCATGATTTCGACACGGGGTACATTCTGAGACGAAGTATGATTCCGCCGCAGAGGTTGTTGGTTTGATTTGATTTTGGTTGACATCAGCATCGCTACACTGGAATATAGTACCAGGAGCGAATCATCATTTTCCATGAGTGGATTTGGGGATTTTGGTTTTGGTTGGGCATCAGCATCGCTACACTGGAATATGGTACTAAGAGCAAATCATCATTTGCCGTGAGGGGATTTCCCTCGTTCCCAGTTTAACGACTTAGAGGTCATCTGTTCCCAGTTTAACGACTTAGAGGTCATATATTCCCAGTTTAACGACTTAGGGGTCTATTGGGTCGGAATTTTGAAATTTTGGGGTTGAGGTCGGTATCAACGTTGCTAACACTGAAGCACAAGTGCCAGGAGCAATTCATCATTTGCCTTTTCCTGCTGGGGGAGCGATGGCTTAGGAGATAGGTTTAGGTCCCTATCACCTAAGGCTTTTTCTATTTTATGAGCCATAAGGGTCCCATAAAAGCATTTTCTCCCTACGAGTCGAAAGGATCTCGTAGGTGTACTTTCTCCTCAGAAGTCGTGGGGACTCCCAAGTGTGTTTTTCCTTTGTGAGTCGTAAGGATCCCATGAAAGTGTTTTCTTACGAGTCGAGAGGATCCCGTAAGTTTTTTCTCCTCATGTATTGTGAGGACACATGAGTGGGTCTTCCTAAATGGAGTATAATTTTAAGGGTGGAGACCGGCTGCGTGACTGGTAATTGCGGTGGAGCATGGATGTGATAAGAATTATTTGAGCCCGTAGATTGTATACGGTAGTCAATTTGAGGACCACCCATAGGGCAGGGAGAACTTTGGTTGGCATCTGCATTACTACACTGGAATATTGTAGCAACTCCATTTTTAATGAACAAAGAATTGATTTAAATTCAAAGTATACTTGGAGTATTTAATGTTGCTGATATCTCTTTAAGTATTTATTTCACACCATAATTACAAGAAAGAGCTTGTAGCTCATTGGTAATACCTTGCACTGCTGAACCAAGCCACCAGAGTTCAAATCCTATACCCTACATTATTTTTAATATTATTTTGTTTTCAAATTTCTGGAATACCAACAGTCAACACGTGTTTTCTCACAAAAACCCTACTACCCATGAAAAGTTAAATGTTCCAGTAGCTACCCCCGGCGACCCCCTACCTCCCAAGCGCCTGACTCGGCCCGACTCGGCCGAGTCGGCCGGCGGACGGCCGACTCGGGCCGGCGCCGCCAGCCAGACTCAGCCGGATGGCCGAGTCATCAACAGAGGAAATGAGCCCCTTGGTCTCCCCTACCCCCTGCACACTTTAATTTCTCAGATCGTTTTCAGAGAACACAATAACACTCATTCAATCCATTTTTAATACATTTTTCCTATTTTTTTTACATATTTTAATTAAAAACCCTACACCTATCCTAACCCTACCTAACCCTATAAATACACCCCTACCTCCTATCCTCTCATCCCAAAATTCTGAGCCCACTCTCTCAAAATCTCAAGAAAACCTTGTGTACTTTGAATACGAGCGAAAGGCGAAGCCCCGACGAAATCGACGGCGAACTTCCGGTGATCGTGCTAGGAACTCTCGGTGATGAATCGACGCACCGGCGAACCCTCTTCTTCCTTATCACTCTCGTATTTGTCCAAACCCGTAAGTCCCTTTCTAGCTTCTCTTTTCTTTTCTAAAAAAAATACGAATTTACAAACCCAACGGAATCGGCACAAATCCGATTTCCGATTCGGTTTTCTTATAAACTTCACTTCTCATTATTTCAATTATGTTTAAACACTATCCTGTTGACTATTAAATACTAAACAACTAAACTGATCAAAGTTAAATTCATAAAATGATAGCTATTTTCATTCTACCGTATTTTCACTTAAATACTACATGGTTTCAATACGTCTTTAACCCCATTTAAATTGCTATACCTTAAAATAGATCACGAGGTAATGACCTATCTCCTCACACACTCATATGCAAACATAACACGCTACCTTGAGAGCTTAGAATACGGAAAATAAAACAATTTCATTTAAATACCCTTTACTTAATAAAAGCCAATTTTTGATACATCTTTATAAATAAATAACTTTTGGAACTAATAAAAAATATCTAGACTCGGTCAATTAGGGACCGTCACCTTCATTAGAACATAGTAAGGTTGTGGACATCGGTCGTTTATCTAAACCTGATTTTGTGGTGTCTAGGCTAGACAAGTGAGAAAGGTAATTTTAAAAGGCCCGTCTCACGGTGATTCGTGAGCGGATCCCTCCTTTCTTCACTTGTACTTACCTGGCCACAATTGGCGGTGAAGAGGCGATTTGAGGTATCTCACAACTTGACATAGAATACGGGAAATCGACATCTTTATAAATAAATACCATTTACTTAATAAAACCGTCTTCTAAAGGATTAGTATTTATAAAATCTTTGCAAAGCGCCGCTACAACCCATCTTGGGGAACCCGTTCGGGATGGTGCGGTTTATCGCACATCCTCGGGCTTAGTAGTGCGAGATTCAGACCTCCGCAAGGAGCATTCGGTCTCGAAAGATTTAAAATACGACATTTTAAGAAAATGAGATTTTTAGAATATAAAATATTTATTAAAATTAATTTTGTATAAATATATGTATATTTATCATTAAAATATCTATTTTGTTATAATATAAATATTCCACCTTTTTCTAAAAATCACAAGAACAAATTTTACACTAAAATACCATAAATTCCACATAATTCAATATTACAAATAAATACCTTTATTTATGAAATTAGGATATTTTCACTAGAAACATCACAATATAAAATCCACATTCATTACAACTCTAAAGACGAATAATAAATACTTGGGGTGCATCTTGAAAATTATACAAAAGTATTTTTACATAAAACCCGCTCAAGTTTTATAAATTACCCTAAGGACCCTAGTAAATATAGGACTCCGATTTACATCTCTACTGTCTGACTCGGATTTGAGTTTGATCATAATCCGACTTGAATATGATTCAAGTACCATATAAATCTACAATATTACAATTCAACATGAACACACGAATTCATGAATCCGGTTATCAATCTATTCAACTTGACTGAACCAAACCATGGATATACTTTCCATTTACATGATTCCAGTTTACATCCATTACATCCGTTACTGATATCATGGTTTCGGTCAGTCATCCAACTATACAACTTATACAATACAATATAACAATACAATCAAAACACTACGGGGTTTAAAGGGTAGATTGGTACGGAAGGTGTTAAAAGTGGCATGAGACAGTAAGATTAAGACACCTAACATGAATCATGTTGCTGTTGTACCGTGGCATAACGGTTCCTTATACTTTCAGTTTGCCCTGGTCTCTAGCATATAGAGACCCCTCTCGTATACACTGGCATTCTTCTTTACTAAGATACAAACAACAGCGTTAACATAATATTCTACAATATTATACAACTTTAAAAGATACATTCTTATTCTGTATTTTCTATTTCTTCCTTAACTTTGGGACTTACCGAGCGATCTGTTCGCTAACGACATTCTATTTCTTTCTTCTTTGAATGTCGTCAGGTGATCTGGACACAGTAGAGATCGAGCCCACCAGTGATGACTTGGATCAGTTCCTCGAAGACCCCGAGCTCTAGACATTGTACATTTCCATTCAGTACCTTTAATTTCCTATTATGCCATTGTTTAGGCATCGTTTTTACTTTATATTTTCTTTTCATGCATTGTAAAAAAGAATGTTAATAAATAAAGTTTCTGTTATTTTTATATCTCTTTTCTCTTGTGATTACTTTTATATTGCTTAGATACGCTTAGCGTATTTACTTCACAGTAAATATGTAGTGGACCGGTCGCGTCCCCTTCGCCGTATACCAGGAAGCGGGGCGTGACAGGTTTTGTTGGTGGCCCATGCAGGTCAAAGCTGCATAGAATCACACTATGCAGTTCTGTTCTACGTGAACAAACTAAGCAATATAATACAAGAACCAGCAACTAAAATATTCTTTACAATTCATGTTCCTTGAATCTTACAATTTCATATGCATTGAATCATATCATTTCAAATATTTTGAATTTGTCCTAACCCAAATTTTTCTTCAAGGTTATGGATTCCCTGAACAACACCAGCACCAATGTCAACAACACACCTCCAGCCCTACCACTCACACCTGTCGTCCCTGCTCCGATCAACGAGCAGACGGTTCTGCTTGAGGCAATCTGAAGCCTCCTAGAGGGACAGCAGCAGCAGACTGCTCTTTTAATGAACCGTCCCGAGGCAGACGCACCTGGGGTAAAGCAATTTAGGGCTTTACACCCCAAACAGTTCTCCGGAAAGGGAAGCCCACATGAAGCTGAGGAATGGGCACAGAGCATAGAGGATGATCCGACGGCAGCACAAGTGCCAGACCTAGCTAGGGTTCGTATGGCAAAACTGCGGCTCACGGACAATGCTCGCAACTGGTAGAAGGCGGAAGAAAGCCGTCTTGAACAGCCTATCGAATGGAAGACTTTCCGCAAGATGTTCGACGCTAAGTACTTCCCTGAGACTGCCAGGTTCGACATGGAATAGCAGTTCATCCATCTACAACAAGGTTCGATGTGGACCAAGTCAGTAGATGAGCATGACGTTGAGTTCACCATGCTCAATCGATTTGTGGCACACCTTATACCGACGGATGAGATCAGAGCCCGTTGCTTTCAACAAGGTTTGGATTCGGAAATCCATGCTGCACTGGCCACAGGAGATTTTCCGACTCATGAATCGGCTCTGAAAGCTGCCCGCCGTTTTGAGGCAGTGGTAAAGGCGAGGGGAAGACCTCAATCTGCTGGATTTAAGCGTCATGCCAACCAGATGGTAGGAGGAGCCTCATCCAGGCCATCTTTTGTGCTAAGGCGACCCGGAGTACAGAACAACCGTCCCAGCCCAGCCTTTTGTATCTATTGCAAGAGAACTGGACATATGATGAAAGACTGCTGGCGAGCCAACCATCTTTGCTTGATCTGCGGCTCATCTGCTCATGATATTGGGTCTTGTCCCCAAAAGCAAAACCCAGTTGCTACACCCAGACCAGCAGTTACCTATCCGCAGCGACCAGCTCTTCAAACACCTGCTCCAAGACTTGCACTACCCGCACCACCCAGAGGACCACAAGCTGCACCACCTCCTCGTCAGTACCATCAAGCTCAAAGGAACATTCGGAGGAATGCTCCTCCGTCCAGGAGGAATGTACCAAGGTGCCAGGCTTTCACGATGACCGTGGAAGAAGCTGAGGCCACTGGCCAAGTCATCACTGCTAAACTTTTCTTTTCAAACTTTGATTTTCTATCCTGCTAATTAGCTACATATTTTTCCTATACCTAAAACAAATCCCACATACCTTAGGTACAATCTTAGTATCCTCAATCCTTGCACTAGCACAGTTTGATACTGGAGCATCTCACTGCTTTATGTCGCAACGGTTTGTTCGAACCCATGCGATTCCAGTCTCACCGCTTGTATCCAGCTGGAATGTCAGTTCAGGAAATGGCGTTCTAAAGGCAACCATGGGATACCTTTTGTGTCCAGTCGTTGTCTGCAGTAGAGAGTTTTATGCTGACTTCAAAGTGCTGGACATACCGAACTTCGATGTGGTTCTAGGAATGGATTGGCTTGGAACTTTTTATGCTACCATTGACTGTCATCAAAGGAGGGTAGTATTCAAGATTTCAGACCATCCGGTCTTCTATTTCAAAAGCGGAGACCGTACACTGGAGCCAAGTACCTACAAAGCGAAGCCAAGAGAAGCAGTAGTTGCAGCAGCTCAAGCGGAGGAAGAATCAAGACCAGATGAGGTTCGAGAGTTCGACGATGTAT
Source organism: Agapanthus africanus (assembly GCA_030015575.1). Classification (NCBI taxonomy): domain Eukaryota; kingdom Viridiplantae; phylum Streptophyta; class Magnoliopsida; order Asparagales; family Amaryllidaceae; genus Agapanthus; species Agapanthus africanus. The sequence continues at coordinate 450,923,540 of JASDDO010000024.1, read as the reverse complement.
TTCCTGACGATATATCAGGTTTGCCTCCCGATCGAGCTTTTGAATTCAGTATTGATTTAGCACCAGGAGCACAACCGGTGATCAAAGCACCCTATCGTTTAAGTCCGAAAGGTTTGAAGAAAGTCCGAACACAGTTGGACGAATTACTGGCGAAAGGATGGATTCGTCCCATCACTTCAAGTTGGGGATCACCTGTACTACTTGTGAAGAAGAAGGAAGGTTCATACAGAATGTGCATCGATTACAGAGCCTTGAATGAAGTCACTATAAAGAACAAGTATCCACTTCCGAGCATCGACGATTTATTCGATCAGCTAAGTGGATCTTGTGTTTTCTCTAAATTGGATCTACGTTCAGGTTATCATCAGGTGAAGGTCAAGGAAACTGATATTCACAAAACAGCTTCAGAACTCGCTATGGACATTACGAATTTCTCGTGATGCCATTTAGAGTGACCAACGCACCCGCAATATTCATGAACCTAATGAATCAAGTTTTCCGGGAGTACTTAGACAGGTTTGTTGTCATCTTCATCGACAACATCTTAGTGTATTCTAAGAATCGGAAAGAGCATGCAGAACATCTACGAATTGTCCTGGAAACTCTTCAACAACATCAGCTCTATGCCAAGTACAGCAAGTACGAGTTTTGGCTAAAGCAAGTTGGTTTTCTTGAACATATCGTATCAGGAGAAGGAATCTCGGTGGATCCAGCAAAAGTTTCAGCAGTTAGCGAATGGCCTACACCAAAGTCAGTGAAGGACATTCGGAGTTTTTTAGGTCTAGCTGGATATTACAGAAGATTCATTGAAGGATTTTCGGAGATAGCAACACCCCTGACCAAGCTCACACGTAAAGATGAAGATTTTGTGTGGTCAGAAGCATGCGAACAAGTTTTCGTAGAACTCAAGTCAAGGTTGACATCAGCACTTATTCTCGTTATACCGGATCAATCTGAAGGATTCGAAGTGCATTGCGATTCATCCGGTAAGGGATTAGGATGCGTTCTACATTAGCACGGTAAAGTTATGGCTTATGCTTCAAGACAGCTGAAGATTCATGAGCGCAATTATCCGACACATGATTTGGAATTGGCAGCCGTCATCTTTGCTCTCAAGATTTGGCACCATTATCTACTTGGTGAACGAGTAAACATCTACACAGATCATAAGAGCCTGAAGTACGTGTTTACTCAGAAGGAGTTGAATATGCGGCAGAGAAGATGGTTAGAACTCATGGCGGACTTTGACATCAACTTACAATATCACCCAGGAAAGGTGAATGTGGTACCTGATGCACTTAATCGCCAACCATTAGCAATGAATCTCACCACTCAGTGGAAGTTTCAACAAGACTTGCATCAGATGGAGATTGAAGTAGTCATGCCAGGTAATACTTCAAGTTTGATGAATTTACAAGTTCAATCAACCATTGTCAATCAGATCAAAGCAGCCCAAGAAAGTGATGCTAAGTTGCAAAAGATCAGAGAACAAGTGGAGAATGGACTTAGAACAGACTTCATCATCCATGAAGATGGATCTTTGAGATACGGCAGCAGATTATGTGTACCAAAAGGTCCTGTTCGGGAAGAGTTAATGAAAGAAGCTCACAGCTCTCCCTACTCAATACACCCTGGAGGTACCAAAATGTATAAAGATCTATGTCAGAATTATTGGTGGCATGGAATGAAGCGTGAAGTAGCCAGAAGCGTCACAAAATGCTTGGTGTGTCAGCAAGTAAAGGCTGAACATCACAGGACTGCTGGATTACTTCAACCGTTACCAATTCCAGAATGGAAGTGGCAACACATCACGATGGATTTTGTGACTGCTCTTCCTTACAGCACAAAGGGTAATGATGCCGTATGGGTCATTGTGGATCGACTCACAAATTCGGCTCACTTCATCCCATTTCGAGTTGGCCAATCAACTGAGACACTGGCAAAGAAGTACATGAAGGTAATAATCTATTTAAAGATTTAAACTCTTCATAATGTACTATCTCTGATACCCATGAACTCATAGAGGAAATTGTGAGACTTCATGGAGTACCAGTCTCCATTGTCTCCGATTATGACATGAGCTTTCGATCGCAATTTTGGCAAAGTCTACAAGCAAGCTTGGGAACAAATCTGAACTTCAGCTCGGCTTATCATCCATAAACAGATGGTCAGTCAGAACGAACTGTTCATATCTTGGAGGATATGCTTAGAGCATGTATGTTAGACTTCAAAGGATCGTGGAAAGATCACCTACATCTTGTGGAGTTTTCGTACAACAACAGCTGCCAAGCAAGCATAGGAATGGCACCTTTTGCAGCATTGTATGGAAGGAAGTGTCGATCGCCATTAAGTTGGGACGACATCGGAGATAGGGAACTTCTTGGACCAGAGATGATAGTAGCGACTGTTGATGTGGTTCGTACTATCAGGGAAAGGATGCGCATAGCCCAAGATCGACAGAAGCACTGGGCTGATGCAAAGAGACGTCATCTGGAGTTCCAGCCAGGAGATCATGTGTTCTTGAAGATATCTCCGAACCGCGGAGTGATCCGACTTGGAAGATGGGGTAAGCTATGTCCGAGATATATTGGACCGTTCGACATATTCGAACAAGTCGGTGAAGTGGCATACCGCTTAGCGCTTCCACCTTGAAAACTATACAAAAGTATTTTTACATAAAACCCGCTCAAGTTTTATAAATTACCCTAAGGACCCTAGTAAATATAGGACTTCAATTTACATCTCTACTGTCTGACTCGGGTTTGAGTCTGATCATAATCCGACTTGAATATGATTCAAGTACCGTATAAATCTACAATATTACAATTCAACATGAACACACGAATCCATGAATCCAGTTATCAATCTATTCAACTTGACTGAACCAAAGCATGGATATACTTTCCATTTACATGATTCCAGTTTACATCAATTACATCCGTTACTGATATCATGGTTTCGGTCAGTCATCCAACTATACAACTTATACAATATAATATAACAATACAATCAAAACACTATGGGGCTTAAGGGGTAGATTGGTACGGAAGGTGTTAAAAGTGGCACGAGATAATAAGATTAAGACACCTAACATGAATCCTGTTGCTGTTATACAGTGGCATAACGGTTCCTTGTACTTTCAGTTTGCCCTGGTCTCTAGCATATAGAGACCCCTCTCGTATACACTGGCACCATTTTGTACCAAGGTACAAACAACAGCAATATTCTACAACTTTAAAAGATACATTCTTATTCTGTCTTTGTAGGGTGTTTTTCGTCACCCCATTGAGATGGGAATACGCGCACGCTTGTCAGGCGTACTACAGATTCCCCCTGCCTAGGGTAGGCCGGGGTTTAATGATTGTGGGGATCCGAATCTCCGGCAGCCGCGGACTAAGCTGCCGTTAATTACCCCTCGCCTTTGGGGCGAGGGAACCTCCGATTAACGGGTTAAACTGGTCATGCGAATTCAATGTGCAGTGTGCGTGTGTTCTGTTCTGAAAGGGGGGTTTTGGATATATCGGGAGCCACGCAGAGTTTTTACGGGGGTCCCGCTACCCGGATAGCGGGCTGGGGGTCAAGGGGGCTAGCAGCCCCCTTGCGGGGTGCGGGGCAGCGCCCCGTTAGAAATTTTTTTCTAACAGGGACAGTGTCGTGGAGTACGTGTATGTATAAATTTGTATACATATGTATATGTGTATATATGTACACAAAAGAGGGGGAAAAGACATCCAAGGGATGCGCAGGTGCGCAAGCGCGCGCGCCACGTGTCGGCACGCGGGCGACTTGCGCACTTGCGCAGTTGCGCAAGCGCGCGCGCCACGTGTCGGCACGCGGGCGACTTGCGCACACAACAGGCTTTTAGCCTAAAAAGATTTCTCTGAAGAGAAATCAAAGAGGAGTTAGACTCCTGAGTGTGTGTTTTTTTTTTTTTTTTTTGTTGGGTTAATGGAAGGGTTCTTCTTCTTCCTCCTGTTGCTTGCTGGATCTTGAGGATCAAGAGATGTAAAATCTCAAAATCTCTCCTTTTTAAGATCTGATGGCAGATCCAAGTTCCCCTTTGTGGGTTTTGTGGTGGAAAACTATTTAGTTTTGAAAAAGGAAGAGTAAAACTCTTGATTTAATTCAAGAGAAAGAAGAAGGTTTTGGAACCTTGAAGAAGGAGAAAGAGATCTCAGATCTAGAAATTTCTGGAGAGAGAAAAAAAAGTTATGAGATATTTTCATTATCTTTGCCTTTATAGGCCATACATTTTACACATAGCCCATTGGGCTTCATAAAATGGCATTTTGCCTATCCCATGGGTCATGTGCCATTTCTTTTTGCACATAAGCCATGGGCTTTACAAAAATTTGGCTTTATGCCTATTTTTCTTACATTTATCCGAAAATAAAATAAAAGAAAATGCAACAAAATTATTTATTACAAAATTTTTATCTTGGCATGGGGGGAGACCGGCCGCTTCATGTTCGGGCTCGACCCGGGCATGGGCCTACTGGATCTGGGCTTGGACCCACTTGGCTTGGGGTTGACTTTGATTTTGACTTGGTCAACCGGGGTGTAAATTTTTACCCCAACAAATTGCCCCCCATCAATAAATGCACACCACATATGTGGGTCGTGTGCATGAAATTGATGGATCTTCTTTCACGTGGAGGCGACTTGGTTTGGTTCCCGCTTTTTGGAAAGCTGGCACTGCCCATTTTACGACATGGACGGTCGTTGCTTGACATGTCTCCGAGACGGAGTGTCCGTGATAGACGTTTTCCCTGGCCCGGAGTTATTTGGTTCCCGCTTTGTAGGAATCCTGCGCTGCCCTTTTTGCGACTTGGACGGTCGGTGCTGCCCTTTTCGCGACTTGGACGGTCGGTGCTGCCCTTTTAGCGACGTGGACGGTCGGTTCTGCCCTTTTTGCGACGTGGACGGTCGATGCTGCCCTTTTAGCGACTTGGACGGTCAATGCTGCCCTTTTAGCGACTTGGACGGTCGATGCTGCCCTTTTAGCGACGTGGACGGTCGATGCTGCCCTTTTAGCGACGTGGACGGTCGGTTCTGCCCTTTTAGCGACGTGGACGGTCGGTGCTGCCCTTTTAGCGACGTGGACGGTCGGTGCTGCCCTTTTAGCGACGTGGACGGTCGGTTCTGCCCTTTTTGCGACATGGACGGTCGGTGCTGCCCTTTTAGCGACGTGGACGGTCGGTGCTGCCCTTTTAGCGACGTGGACGGTCGGTTCTGCCCTTTTAGCGACGTGGACGGTCGGTGCTGCCCTTTTAGCGACGTGGACGGTCGGTGCTGCCCTTTTAGCAACGTGGACGGTCGGTTCTGCCCTTTTTGCGACATGGACGGTCGGTGCTGCCCTTTTAGCGACGTGGACGGTCGGTGCTGCCCTTTTAGCGACGTGGACGGTCGATGCTGCCCTTTTAGCGACGTGGACGGTCGGTTCTGCCCTTTTAGCGACGTGGACGGTCGGTGCTGCCCTTTTAGCGACGTGGACGGTCGGTGCTGCCCTTTTAGTGACGTGGACGGTCGGTTCTGCCCTTTTTGCGACATGGACGGTCGGTGCTGCCCTTTTAGTGACGTGGACGGTCGGTGCTGCCCTTTTAGCGACGTGGACGGTCGGTTCTGCCCTTTTAGCGACGTGGACGGTCGGTGCTGCCCTTTTAGCGACGTGGACGGTCGGTGCTGCCCTTTTAGCGACGTGGACGGTCGGTTCTGCCCTTTTTGCGACATGGACGGTCGGTGCTGCCCTTTTAGCGACGTGGACGGTCGGAGTGGAAGTTGACTTGTTGATTTTGATTTGGGTTGACATCAGCATCGCTATACTGGAATATGGTACCAGGAGCGAATCATCATCTGTCATGGAGAGGATTTTGGGATTTTGGTTTTTTGTTTGGCATCTGCATTGCGGCACTGGAATAATGCCAGGAGCAACTCATCATTTGCCCCGAGAGGATTTGGGAGAAATTGGGATTGTTTTACGCCCGTGGATTGTATACGGTTTTGCAGGATGTATGATCCAGACCGTAGGGCCAGAAAAATTTTGGGACTTTGTCGGCGTCTGCATCGCTGCACTGGAATATGGTACCAGGAGCGACTCATCATTCGCCGTTGGGGTATGGGATTTGGAATTTGGTTGGCGTCTGCATCGCTGCACTGGAATATGGTACCAGGAGCGACTCATCATTCGCCATTTGGGGATTGGGGAGCGATGGCTTAGGAGACAGGTTTAGATCCCTATCGCCTAAGGCTTTTCAATTTTATGGGCCGTGAGGGTCCCATAAAAGCATTTCCTCCCTACGAGTCGTAAGGATCCCGCAGGTGTATTTTCTCCTTAAGAGTCGTGAGGACTCCTAAGTGTGTTTTTCCTTTATGAGTCGTAAGGATCCCACAAAGGTTTGTTCTCCTCATGTATCGTGAGGACACATGAGTGGGTCTTATCAATGGAGCATCATTCCCAAAGCGGAGACCGGCCGCGTAACTGGTGATTACGGTGGGGCATGGGTATGATGAGAATTATTTGAGCCCGTGGATTGTATACGATGGTCAATTTGGGGACCCACCGTAGGGCTGGGAGAATTTTGAGAAATTGGATTTTGGTTGGCGTCTGCATCGCTGCACTGGAATATGGTACCAGGAGCGACTCATCATTCGCCGTTGCCCGTTGGGGAATGATGGCTTAGGAGATAGGTTTGGGTCCCTACCACCCAAGGCTTTTCAATTTTATGGGCCGTGAGGGTCCCATAAAAGCATTTTCTCCCTACGAGTCGAAAGGATCTCGTAGGTGTATTTTCTCCTTAGGAATCGTGAGGATTCCTAAGTGTGTTGCTCCTTTGTGAGTCGTAAGGATCTCACGCAGGGGTTTTCTCCTCACAAGGTCGAGAGGACTTTGTGAGTGTATTTCACCTCCTTTCCTTTTTACGAGTTTGCGCCCTTTCGGGTTTTCACAGACTCGCCGGTAGTCCTGCTGTTTTTACTCACGGAGCCCTTTCGGGTTTTCATCCGTGCCCGTTTTGCTTGTGGGCATACCGTTATTATTTTTTTTATTATTATTTTTTTTTCTTTTTTTCTTTTTTTTTTTTTTTGCCGCTGGTGGGACTTTAAAGTAGTCTCACCGGCAGGATTTGGGAGAAAATAGGGGTCATTTACGCCCGTGGATTGTATACGGTTTTGCAGGATGTCTGATCCAGACCGTAGGGCTGATGTGCTCAATTCGCCTGCGACTTGGAGCATTCACGTGTAGTATTTCTTGAGATATCGGCCATTGATGGGTGGCATGGGCCTTTCTCCCTCGGCACTTATTAGTTGGTAGGATCCTCCGTCAAACACTTTCTCGATGACGTATGGTCCTTCCCAGTTTGGCTCGAATTTTCCCTTGGCATGTCGATTGGGGATAATCGGTCTTTTGAGGACCAACACCAATTCACCTTTCTTGAAGGCGCGGAGACGGGTTATCTTGTCATAAGCCCGTGACATTTGGGCTCGGTATAGCTCCAGATTTTGTTGCACCGCGAGCCTCTTTTCTTCGAGGGCATCGAGTTCTTCAAGTCGAAGGAGCACGTTTTCTTCCTCCGTCAACTCATGTTGGACGGCCATTCTTAAGCTCGGAACTTCAACTTCGAGGGGGAGGACCGCCTCCACTCCGAAGAGCAATGAGTATGGAGTGGACTGAGTTGGAGTACGGTGCGTGGTACGATATGCCCACAATGCCTCGTGAAGCTTGAGATTCCAGTCTCTCTTGTTGGCTGAAGCATTTTTCCTCAGAAGCTTGCATAGAGTCTTATTGAAGGCTTCGGCTAGCCCATTGGCTCTTGGATTATAGATGGAGGAATACCTCCAGTCTATCTTGTGCTGAGTAGCGAATCTTGAGACATTGAAGCTCTTGAAAGAAGGCCCGTTGTCAGAAATGATTCTTCTTGGTGTACCGAAGCGGTATAGAATATTATGCTGGAAGAATGTCAGAATATCCTTTGTCTTGACTTCTTTTAGCGGGACAGCTTCAGCCCATCTGGAGAAGTAGTCTGTCGCGGCCAGTATGAACCGGTGGCCTTTAGATGACGGAGGATCAATTGGGCCAACAATGTCGGTGCCCCGGACTTCGAAGGGCCACGACGCCACTGTAGGATGCAATGGATTGGGATGCTTGTGAATAAAATCACCGTGAATTTGGCAGATATAACATTTCTTTGCATGTTCTCCGCAATCCCGTATCATGGTGGGCCAGTAATACCCAAGCCGTTTGATTTGAATTCGCATCTTGGGGCCAGATTGGTGAGCACCGCAAACGCCCGAGTGGACATCTTTCATGACCTTTTGGGCTTCGGCCAATGACAGACACCTGAGCCAGAGTTGGTCATATGACCTGCGGTATAACGTGTCATTTACAAACACGTATCGGAGAGCTCTTTTCTTCAGCTGAATCCTCGCAGATTTTTCTTCGGGCAGCTTGTCATATCGGAGGTACTCTATGAAGGGTTCTCTCCAATCGGGCTCGTCTTGGACGATCGAAGCTTCTTCGGCGGGATCGCTCTTCTGTTCCGCGCTTTCCTCTTCTCGTAGAGAGACTGGGGGTAGAATTTGCCGGCTCCTGACTGTGATCAGAATTTCGTCCATTTCAGGATCAGCCAGTTCCTTGGCCAAGCGAGCGAGTACATCAGCCTTTCCGTTCAACGCTCTAGGGACTCTCGTTAGTTCAATATGAGTGAACCGTTTCATGAGTTCCACCACTCGACCTCTGTACCGAGCTAACTCGGGTTTGTATATCTTATAGTCGCCGCTTACTTGGTTGACGACGAGCTGGGAGTCACCGTAAACTCGTAGCCGACGGATTTCCATTTCTATGGCGAGCTCCAAACCAGCTATCAGAGCTTCATACTCAGCTTCATTGTTTGTCCGAGGCTCGGTGAGAGCAAAAGAACGCCGTAGGGTTCCCATTGATGGTGTGATGAACACCAATCCTATCCCTGCTTTTATCTCCGGGACGCTTGATTTACTAGAGGTTCTTAACGATGAGGCCCCATCGAAGTAGAGCTCCCAACATGGCTTGTCATTCTCGAGATGCAGCACTTGTTCGTCGGGTAACTCACAATTTAGTGGCGACCCTTCTGGTATGGGATGAGCAGCGAGAAAGTCTGCAAGAGCTTGCCCTTTTACTGCTTTCTGAGGAGTGTAAACTATGTCAAACTCAAGTAGCATGACAGCCCATCTTGCCATTCTGCCGGCTAGGCTTGCTTTGGTCATCATGTGTTTGAGCGGGTCGACCTTGGAGATCAGCATAACCCGATGAGCCAGCAGATAGTGCCTCAGCTTCTTCACAGCAAATATCAGAGCCAGGCATTGCTTTTCGATTGGGGAATAGTTGTGTTCCGCCCCGACTAGAGTTCGACTGAGGTAGTAGAGGGCATTTTCCTTTCCCTCCTCGTTATTCTGGGCGAGGAGCGCACCGAGCGACTCATCTAGCGCGGCAGTATAGAGAATCAATGGTTTATTTGGAATGGGAGCGGCCAGCACTGGAGGGTGCAACAAGTATTGTTTGATGCTTTCGAACGCTGCTTGACATTCGATGTCCCAGATAAAAGGAGCTCCTTTCTTCATGAGCTTTGAGAAGGGCCTACATCTCCCTGATAAATTTGAGATAAACCTCCGTATATAAGCAAGCTTACCTTGAAAAGATCTTAGCTGCGTCAGACTCTTCGGAGGGGGCATCTCCATGATGGCCTTTATCTTTGATGGGTCAACTTCGATCCCTCGATGTCGGACTATGAAGCCCAGGAATTTTCCCGATGACACGCCGAAAGCGCACTTCAGAGGATTCATCTTCAGCTCGTATTCCCTCAGTCTGGTGAGAACGGTCCTGAGATCTTGGATATGATCGGCCTTGGCTTTAGTCTTGACGACCAGGTCATCAACATAGCATTCGACGACTTTATGGATTAGGTCATCAAAGATATTAGTCATCGCCCTTTGATATGTAGCACCTGCGTTCTTCAGTCCGAATGGCATTACCTTGTAGCAATATATTCCGATCGGGGTTCGAAATGCTGTGTGCTTCTCATCCTCAGGCGACATCTTGATCTGATTATATCCAGACGAGCCGTCCATAAAGGTGAACAGTTCGTAATTTGAGGTGTCATCGACCATCATTTCCATGACCGGCAGCGGAAAGTCGTCTTTAGGACATGCCTTATTGAGGTCCCTGAAATCGACACAGACTCGGATCTGCCCATTTTTCTTCTTGACTGGGACTATGCATGCGATCCAGTCCGCATATTTCTCTTCTCTGATGAAGCCGGCATCGATGAGTTTCTTGGTTTCCTCGATGACCTTTTCTTCCAACTCCCTTCTCATTCTTCGAGGAGCTTGTTTGACTGGCTTAGCATCAGGAGATATGGCCAACTTATGTACGGCCACCTCAGGGGAAAGGCCAGGCATTTCTTTATACGTCCACGCGAAGCAGTCGACGAATTCGCGCAGCAGGGCAATTATCTGCTCTTTCATTTCCTCCGACAAGAGCGAGCTGATGTAGGTCGGCCTTGGATTATCGGGCGTTCCTAAGTCAATCTCGGTTAGCTCGTCAAAGGTTGCTTGTCCGCCATCTTCGAGCTCTTGAGGAGCTTCTTCTGGCTCGGCTATCTCGTAATCATCATTTGATCTTTCGCTGGCCTCGCCAACATGGATCATGTAGCATGCTTTGGAATCAGGTTGAATGTAACCTATGCCCCGTCTATCTGGAATTCGTCCATCGATGAGTGCTCGGACCTGGGGCGGATACCATAGCCCTTCGTAAAACTTTGCTTCGGACTCCGTTTGATATAACCGGCATCCGCACTTCTTAAAGTATTCCCGCATCTCGGGCGCATAGTATCTGGGATTGAGGACGGCTCTTATGCCTCTCTCATAGGGAAGGCACGCGACAGAAAGATCGTCCGGATGCACAACGGGGTTTGACTTGTAAAACAGGATGCCCTTCTGTCCATTTTTCCTCCCGGGCACGTAGAAAGTTTTCAGCTGGTCCACGGTAGAGACTGACAATGCGTCGAGCTCTTTGCACATCCGTTCCGGCACCCTTGTGATAGCCAGGGACCCTTCTGCGACTTCGAAGGTCTCTCGTAGTTTCGCTTGCTGCATGGGGGGTCGATCTGCACAGCTGTCGCACGACAGGTCCTCCTCCTCTGACTCTTCAGTGTCGCTGCCGAGATGAGGGCGGACTTTACTGCTAGATGGGGCTTCAGCATCAGATTTGTCTGTATCGCTGCCGAAATGAAGGCGAGTTTTACGGAAGGACGGGCTTCCATCGTCGGACTCATCAGTGTCGCTACCGAAATGTGGGCGCACTTGGGCGTTTTTACTTTTGAAAGTGACAACCGGCGCAGATTTGCTTTTGGGTCTCGGGGCCGGTCTATCCTCAGTCAGTTGTGGCTTAGCATTTTGGTGGTTCATAAAGTACCGAGAATCTTCATAGCGGACTTCATGCACACCGAACGGCTGGATGTCTCCGTCAATGCGTCTTTCTTCGCCATTTTTGGTATACTTCATGCATTGATGGAGAGTTGATGGGATGATGCCATAATCGTGGAGCCATGGCCGCCCCAAGAGAATCTTATAAGACGTGTCGGCATCGATCACGTATATCTTAGCTTCAGTTTGCAGATCCCCGAATTTGATTGGCAGAGCTATAGACCCAGAACTTGCTGGCAATTTTGGTTGAAGCCTTGAATGACGATCCTTTCCTTTGACAGGTGTCGGACGTCCATTGACAAACTCTTCAGAGTTCGCAAGTTCATGATGTTCACTGAGGACCCCGGATCAATCAATATACGATTAATTCGATCTCCGTCGCTGTACCCGGTCACGTAAAGCGGCCGATTATGCTCAGCCGTTCCCAGTAGCAAGTCTTCATCCTTAAACGTGACTGCGGCGGCATGCAAAGCGTGCTGGGCTTCTTTCATATTAATTTCCGCAAAGTGGGCCTGATACCGCTCGGGGTTTTGTAGAGCGTGGATGAGAACATCTCTAAGCTCCTTAGATAGGACCAAGGCATCATAGATGCTCAGGAGAGACGGAAGCTTCCGGAGATGCGCCAAGACATTATAGTCCACCGAGGAAGGACTTATGTTTTCATCAGCCGGTTCTCTGCCATCTTCTTCATTAGCGACTTGTTTTTCCTTCCCTTTTGGGGCGTTGCCCTGATTCGGCGGTAGAGCCCTGCCGCTTCTGAGCTGGATTTGATTGGTCGTTGTGGCGAGCTCCTCATCCTCTTCGGGAAAACAAAGATCATCCTCGGAGTCGCTGCCAAGATGGATGGCGTAGCAGGTCACTACTGGGATCTCTTTATTGGAGTCTTCTTCTAACTCCTCCCGAATTTCAGCCGCCTGTACAGGGAAGAACTCCTTCAATTGAATCAATGTTCTTTCCTTTTGTTCATATTCTTCGAGAGAATCGATATATTTTTGAATGGTTAATCTCCCTGCAGACTCTTTTTCGCGCCGAGCTGCACTTTTCTTCTTCTTCAGCTTCTTGGATTTTGAGCCTGATGGAGCCGCATTGGCAGCTGGACTGGTAGGCTTCTTTTGCCCTTCCCATTCCGTCCTGGGTTCTTTCCGAAGTAGCTTTATCATCTTCTTCGTCTTATTAGATATGTGCGTACTCCACGGAGGCTGCGATGAGTCGGTTTCGTTTGTCGGGGCAGCGGGTTCAGCTGTCTGTTCCCAGAAGGCTTCAACTTCTGTCTGTATAAAGTTGGCGGTCGCAACTTGATTGTTCACCAACACGCTTTTGGACAGCTCGATCTCTCCAGCCTTGTACTGCTTCTCGACCCAATCCTTGAAGATATAGCAATCCTCGATCGCATGGCTCACTACTCGGTGGTACGGGCAATACAGAGGATTGTCGGTCAATTTTGCTTCTTGGGGTCTTTTCGACTCCGGCAATTGTAAGCCGTTGTTCAAGGCATCTTTAAATATCTTACGGACCTTGTCCCTTCTGAAAGAGTAAACCTTGTTCTTCTTCTCTTCTAGGGAAGGCCCATCTCCTCCCAGCAATGGCTTTCGAGACCGGTTGGTTTTGGATTCGCCCGCCCTTCGCTTTTCTTCATTGTCGGAGGCATTGAAGACATTGGTACTGCTGGAACTCCCGCTTCTACGGTTGTCGTCCCGCTTGCTTTTCCAGGTTTTGTCTCTCTGAGAGTCCGGCGGGGACTCTTGCTTCGAGCGTTCTAGCATTTGGACTTTCTTGGTTAGCTCCTGAAATGTCTTGAGGCCCGCTGTACACAAGAATGGGACCATCCAATTGCTGAGGTTCCCAATGAGAAGGCTGACGGACTGGTCCTGCTCCAGCGGCGGTTCGCACTTGACTGTGAGATTACGCCATCGGGCGATAAAGTCGGTGTTGCTTTCATTCTTCCCCGGCTTGGTCCTCACAAGGTCGGCAATGGAGATTTTATCACTGACGCTCATGAACCTTTGCCGGAACAGAGACTCCATTTGGGCGAAGGTAATGACGGACCCGTCTGGTATACTCGCATACCAGTCGAAGGCGACGCCGGTCAGGCTGTTGACAAACTGACGAAGAAGGAGCGCGTCATTGCCCCCTGTATTTCCGCACGATGCTTTAAAGTGGGCGACGTGCTGATTTGCATTCCCCGTTCCATCAAATCTTCCGAACTTAGGAATGACGTAGCCGCTTGGGAACTCAATCAGATCGTACTGCGCAGGGTATGGCCGCCCACTACTGCCGATTTCTTTCTGAGCTTCAGCTTCGGCCACCAATGTTTTAACCTTGCTGGTGACCAAATCCATTATCCGATCCTGAGTTAGCGGGATAGTGCTATCTGGGGCCAAGGAGTCCCCAGAAGCGGAGTGTGGCCGGCTTTCATGTGGCTCGACCAGTCTTGGACCCGAAGGAACAGGCATTGGCTGCCTCGGATTGTCATCACCCGGCTGATTACCGGCGGCTTGTGCTTGATTGGGAGGCGCTCGAGCAATTTGAGCCGTAAGCTGCATCACCACGTTCGTTAAGTCGTCAATCTTCGAATAGAGCTTGGCCATCTCTTTATCTTTGCTCCTGAGCTGTTTTCGAAGCTCTTGAAGCAGCTCTTGCTCCGCAGTCCTGGGGCGGAAAGTCGGCTCTTCCTCGCTGTCCGAGCTTGACTCTGCATGGACCGAGGGGTCTTTCTGCCTATCATCCTCATCGAGAGGGTTTTCTTCATCCAGCAGGGGCGGCTGTTCTTGGGCAGCGGCAACCACATTCGGGCTAGATTGAGCTTGGGATGTGGTGGCCCCATCCTTGCTTTTGCTGCGAAGGTTGTCGCTGGGGCGTCCTCCCGCCATATAGACCGTATGGATGATATATCCGGCCGTCTTTCTATCATTGGCAGTTGATTTCATGGATTGCTGTCTTGACCCCCTTGTTTCGGTTGTTGGCAGTCGATTGAAGGCGGCTGGCTTAACCAGTTTCTTGAATGGTGATGGCGCATCTTTTCTGGGTTTTCCCCGCTGCTTTCGTGCGGCACAGAGCGCTTGATAGACTCTTGAAGAGATAGTGTCGTACTTTTTCTGTTGGGGCGGGGACACGTCTCTTTGTGGCACTGTTCGGACCGCTGTCTTCTTGATTCTGGCGGTCATGGCGTTTTTCTGAACCCACTTCAGAGGCTCGAAGGAATTGCTGATTCTTACGTCCGACTCAGCCGTCGTCGCGGGGAAACCCTGCACTTGGAACTTCACATGATTCCATTTGGCCGAAGCCTTGGCCCTCTTGTTGGCTCGATACCTGAGCCGCTTCTGCCTTAACTTTTCTGTTCTAAGCACCTGGCAGACTTCAACTCTTTGGGAAGACGTCGCAGACCGGGCGATGGAAGGCCTTGGAGATACGCTCGATTGTGCATTTGTTGGAGTAATCGCGTGAGCTCGTCCGCAACATTGGATGTTGCCCTTTGTACCGGAGTTCTTGCCCCCCGCTGGAGCACCAGAGAATCGTTCACACACCGTCTTGAGTTTCGGTTGTGGTGCCTTGGCGATCACGACATTCGGCCTCTTGCCCCTCGAGACCGGCTTGGCCACCTGTTCCGCTGGGATCTCTGCCAGATGAGCGCTCCCGGCAGGGTAGATGATGACGGAGCCAAACTGGCGGGGCGGTTCCTCCCATTGTCGACTGAGGCTTGCGGGGAGAACCACACGAGCGTTGATCTTGACCACGTACGGAATCGGGGTCGCTTTGGAAGTTGAATTCGTCTGGGAAGACATTGTCGTTGAAGGTTGATTGCTGCACGAAAAAAAAACATCATTTCAGTATAGGCAATCGATATGTATATTGATTGAGTTCGTATGAACGTTTAACCCGAAATATGGAAGGAGAGATTGGTCCCACCGGGCGTGCCAGATTCTGTAGGGTGTTTTTCGTCACCCCATTGAGATGGGAATACGCGCACGCTTGTCAGGCGTACTACAGATTCCCCCTGCCTAGGGTAGGCCGGGGTTTAATGATTGTGGGGATCCGAATCTCCGGCAGCCGCGGACTAAGCTGCCGTTAATTACCCCTCGCCTTTGGGGCGAGGGAACCTCCGATTAACGGGTTAAACTGGTCATGCGAATTCAATGTGCAGTGTGCGTGTGTTCTGTTCTGAAAGGGGGGTTTTGGATATATCGGGAGCCACGCAGAGTTTTTACGGGGGTCCCGCTACCCGGATAGCGGGCTGGGGGTTAAGGGGGCTAGCAGCCCCCTTGCGGGGTGCGGGGCAGCGCCCCGTTAGAAATTTTTTTCTAACAGGGACAGTGTCGTGGAGTACGTGTATGTATAAATTTGTATACATATGTATATGTGTATATATGTACACAAAAGAGGGGGAAAAGACATCCAAGGGATGCGCAGGTGCGCAAGCGCGCGCGCCACGTGTCGGCACGCGGGCGACTTGCGCACTTGCGCAGTTGCGCAAGCGCGCGCGCCACGTGTCGGCACGCGGGCGACTTGCGCACTTGCGCAGTTGCGCAAGCGCGCGCGCCACGTGTCGGCACGCGGGCGACTTGCGCACTTGCGCAGTTGCGCAAGCGCGCGCGCCACGTGTCGGCACGCGGACGACTTGCGCACACAACAGGCTTTTAGCCTAAAAAGATTTCTCTGAAGAGAAATCAAAGAGGAGTTAGACTCCTGAGTGTGTGTTTTTTTTTTTTTTTTTTTGTTGGGTTAATGGAAGGGTTCTTCTTCTTCCTCCTGTTGCTTGCTGGATCTTGAGGATCAAGAGATGTAAAATCTCAAAATCTCTCCTTTTTAAGATCTGATGGCAGATCCAAGTTCCCCTTTGTGGGTTTTGTGGTGGAAAACTATTTAGTTTTGAAAAAGGAAGAGTAAAACTCTTGATTTAATTCAAGAGAAAGAAGAAGGTTTTGGAACCTTGAAGAAGGAGAAAGAGATCTCAGATCTAGAAATTTCTGGAGAGAGAAAAAAAAGTTATGAGATATTTTCATTATCTTTGCCTTTATAGGCCATACATTTTACACATAGCCCCTTGGGCTTCATAAAATGGCATTTTGCCTATCCCATGGGTCATGTGCCATTTCTTTTTGCACATAAGCCATGGGCTTTACAAAAATTTGGCTTTATGCCTATTTTTCTTACATTTATCCGAAAATAAAATAAAAGAAAATGCAACAAAATTATTTATTACAAAATTTTTATCTTGGCATGGGGGGAGACCGGCCGCTTCATGTTCGGGCTCGACCCGGGCATGGGCCTACTGGATCTGGGCTTGGACCCACTTGGCTTGGGGTTGACTTTGATTTTGACTTGGTCAACCGGGGTGTAAATTTTTACCCCAACAGTCTTTTCTATATCTCCCTTAACTTTGGGACTTACCGAGCGACCTGTTCGCTGACGACATTCTATTTCTTTCTTCTTTGAATGTCGTCAGGTGATCTGGACACAGCAGAGATCGAGCCCACCATTGAAGACTTGGATCAGTTCCTTGAAGACCTCGAGCTCTAGACATTGTACATTTCCATTCAGTACCTTTAATTTCTTGTTATGCCATTGTTTAGGCATCGTTTTTACTTCAGTTGTATTTCCTTTTCATCCATTGTACAAAAGAATGTTAATAAATAAAGTTGCTGTTATTTTTATATCTCTTGTCTCTTGTGATTACTTTTATATTGCTTAGATACGCTTAGCGTATTTACTTCACAGTAAATACGTAGCGGACCAGTCGCATCCCCTTCGCCATATGCCGGGAAGCGGGGCGTGACAAATATGGTACCAGGAGTGACTCATCATTCGCTGTCTGGGGATTTGGATTTTGGTTGGCGTCTGCATCGCTGCAATGGAATATGGTATCAGGAGCGACTCATTATTCGTCGTTGGGATATGGATTTTGGTTGGCGTCTGCATCGCTGCACTGGAATATGGTACCAGGAGCGACTCATCATTCGCCATTGGGATATGGATTTTGGTTGGCGTCTGTATCGCTGCACTGGAATATGGTATCAGGAGCGACTCATCATTCACCATTGGGACATTCAGAGATTTGAAATTTTGGTTGGCGTCTGCATCGCTGCACTGGAATATGGTAGCAGGAGTGACTCATCATTCGCCATTCGGAGGTTTTTTTTACCGCAATTGCTCTATCATTTCAGCTTTTCTTATCACGAAGGTCGCGATTGCCCTATCATTTCAGCTATTTATTCGCTGTTTCCCCATCATTTCGGCTTTATTTTTCATTTTTATTTTACTTGCTGAATTTTATTGCAAGTCGCCCCATCATTTCGGCTTTTTTTAATTTATTTATTTACACATTTTTTTACATCCTCAGTTTAACGACTTAGAGGTCGATTGTTCCCAGTTTAACGATGTGATGGTCGACTGTTCCTAGTTTAACGACGTGGTGGTCATGTGTTGGAGTCTGGGCTCGATTTTGCAGGAACCACGGGCTCCTTTGGCTTAATTGCATAAGCGTGCTCTTCGTCATCTAGACCGAGCCGGTGTTGGATGGCAACAACTACGTCATCATCATAGCTATAAAGCATAGGAGGACTTGTTCCTCTAAGCTCCATCGTGTAGACCGTATGGGTTGTGTACCCCACTATTGCTTCTTCATCGGCAATGCTGCTCATTGGGCTTTTGGCTTGTCGCCTTGGTCCGCTCTTTTCAGAGAAAGGCAGATGTTTAAGAGAATCGGGTTCACGAAGGACTTCGGTCTCCGTTTGTATGAAATTGGCAGTCGCAGCTTGACTGTTTGTTAACATGCTTTTAGACAGTTCTATCTCTCCTGCCTTGTATTGCTTTTCGACCCAATCTTTGAAGACAAAACAGTCCTCAATGGCATGACCTATCATTCTGTGATAGGGGCAGTATTTGGGGTCATCGGTCATATTCGCTTCTTGCGGTTTTTTTGATTCTGGCAATTGTAGACCGTTTCTTAGGGCGTCTTTAAATATTTTACGGACTTTGTCCCTTCTGAAGGAATAGAACTGAAAGTCGACCCTAGCACCACCATGTGGTTTTAGTAGCATCAAGCATGCCAAATTTTAATTTTTATTAGGTGCTAAGTTAGACTATACAAGATCTTTGCTAGAATATTAGGGTTTGCTATAAAACCATCAAGAAGGGAAGGAGGTTATACCAACGTAGATCGAGTCCTTTACTTCACATGCTCCGTGTAGTAGTCTCGCCACTCCACTGGGCTCCACTTGAGGCTTTGGACGGACTTCCTCCGATGACCTTCGTGCAGAAGATGATCCATGCGAAGTCCCTCCAACTCAAGCTACCTCTACACTAAACTCTTTAGCGTAGTAAACATGCTACACTCGATCGCTAGTCAAGTGTAGGATGGTGAAGTCGGGGATGTTAAAAGCTCACAAGTTTGTGTTCAAGCTTCATGGTTCACATCACATATGAGGGTTAAAGCTTGAACTATAACAATTGAGGAAGAAGAAGAAGCTAGAGAGCAACCATAGGAGCAACTCATGAAAAATGGCTAAGTGTTGAGAATGAACTTAGAATGAATGGCAGCACTTGACCCCTACTCATTCAAGCATGGAATTTTGCAATATAAAATTGCAACCATACTTGAATAGTGAGTCAAGATGAATAAACAAATATAAATTCCATGCTTGCAACCATGCTCTCATTTTCCACCGCATTTCTATTTTCACAAAATAGAATTTTATGCCATGCTTCATTATATATATATATATATATATATATATATCAATATATATATTATGAAGAATAATTAGTGAGCTAATGATATTAGTTAAGATATATGTAGGGTTGTATAGCACGACAACAATGTTTAGCAAGGCATCACATATGTCATTTTATAAAAATAAGGGGTGCTATGTAACCCTAACCAAGATCATAACTAGAGAATTAGGGTAAACTTAACAAGTAAACAACTTTACTTCTAAGAGTTAGGGATTACAACCTTTGTAGTCCGTTTCTTCGCTTCATAAGCTCCATGTTGAGGTCCCTTCACTGCGATCATCAAGTACCCGGATTCTAGAGAGGCTCCATGAAGAGAAAGATGCAAGCTTGCTTCCAATCTTCAACTACTAAGATGATCTATCTTGAAGAATCTCAAACCCAAGCTCTTGCTTCACTAATCAAGTATTAGCAAAGCAAACACCCTAATCTAAGTGGCTAGAATAGATGAGGATGATGAAGTAGGAATTTAGCTCTCTTTTGTTTTCAATTTCTCACTTTATTTCATCACATCACAAAAAGCTACAAAGGTTTTTTCAAGAGGAAGAAGAAGAAGAATTTCTTTTGTGATGAATAATGAATTGTTGTATAAGGTTAGAATTGCAACCATGGGTTAAAGAATGATAAAGTTAACCCTTGTAGAGAATAAACTAGATGCTAAGGTTTGGGTTGGGTTAATAAATATCAACACAAAATATCTAAGCTAAAGACAAAAGAAAGCTTCATGAAAAAGCTAACCCAAATCCAAACCCTAACTTGTTTAAATTCCACTAAGTATGTTGCATTTGTAACCCTAACTTGTTACAATAATATATATCACATATACAATATATTTTGTAACAAAAGAAAATAATACAATTAACATATATCTCATATATATCAATGTATTATCCATGTAAGCAAAAGAATCTTTAAGTGAGCTTATATTAGTTAATGTAATGTAATATATCAAATATATAATTATACATTAAATTATTAATCAACACTTGATCCGATAATCCGGCTATTTCATAAATAACCGACTAATATAATCTGTATCAGTTCATCGAATCAACACTTGATCCGATGACCCGGCTATATCACATATACCCGGCCAATATCACATATCGCGAGAATCTAATATGGTATCACATACACGTATTAATCTCGATCCCGCACATATCACATATGTGCACCTACTCCATTTTGCCTGAGCCAGGAAACCTCTGTGTAGGACTCTAAAGAATCGTCAATATGCCGGTAGTAGGTGATGATCATATCAAAACACCCACAAGCTGCAAGCGGTCAGCTAAACGTAACAGCCACCCGTGTATTGAGCAATCAGAAGATCAACAAGAAAGCCTGTACATTCTCCTACGAATCCAATTAGTAATACTCCCGTACAGTCCGGTCTCTTCTTCTGATATGTTGCATATCCAGTCTAGGGTTGGTAAACGTCAGACCCCAGTAACCGATAAGTCGTGTCGATATGAAGTCCATAACCGTTCGAGAAACTACTGATAACACTTACCAGTAAATCTCAGCAACCCTGGCCAGCGATTTCCAGTTATAGCAAATCGAACACAGCGCAACATCAACTCCCTATACCGGGAGAGACGAACCCCCTCCTATCGCTCAATGCCTCCATGTGATTCGGGACTGTACCCAAAAGCCACCATTTTGCATGCCCTCTTGGACGTGGTATGATGGAAATTAAAGCACAGTGGGAATCACACAAGACACTATGACGATCTCGGGTCTACAGACTAACCTGTACCAGTGTCACCAGAGAACTGCCATCTGACGTGAGGTATAATACCATCTGGGAGTTCTCGGCGAGTCTGTCCAGTGTACCCAGTCTCCACTGAGCACCCTTATACTATCTCTGATGTCAAACATCAATAGATATGGGATTATCCATCGCCCATCTGCATGGGTCTAGAAGCATACGCTAGCCTACTCTGGTATATCGATGCCCTGTCTCGATACACCTGCGACTAGGACCATTTGAAGGATGTACTTAGCGACTACACTGTCCCCACTAGTATGATCTGCATCATAGTCCTGGTAGTCAAGTACTCATCCTAAGGGCTTTATCAACATGTAACATAAAGACTATCAGAGTATATGTTAAGATAAAGAGCAACCAGATAGCATACTATCATGTCGAGCAAGAAAGTCCTCCATATATATGTCCAAGCATCCACTACAATATACATCGCATGTATAGTAATGGCCTCTAGGGCATACATATCACTAACAATCTCCCACTTGCACTAGGGCCATCTGTTGTAGTATCTCATACCCAACAATCAGCTGTGGTTGAAGTATCTCATACTCAACCATCCCATAAAAGTCTCTACTGGGAATTAGGCCTTTGTAAGTGGATTCGCGCTGTTTTCCTCTGCGTCTACTCTCCTTACCTCGATCTCCCTTGAGATCAACCATCTCCATGATCAGGTGATACTGCCTTAGAATATGTCTGGATCACAGATGGGACGGGGTTTCCTTGGCAAAAATCCAAAACTCCATTGTCACGCAATGGTAGGAACGAAGTTCATCTCATGAACTAGTATACATCCAGACTATTTCTTTGGTAGCATCCTTGGTAGTGATTTATCCTGCCTTTATCGTCTAGTTTGTCACGGTATCTAGTGTGGAACTCTTCCAACATACCGTCCCTCCACTGAGGGTAAAGACAATGCCTGTGACTGACATTCAGTCAACCTTACCACCCTGGAAGCTTTCCGGTGATTCTCCCCAGGATCGATTGATACCATCTCACTACATCTAGTGAGAATCTTAACATTCAATTTGATCTTTCTCATAGATCCAAAACCAGGATTTATGAGGCATCACCTTGATCCTATATAGAGAATCCTTGTGATAAGAGGAGATTGACCGAGTGTAGCATAGGAAACTCTTTTCCTATCAAGAGTATGTCATCCACGTACAAAACGAGGATCACCACCATACTCTCTACTACCTTTTTGTATATACAAGATTCATCTACCATTTTGATGAAGTCAAAATCTTTGACTATCCCATCAAAACAGACGTTCCATCTCCGCGATGCCTGCTTTATCCCATAAAGCAACTTGCATATGTTTCCGCTGCGCCCACTGTCTATGAAGCCCTCTGGCTGTGTACTTATAGATGCTCTCTTCTAAATCACCATTTAGAAAAGCAGTCATGACACCGAACCGCCAGATATCGTAGTTATGGTATGTAGCAATGGCAAGTAGGATCTAGATGGACATAAGCATAGCTTTGAAAGTCTTAACATTTCCATGTACACCAAGTAATCTTCTCATAATATATTTGCTTCCGATGGGGATTTAACCCTTCAGATAAAGCAACCAAAGTCCATACTTTGTTGGTGTATATGGATTCCATCTCAGATCACTAAGCATCCAGATATTCTTACAGAGTCCCCACTCTTGATGGCCTGCTTGAAACAAGTTAGGTCATCATCTCATGATGCATTCCTCGCTCCCACTGTCATAGAGAAACCGAAGTATCTTTCATGTAGATGAGGAACCCTACTAGATCGGCGGATAGGCTGATGTTCGTTAGAAACTATTGAATCCTTCGGGTTTACCAAATCATCATCTGCAGTTTGTACAGCTGGAACCTTTTCCAGTTCTACCTCATGACCACTAATTTCTTCACAAGAAATTCCCTTTCCAAAAGGTGGCATGCTGAGAAACAAAACACCTTTTGCTCCCCAGTCTGGTAGAAGATATTCCCTTCCGAATGCTTGGGATATCCAACTGTTGGAGATAGTGCCCTCAGAGTCAATTATTGGATCACAGGCACGTGATTGCAATGATTGAGAGAGGACCTATACCGGTAGGACAGTCTTACTCAAGATGATAGTATGCTATCTGGTTTATCTTTATCATCGTGTACTGTTTTAGGTGATCTTACAGGTCACTATTGCACGTTGATAGAGCCCTTAGGATTCTTGCTTGACGGCCAGCAGTATGATGGCGATCATATACGTGGGAGCTGGGGTCTATAAGCACATCATTAAAAGGTCCCTAATCGTGGGAGTTTTCGAAACAGGGCATCGATACTCCAGAGTAGACTAGTGTATACAGTCGAGACCCCGACGAGGGGCGGTGGCCGGTCTCACAAGCCACTGGTGTCAGTTGGTTCACCTAAGATGTATACAGGCGCTCATTGTGTTATGAGTACACCGGACATGACGCGCCGGGAACATGCTAGTTGGTCTTATACCTGACGTCAGATAGCAGTTCCCTGGTGACATGTGTACAGGTTAGTTCATCGACCTGAGATCGTCATTTGTCTCGTGTGAGTTCCCACTGTGCTTTGATTACGACCCTACCACGGCTCAAAGGAGTCGTGCAAACAGGTTTTAGTTGGGTACAGTCCCGAGCCACATGGAGGCAGTGAGCGGATCTGTAGGGGTTCGTCTCTCCCGGTATTGGGGGTGAGATCGCGCTATATCTAGGAGAGCCATTACACAAAGCCCTCGGCCGAGGCAAGAGATTTACTGGTAGGTATTCCAATAGTATCTCAGGGTGTTCTGGGCTACACTCCGACATGACTTGTACCGCTTTTGGGGGTCTGACTTTTACCAACCCCCTAGGCCCGCCATGCGATGCTCATAGACGACCGGACCGGACTGTACGGATATTATCATTGACAGGCTCAGTAGGGTGTCAGGATGAGTACGCTCACAGACGTCCCTTTTGATCAATACCCGGTAGCCCGTTACGTATGGCTAATACCTCTGACGTGCTAGTGGTTAAATCCACAGCCAAGGTATTGACGAGTCTTTAGAGTCCCCTGCAGACAGTTTCTCAAGTTTCGGGCGAAACGCTGTAGAGGCCGTATGGAGATATGGCAGGGTTCGATCAGATACGTGCGGTATTGCATGGATCATGATCGGACGGATAATACTAGCGGGCTTTGGTTTAAGCCGGATCCTAGTATTGTACAGTGCAGATTTTGTCTCTTTGCATTTGTATTCGGCCGGAATACAAATATGGGTATGTATATACGGTCGCGGGGTTTTCCTGTAATTTATTACGGGATCAGTTTTTTGAAGTTGCCAGTTTTCATTCCGTTTCAGCCAGTTTTCCTTTCTTCCTTTCATTGGCTGATTATTGATGGAGGGTCTAATTTGCATATTTGCAAATTAGCAATTGTGGAGGGGTTTTTAGTGATTTGTGGATTCATGATGGTTCTTTGCATCATGAGATTCTTTTTGCATCACTTGGTTTGCATTAATGAGATAAGATTTGATTAGAATTAGATGTGACATTATAACCTCATTATCTTCACATTTCTTATGGTTACCTACTCACTCCTCTTGTGCTCATCCCCCCTTGTATATTTTCCCTCCTCATTCTTGTAGGGGCCGGCCACTTTTAGAGAGAGGGGGAGATTGGGATTCATTTGGTGTGGGGAAAATTAGTTCATCTCATATTCTTTGCTTGCCACAAAAAATTCCATAGTTCATTTCCTCCATCAAAAGGCAACTTCACAATCCCATGAGACAAACATTACTACACTTAGCCTACAGCATCCTTGGACACGTCGACTCGCCAACTTCGTGCTCGAGTTGCCTCGGTCCAGAGGTGGGAGCCCGTAAAAGAACCTGGCGATGTGGTGCCCGTTCCGACGAGGAGATGAAGACCGGAGATTCCGCGAGGAGATCGGAGTGGAGGCCGAAGACCGAAGGACACGGATCGCTCGGTATAGCATTCTATCCCGTCTCTTGTTAGCTAGCATTAGGTTAATAGTTACGATCCGGGGTTTTAGGATGCGGTAGTGCCGGTTTTCAAGTCAAGAAAAAATTTTGTTTCCGCATTTTGGCCGAGGAAAGACGACCGGGGCGCTACCGTAGTCCTACATGGTATCAGAGCCACGCCATTAACCTAGTCTAGCTTTCTCTAACGTGTTTAAAGTATCGATCGAACAAAATTTCCGAAACCGCGTTTTCATTTCATCAGTTTCTGTCGATTTTTTGCAGTGCTCAAAAAATTATTTGGTACATGTCAAAAAATCGTGCAGGGTTTTTTTATGCATTCTGTGAAAATTTGGTAGATTGATTCCTCAGGACCGCCGCGGAACCGCAGCCAAACCCTAGTTATGGTCGCGGTTCCGCGGCCATTATTGCTCTTCATTGGACAAATTTCTACAGTGGCTCTCTGACTTGGGGACCACTTCGGGAAATTTAGTCGATCGAAAATTTTAAACATGTTAGTTCACAGTATTTACATTATTTCTGCGACCGTGAATGTCATTTGATCGGTAAATCCTGCCTAATTGCTATATCCCTTTTAGACGGATTTGCGAACGTGACATTCACGTTAATGTTCTGTGTTGTGCTGTGATGTTGCGGATCTGTCGTGGTGGATAGCCTGGATGCAATGGTAATACAGTTTGGTTGTTTATGTACATTTGATATTGTGGGGCGAGCGTCCGACATGTGGATTGCCGTCACTGCCTGTTTGTATATTATTCTTTTGGGGCACGACCGGGCTGAGGTCGATGCACCCATTGTATATATTTTACTTTCTGTACTAGGATTACCCCACGGAGGGGTGCACGGGTAGCCGGGTTCTAGAGGGCAACGGGCCCGTATCTCATGGTGTTGAGACGGAGGGGGCTTCACTCTAGAATTGGCAGGCTATTCGCCGCACTCATAGGGGGTACAGGTTGACCCAAGGAGGGGTGCCCAAGTTACCGGATTCCGTGAAGTGCTGGGTGGTCCATTCACGTTGCTGAAGGGGGCTGCCTCGCTTCAGGTTTTGGCGGGTGACTTGCCGCGCCCGTAGGGGTCTAGGATTTCATTGCGCAGGCTATCTACACGACCAGGGGAACGTCAGGTTTCAGCAGCGGCTCTGTGAAACCCGGGGCTTCCGGATTATCTGTATTGTTCTGTGATGCTTATTACATTTCTGTGATGTTGCATTTTATCACGCCTTGAGCGATTATTATATATTGATATATACACTAGTAGATGTTGTATATGTTTTGCATCCGCTCTAGTCCTGTCCCCACTCTGTCGTTAGTTAAGTAACCTAACGGGTAATGACGGGACCAAGTGGCGAATGCGGATGGCATATACGTACATCATTATTTTCGTTCTTTTGTGGTGTGATCAATTGATGGGACTGCGTTGATTCGGATCAATGCAAGCTAAACAAACCTATTCTGGTGTTGTTGGAACAATTTTTCAAAAAGCTGTTATTGCAAAGACGTTCTCTTTTTTTGCACAGTGGTATTCGGTTATGAATATCCAGCACCTCAGTCGATGAGGCAAGCGCCGAGATCCCTTCACCGGGAGTGACCCATTAGACAGAATTTTGCGTCAGGGCAATAACTTCACTATAGTTGATTACTTTTTCTTTGCATCATGGTATTCAGTTGGAATATCCTGCACCTCATTCTACGGGGAAAGAGCCGAGATCTCTTCACCGGGAGTGACCTCTTTAGCAAAGGTTTTTGTCACTATATTTTATAAAAAGCTATGCAGTTCCTTCAACGATATCAAGTTCATTACGTTAAAGGTTTTTCGCCAAAAACCAGTCGTAGCCCTCCATCATTTCTTACAGGTATTACTTAGTATTCATGCTGTGTATGTTGACCTCTGTCAAGGCACAGTGATTGGTAGCTGAGTAATGCTTGTTTGTTGCATAAATGGGATTATTTAGGACAGTCGCACAGTCATTTTGACCTCTGTCAAGGGCACGTGCGGGTGGGTCTAAGTTAATCAAGGACAATGACGGGTTGAACTTGACTTGTGACTTATGATATGTTGACCTCTGTCAAGGTCATAAGCCGCTTGGGGTAAAAACACACATCGGGAGTTTCTAAAGAAACTGAAACTTGCCAGGCAAGCACATACCTTCTGGAGTGTGATAACGTGAGTGGATTCCATCACGTTATCATGCGATGATTGTTGGATCCCGATTCCCACTGATGAGTTGGTTTACTCCTCGGGTGATCCCGACTAATTCTTCTTTCAGGTTTGGAGGAGAATTTGACGTTACAGTGGGAGGTTTCCTAATTAGATATTAGATAAAGTGATAACCATTTTGATCTAGGTTAGAGTGCATGCTGAGTGTTTTCTTTTCTCTCTTTCTTTGGCAGCGACTATGGCCCGACCCTTGACTATGACTCAGTGACCAAGTTGACCGAACCTTCTTATAAGACTGGCTTTTGGATTGTCAGAGTTGCATACCTCATTGCCACTCTTACTTTTACCCTTTTCTCCAGGACACCCCGTATTACTACGAACGTCCACTTCCATTGGATAAAACCATCGTATGGTTATATACGAACTCGAAGGAATTTATTCGAGGATGGTTTCCGGTTCTGGAGAAAACGAATAGGACTATTCAGTTGTCTTTTCCTTTTACCTTTTCTCAGGTTGCGAGTGCTCCTTGGATTAGGACAGTACACCTATTACGCTTATTGGATAGTCTTCTTCCAAACCATAGGTAGGTGTCGACCGGTAGGGAATGAAGAAAACCAATTAGCCTAACGATGGTGTGCAGAAGGTATTAAGTAAAGACAAATAAAGGGATTAGTATGAGGGCAAAGTAAACTGCGACTGCTATTCACGACCAAACCAAGTATTTCTTCGCCAATCCTACATCACCTTTGTATTTCTCCAGAACGCTCCGTATCACTACGAAGATCCACAGTTTATTGGATACTCCAACGTATGGTTATATACGAACTCGAAAGGAACTTGTTCCAGTTCGGGGATGGATTCTGGTTCAGGAGAAATAGGAATAAGGTTTATTCAGTTGTCTTTTATCTTTACCTTCTCTCGCATTGCGAGTGCTCCTAGGATTAGGACAGCACACCCATTATGCTTATTGGATAGTCTTCTTCCAAACCATAGGCTGGTGTCGAACGGTAGGGAAGGAAGGAAACCATTTAGCCTAAAGGGGTGTACAGAAGGTAACGACCAAAGACATATAAAGGGATTTGGAGAGGTGGCAAAGAAATATACGGTTGCAGTTGTGAATCTGGATAGTGGAAGAGGCATTACTAGGAATACCCGCATACCCCTTCGAAACATTTACATGTTTCAGTTTCACTGTGTACTGTTAATAGAAAATTGATTTCCCAATCAGACACTTGCTCCAGGGTATGTATTTACCAGGTATGATTCTCACATCTGTATGGTTTTACAGATGATGGGTGTGAGTAAGTTATTGGGAATTAGGTGATCATCCTCATTATATCGGAATTCGTTGTAATTGATGATATTTGAGAAAATCACCTGGGCTGTTTGCCGGACGACAAATATTTGGTTTTGAATATTCGCTGTTATGCGCCGATTTCAAATTGATATATCTGTACGTCTATTTTCATAGAGTGAGATATACTTTTTTGAAATTATGTCTATGACATTTACCTATATCAGTGGATGGTTAGGTAAGGAGTATTAAACAGCGGTGTAATTCTTCTTAACCATAGGTACAGTTTTCAACCTACAACACACAGGGAATGAGTTATTAAACTCAAGCGACTTATACAGAGTATTGTATATTGTCCAGCGTCCATGAGGACAGAGGGGTTGGTACTCGCACTACATTCTGTTTACTTGTGACTTCTCTAGTTCTTAGACATGTGTTTCATAGAAATGCAAGGTCTAAGTTTTGAGAAGTTATAGGTATAAGAGTAAAGTAGAGAACCAGATGTTACAAGTATCGGGATTCTTCAAGGCGATCGAAGATGTAGATACTTGTGTATGGTATTCAGTTGATAGTAATGATTATGAGACTTGCTCCTCTTTCAGGTTACTCATATCTGGATGTATTCCTAAGTTGAGTAATGCTGATCGGCCTCTCTCCATTTAGTTGACATGCACTGGAGACAGCTGCATGATTTGAATCTGGTTCCAATTAAATCAGTGCCTCTGTTTCTGTATTGGATATGGAACAGTTCATATCTTGACGATGTTAAGGTACGGGGAGTTTTCCGGCTTATGCTTAAAACCAGACTCTGGATAACTCAAGGCACGTTTCTGTAATGGCTGTTTGTGGGTTGACCCGGGCTATGACGAGGGTTGACTTTCTACCATCTGGAAGATCAATAGTGATATTGTTCTAGACTCGCCACAGTTTTAATAAAAATGGATTTTTCAGAAAACAGTAGTGGTATGGTAGAACTGGAAGTGATTCCAGAACCGCAAACGATTACTGAAAATTTGATAAGAACCTAAAGATTCAATCTGGTTTGACATTCCGTTAGCCACTCCGCAGATATGGTGGGTAACCTCAGGCACTCGAGAGGTACTCCGGTAGCCTCAAGGATGGTGATAGGGAAGTTCTTGTTTACCCAGACTTGCCATTGCCGTTGTTCCATACTGTGAGACCCGGCAGGAGGATGAGTATAGCATCATTCTAAACTAGCTTTGGAAGTGTACGTGTATATTATTCTGCCAGAGGGTTGTCATAGTCAGTGGGAGCAGCGGAAGCATAGTGGACAAGTAGCTTATGTCTATTTATGGACTAAATAGCGGAGATAGATCATTTATTTCTGATGTGACAGTCATAGGTTTGACTTCATCAGAATAGGGGATGGATCTGTTAAGAAGGAAGTAGGGTGTGATGTCCTGGTATTTGGATAGCATACACAGAGTAGGAAGTGAAATTCCCATACTACGATCGGTTTTACTTTGGTTGTCACACAGTGGTTTCTCCACCTAGGATATAGATGTTGTTTTTTGCACTAGATGCAATAAGGTGATATTGATCCAATCGTGGAGAAACGTTCGGAAGCAGTTTTAGAACATAAGTTGATGTTCTAGGGATATGATAACAACAACCTCTTTTCGGGGACGGTTATCATTCCAGGCTTCCAAGGTGACCCGGATGACAGAGTGACTGTCAGAGTTATAGTTTTCCTCTGACGAGGGGCAGTATTTTGGACAGGTGGTGCGGATACTGAGGGAGGCATGGCGCAGGATACTGATTAAGTTCAGTTGACGATACAGTCTGAGAAGTCCGGATTTGGAGTTCATTTATGAACTAGGTCCCATCAGATATCCAGACATACTCTAAGACATATATTGCTCATTTCGGGAGATGGCTTTCTCCGTGAACATGAGATAAAGAGAGACATAGAAAGAAACATTAGAGCGGATCCACTCACTGAGGCTATTCCTCGAACGCATTAGTTTCGCAAACGGGTTTTGTGAGACTGAATAGTAGAGGAGTTGGGTGTTCGGTATCACACAGGCTGTGGTATGCGACATCGCAATAATTATCCTTGAGTGCAAGTGGGATATTGTTGGAGATAGTGACCTTAGAGTCAATTATTGGATCACAGGCACGTGATTGCAATGATTGAGAGAGGACCTATACCGGTAGGACAGTTTTACTCAAGATGATAGTATACTATATGGTTTATCTTTATCATAGTGTACTGTTTTAGGTGACCTTACAGGTCACTATTGCATGTTGATAGAGCCCTTAGGATTCTTGCTTGACGGGCCAGCAGTATGATGGCGATCATATACGTGGGAGCTGGGGTCTATAAGCACATCCTTAAAAGGTCCCTAGTCGTGGGAGTTTTCGAGACAGGGCATTGATACTCCAGAGTAGACTAGTGTATACAGTCGAGACCCCGACGAGGGGCGGTGGCCGGTCTCACAAGCCACTGGTGTCAGTTGGTTCACCTAAGATGTATACAGGTGCTCATTGGGTTATCAGTACACCGGACATGACACGCCGGGAACATGCTAGTTGGTCTTATACCTGACGTCAGATAGCAGTTCCCTGGTGACATGTGTACAGGTTAATTCATCGACCTGAGATCGTCATTTGTCTCGTGTGAGTTCCCACTGTGCTTTGATTACGACCCTACCATGGCTCAAAGGAGTCGTGCAAACAGGTTTTAGTTGGGTACAGTCTTGAGCCACATGGAGGCAGTGAGCGGATCTGTAGGGGTTCGTCTCTCCCGGTATTGGGGGTGAGGTCGCGCTGTGTCTAGGAGAGCCATTACACAAA
The DNA here is from genome assembly GCA_030015575.1 of Agapanthus africanus. Taxonomy (NCBI): domain Eukaryota; kingdom Viridiplantae; phylum Streptophyta; class Magnoliopsida; order Asparagales; family Amaryllidaceae; genus Agapanthus; species Agapanthus africanus. The sequence continues at coordinate 450,892,371 of JASDDO010000024.1, read as the reverse complement.
GCCCTCGGCTAAGGCAGGAGATTTACTGGTAGGTATTCCAATAGTATCTCAGGGTGTTCTGGGCTACACTCCGACACGACTTGTACAGCTTTTGGGGATCTGACTTTTACCAACCCCCTAGGCCCGCCATGCGATGCTCATAGACGAACGGACCGGACTTTACGGATATTGTCACTGACAGGCTCAGTAGGGTGTCAGGATGAGTTCACTCACAGACGTCCCTTTTGGTCAATACCTGGTAGCCCGTTACGTATGGCTAATACCTCTGACGTGCTAGTGGTTAAATCCACAGCCAAGGTATTGACGAGTCTTTAGAGTCCCCCACAGACATTTTCTCAAGTTTCAGGCGAAACGCTGTAGAGGCCGTATGGTGATATGGCAGGGTTCGATCAGATACGTGCGGTATTGCACGGATCATGATCGGACGGATAATACTAGCGGGCTTTGATTTAAGCCGGATCCTATTATTTTACAGTGTAGATTTTGTCTCTTTGCATTTGTATTCGGTCGGAATACAAATGCGGGTATGTATATACGGTCGCGGGGTTTTCCTGTAATTTATTACGGGATCAGTTTTTTGAAGTTGCCAGTTTGCATTCCGTTTCAGCCAGTTTTCCTTTCTTCCTTTCATTGGCTGATTATTGATGGAGGGGCTAATTTGCATATTTGCAAATTAGCAATTGTGGAGGGGGTTTTAGTGATTTGTGGCTTCATGATGGTTCTTTGCATCATGAGATTCTTTTTGCTTCACTTGGTTTGCATTAATGAGATAAGATTTGATTAGAATTGGATGTGACATTATAACCTCATTATCTTCACATTTCTTATGGTTACCTACTCACTCCTATTATGCTCACCCCCCTTGTATATTTTCCCTCCTCATTCTTATAGGGGCCGGCTACTTTTAGAGAGAGGGGGAGATGAGGATTCATTTGGTGTGGGGAAAATTAGTTCATCTCATATTCTTTGCTTGCCACAAAAAATTCCATAGTTCATTTCCTCTATCAAAAGGCAACTTCACAACCCCATGAGACAAACATTACTACACTTAGCCTACAGCATCCTTTGGCATGTCGACTCGCCAACTTCGTGCTCAAGTTTTCTCGGTCCAGAGGTGGGAGCCCGTAAAAGAACCCGGCGATGTGGTGCCCATTCCGACGAGGAGATGAAGACCGGAGATTCCGCGAGGAGATCGGAGTGGAGGCCGAAGACCGAAGGACACGGATCGCTCGGTATAGAATTCTATCCCGTCTCTTGTTAGCTAGCATTAAGTTAATGGTTACGATCCGGGGTTTTAGGATGCGGTAGTGCCGGTTTTCAAGTCAAGAAAAATTTTTGTATCCGCATTTTGGCCGAGAAAAAACGGTCGGGGCGCTACCGTAGTCCTACACCAACAAACTTCCACAGAACTGACCTTCTCTCGAGTTTGTCCTGATTTTTCTTTGGACAACCCCAAATCTTAACATCCTTAAAAGATGGGCTCTTTCCATATCATATCACATATGGAGTGGTAGGCACCTTATTTGGTTAGAACCCTATTCAATAGGTATGCAGCTTCTCAAGTGCATAACCCTTAAAAGGAAATAGGTAATTCGGTAGTACTCATCATAGAGCACACCTTATCACATAGGGTGCGATTGCTCCGCCCCAATATAACAACGTATTGTGGTGTATACGGAGGAGTGATGCTGAGAGAGAATCTCATTCTCCTTTAGAATAGTCCAGGAATCCCGTGCTCAAGTATTCTCCTCCCTGATCACATCAAAGGACATAATACTTATACCCGTTTTGGTTCTCTACTTCTAAAGTACTAAGAACCAGTCTTAGCATGTGTAGACAGGAGACCTCATAGATCATCATGTATCAATCCCAAGAGTTCACTAACTCTTTTTCTATTTCCAATAAACAGAGCTATGGTCATCTTATCTTTGTGACATAACTGGCAAGATTCACAAGATGTAAATTCAAACTAATTTAAATATGCATCTAAATGTAACTTAGCTAGTCGGGTCACATTGATATGACCTAGTCTACAAAACCTCAAGAAGGATTCGTTCATTTCTGAACTCTTCCTCTTGTGTGTATTCTGTACATTAAGAACTGTGGTTTGATTTAGAACGTTTATGCTTTTAGATAACGTGCCTGAACTGATCAACTCTTGATATAGGAAATGTTCAAAATATTATCCAACAATACAAAATTATATCCTTCTTTATTAAATAAAGATACTGATATGATGTTGTATATCAGGTTCGGTATCTAATAACATTCGTTCAGAATCAATGTATTTTTTTAATACAGGGTGATAACTGCCAACAGACTTGGCTTGCAACAATTGCACCGTTTCCAACTCTTGAAACTTATCATCCGTTCTCAGTTCTCTGCCTATCTGTAGCCCATGTAATAGATTATATTTGCAGGATCCTGATCCGGTATCTCATACCCAGGACGTAAAGGATACTGAGAAACAGTTCTCGGTAATGAACACACCCAAAGAAGATGCATCAGCATGCACTTTCTTCGTTTGGACGGCACGGGAATTCTCGTAATCCCCTCTTTCCTGCTCGGTCTTATAACAATTATTAGTTGGAGCGGGACCAACGTCCCCTAGCACAGTATAACAAGCAGGTTCGGTCAATACATCCATATTTTTATCTTGATTAAGGCGTGACATGGTCGCTACCTGGAGAGAGAGAGAAGAAAACACTCAGCGTATGCTCTTGCAAGATTAGATTGGTTATTAATATATCTAATCAGGATGGCTCCCACTGTTTTAGTCAAATCTTCCTTCAAACCCTAAAAGGAAAGACTAGCCGGGATTAATTACACGCTACAAGTTCGCCAATCTATCAGCCAGGCTAGTGCCGGTATTTTGAGGGAGGTTCCATGTGTTTTCGCACGGACCTAATTAAAGTAAACCTCGTTTTTCCATAGGCTTAACCCCGTTGACAGCTTTCTAGACACCTACTTGATCGGCTAATTGTAATGTGTAAAACTCTCCCAGGAGTAACTCTTACTCGCAGCGGGTATCGGAATCCAACTATCTCATAGGAGGTATGCAATCTCATTGCAAATTTCAACACTTGAAATTCCCGATAATATTTTAGCCCTAGCGTCCTATGACCTTGACAAAGGCCAACAAACCATATGATGTTAGTCAAGTTCAACTCGTCATTTCCTAATTGAATTAAACCCACCCGAACGACCCTTGACAAAGGCCAACAAGGTCGCACGACTACCCTAATCCAATCACATCATATGCTTTAGCAGATAAGCACTATTCAGCTACCGCACACTACGCCTTGACAAAGGCCAACAAACGCAGCACGAATACTAAGTAGAACTTATCTGAAATGACGGAGGGCTTCGACAGGTTTTAAAGAAAACCCTTTGCGTAATGAACTTGATCTCATTGTAGAATCGAGTGATCTTGAGAAAGGAGTGTTTTTTAGGGTTTTACTAGTTTCGCTAAAAAGGTCACTCCCGGTGAAGAGATCTCGGCTTTTTCCTCATCGAATAAGGTGCAGGATATTTTATAAATACCGCTGTGCAAAGTAAAAAATATAAAGCAATCAAAAGGCAAACCGTGTTTGTAGCATCTGCTAGTTTCGCTAAAGAGGTCACTCCCGGTGAAGGGATCTCGGCTATTTCCTTATCGAATAAGGTGCTGGATATTCTTCAAGGAATACCACTATGCAAAGCAAGAACTAGAGCTACTGGTTTTTAAACAAGTTTCTACAACATCTTTAGGTTTCTTTTTCTTTCATTAATCCTATTAATGAAGTCCCATTTATTTATGCTTCTCAAGAATCACAGAAGAAACGAAAGCAACAATATTAATTATATCTCATATATATAGTATAAGTATTCGTCTCAGGCAGTAATATGATCTCATCACAGAATATTGCAGCTGAAGAATCACATATGAAATATTGGATATACTAGGAATTCCATGTTTTAAGTTAAGCCAGTATAAAACACGGATTCCACGGTCGCGATGAATAGCCAAACCCACATCCCTAGAGCCCTACGAGAGCGGCAAGCAACCCTACCAATTCTAGAGTTAGGAGACCCGGTCTCAACTCCTTGAGATGGTCTCCCACTGTACCCTAGAACACGGTTACTTATGCCCCCCATCTTGGGTCTATCCTAATGAGGAAAAGTAAATAATATACAATAGTGACATCATCCTCAATCCGAAAGTGCCCTAATAAAAGAATATTACATACAAGTTTTTACATGAATGAAAATGAAAAACTCTCGTCTCAAAAAAAAAAACCCGGCTATTCAAAACACGACGATCCAATATAACATATCACAGCAACACATAATATCACATATCATCAACGTAAGTAAATATGCGTATCCCAGTTGTCGTTGACATATAGCACCAAAACCAGCGATACACCACATATTACACTTATGGTCACAGAAAAGGAAGTGAAAAACTACAACATTTGGAATCCACAATCAGTTTAGACATCTTAAATCCGAAATATCACATACTTCGCATTTCATGCCTAATGATATGAATTCCACATATTGTATCACATTCCAGATAAATAGACAATGTTAAACTTTCCGATCGAATAAACAAAAAGCCAAGATTTCCCAAATAGCTCAACACTTGAGCGGAGTTCAACAAGTCCCAGAACATATCACAGCCGCTATGAACCAACCGTAGAATGGTCAAACCAACGCCTCACATGTGGCAACGCTAAACTACCACAAACCATATGGTTCAGTGGAGCTTTTGACGGTCACATAATCGAGTTAAGGTTATGTTCTTCTAGAGGGTCCATATAATACTTGCATGCTTTTCTGAAAGTTTTAAACTCAGAAAAAATCCAACACTTGAAAGTTTTCCGACAGGGGAAAAAGTGAGTTATTGATATCCGTTCGAACCTTTTAACACGTTCTAAATAACCCGGAAAAATTAAACGATGTTAAACTTTCCGATCGAATCAACGATTACTAAAGATCTCCAGAAAACTCAACACAAGAGTAATATTAAAAATTCCCAGAAGCATGATGTAATACCTACGGATCACCTATTGAAGTACGATCCCTCAATCCTCATGTTCTGCCACGGAACCGCCGCCAATAGCTTGGTTTGGCCGCGGTTCCACTGTGGCTTAATGGATTCAGGGAGTCGTACTTCTCAGATATTCATAGAATCAGCTGCTTAATTTTCTGAGTATTTTTAATAAGGAAAAAACCAACCTTTTAGAAAATTTCTAGAGAGGGGGTCAAAAAATGATGTTTCGGGGTTCGATCGGACTTTTAACTTCGTCTAGACAACGCTTAATGCTCTAGCTTGGATTTGATACCACTGTAGGGTTCTATAGCACGACAACAAGATTTAGCAAGGCATCACACATGCTATTTTATAAAAATTTGAGGTGCTATGTAACCCTAACCAAGATCATAACTAGAGAATTAAGGTAAACTTAACAAGTAAACAACTTTGCTTCTAAGAGTTAGGGATTACAACCTTTGTAGTCCATTTCTTCGCTTCATAAGCTCCGTATTGAGGTCCCTTCGCTGCGATCATCAAGTACCCAGACTCTAGAGAGGCTCCATGAAGAGAAAAATGCAAGCTTGCTTCCAATCTTCAACTACTAAGATGATCTACCTTGAAGAATCTCAAATCCAAGCTCTTGCTTCACTAATCAAGTATTAGAAAAGCAAACACCCTAATCTAAGTGTCTAGAATAGATAAGGATGATGAAGTAGGAATTTAGGTCTCTTTCGTTTTCAATTTCTCACTTTATTTCATCACATCACAAAAAGCTAGAAAGCTTTTTTCAAGAGGAAGAAGAAGAAGAATTTCTTTTGTGATGAATAATGAATTGTTGTGTGAGGTTAGAATTGCAACCATGGGTTAAATAATGATTAAGGTAACCATTGTAGAGAATAAACTAGAGGCTAAAATTTGGGTTGGGTTAATAAATATTAACACAAAATATCTAAGCTAAAGACAAAAGAAAGGTTCATGAAGCTTCATGAAATAGCTAACCCAAAAGCTAACCCAAATCCAAACCCTAACTTGTTTAAACTCCACAAAGCATGTTGCATTTGTAACCCTAACTTGTTACAATATTATATATCACATATACAATATATTTTGTAACAAAAGAAAATAATACAATTAACATATATCTCATATATATCAATGTATTATCTATGTGAGAAAAAGAATCTTTAAGTGAGCTTATATTAGTTAATGTAATATAATATATCAAATATATAATTATACATTAAATTATCAAATCAACACTTGATCCGATAATCCGGCTATTTCATAAATAACCGACTAATATAATCTGTATCAGTTCATCGAATCAACACTTGATCCGAAGACCCGGCTATATCACATATACCCGGCCGATATCACATATCGCGAGAATCTAATACGGTATCGCATACACGTATTAATCTCGGTCCCGCACATATCACATATGTGCTCCTACTCCATTTTTCCTGAGCTAGGAAACCTCTGTGTAGGACTCTAAAGAATCGTCAATACGCCAGCAGTAGGTGATGATCATATCAAAACACTCACAAGCTGCAAGTGGTCAGCTAAACGTAACAGCCACCCGTGTATTGAGCAATCAGAAGATTAACAAGCAAGCCTATACATTCTCCTGCGAATCCAATCAGTAACACTCCCGTACAGTCCGGTCTTTTCGTCTGATATGTCGTATATCCAGTCTAGGGGTGGTAAACGTCAGACCCCAGTAACCGATAAGTCGTGTCGATATGAGGTCCATAACAGTTCGAGAAACTACTGATAACACTTACCAGTAAATCTCAGCAACCCTGGCCAGGGATTTCCAGTTATAGCCAATCGAACACAGTGCAACATCAACTCCCTATACCGGGAGAGACGAAACCCCTCCTATCGCTCATTGCCTCCATGTGATTCGGGACTGTACCCAAAAACCACCGTTTTGCACGCCCTCTTGGACCTGGTATGATGGAAATCAAAACACAGTGGGAATCACACAAGACTCTATGACGATCTCGGGTCTACAGACTAACCTGTACCAGTGTCACCAGAGAACTGCCATCTGACGTGAGGTATAATACCATCTGGGAGTTCTCGGCGAGTCCGTCCAGTGTACCCAATCTCCACTGAGCACCCGTATACTATCTTTGATGTCAAACATCAATGGATATGGGATCATCCATCGCCCATCTACATGGGTCTAGAAGCATACGCTAGTCTACTCTGGTATATCGATGCCCTGTCTCGATACACCTGCGACTAGGAACATTTAAAGGATGTACTTAGCGACTACACTGTCCCCACTAGTATGATTTGCATCATAGTCCTGATAGTCAAGTACTCATCCTAAGGGTTTTATCAACATGTAACATAGAGACTATCAGAGTACATGTTAAGATAAAGAGCAACCAGATAGCATACTATCATGTCAAGCAAGAAATTCCTCTATATATATGTCCAAGCATCCACTACAATATACATCGCATGTACAGCAATAGCCTCTAGGGCATACATATCACTAACAATATAATTATATCACATATAATGTATATCACATTATTAAATCAACACTTTATTTAATAGTCCGGTTATATCACATATGACCGACTAATATTATTTATCTGTAAATCACATTATCAAATCAACACTTGATTCGACAATCTGGTTATATCACATATAACCGAACCAATAACAGATAACTGCCAGATTACAATACGGTATCACATACATGTATTAATCATGCCCATACACATATCACATATGTGTCTTACTTCGTTTCGCTTGAACCAGAGAACTTCTGTGTGGGACTCTAAAGACTCGTCAATACTCTAGCAGTAGGTGATGATCACATTAGTCACCTACAAGCCGTCAGCGGTACTAGCTGGACGTAACGGCTACCCGGGTATTAAGCGATATAAAGATCAACAAGTAAGTTTGTCCATAGTCTCCATGAAGCCTATCAGTAACACTACCGTACAGTCCGGTCTCTTCGTCTGATATGTTGCATATCATATCTAGGGGTGGTAAACATCAGACCCCAGTAACGTGATAAGTCATGCCGATGTTTGGCCTATAACAGTTCGAGAAACTACTGATAACACTTATCGGTAAATCTCATAAGCAGCCCTGGCTTGGGACTTCTAGTTATAGTCAATCGAGCATAGCGCAACATCAACCCCCAATACCGGTGTAACAACTCCATTTTTAGTGTACAAAATTTGCTTAAAAATTAATGTATATTTGGAGTATTTATATTTGCTGTTATTACTTTAAGTAATTAATTAGCTCCATAATTACAAGAAGGAGCTTGTAGCTCATTAGTAATACCTTGCACTGCTGAACCAAGCCACCAGAGTTCAAATCCCATACCCCACATTATTTTTAATATTGATTTTTTTTAAAACCTTTAGAATACCAAGGGTTTACACGTGCATATCTCACAAAAACCCCACTACACCCAAAAATGTAACATTTCCAGAGGTTAGATGAACCATCAGGAGGATTCCGGCCGCCTGACTCGGCCGGGAATCGGCTAACTCGGCCTCGACTCGGCCGACTCGGTCCTCCAACCGAATCACGGCCGAGGCGGCCGATTCCGGCGACGACCCCAACACAAAAAATGTGTCTTTTGGTCTCCCCTGTACACCTGCAAAATTTTATCCTCAGACCATTTCCCGAGCTATTTTAAAACCCCATTTACTCCACTATTATTACATTTTAATATATTTTAATACATTTTTTCAATTAAACTCTTCATCTACCTTAATCCTAGCCTAACCTTATAAATACCACCCCTAAACACTACCCCCTCACCCCAAAATTCTGAGCCGACTCTCAAGAAATTCCTAGAAACCCTGCTGTACTTTGGAAAAAGCGAAAGGAGAAGCTCCGACGAATTTTCCGGCCATCTTCCGACGACGATCCCAGGAACACCCGACGATGAAACGATGCATCGTCGACTCCTCTCGTCTCCCCTTCCTCTCCTCTGTTAACTAAACCCGTAAGTCCCACTTTCCCCCTTCTCTACTCTATTCTAAAATACGAAATTCTAAAACCCGACGGAATCGGAGCAAATCCGATTTCTGATTCGGTTCTTTCTCAAAATCCAACATTTTCTTAATACAATCTTGTTAAATCATTTCATGTTGACTATTAAATACTAACTAATCATATTGAACAAGTTCTATATCAAAAGAAATTGCTATTTCCATTTTACCATATTTTTTTCATTAAAATACCATATAGTTTCTTTTCTACATTTAAACCATCAAAACCTTGCTATATCTATAAGTAGATCACGAGGTAATGACCTACCTCCTCACAACACTCATATGCAACATAGCACAATACCTTCGGGAGCATAGAATACGGGAAAACGACATCTTTACAAATAAATACCATTACTAATAAAACCATTTTCTAAACGATTTAGTATTCATACAAATCTTTGCAAAGCGCCGCTACAACCCATTTGGGGAACCTGTTCGGGATGGTGCAGATTATCGCACATCCTCGGGCTTAGTAGTGCGAGATGTAGACCTCCGCAAGGAGCATTCGGTCTCGAAAGATTTAAAATACGACATCTTAAGAAAATGAGATTTTTAGAATTATAATATATATTAAAATTATTTATATATATATATATATGTAACATTAAAAGGTCTATTTTGTAAGAATATAAGTATTACAACTCTTTTCAAAAAATCACAGGAATCAGTTTACATTAAAATACCATGAAATACATATAAGTTTAATATTACACTTTAATACCATATATTATGAAAATTAGGTTATTCTCAATAGAAATGACATATGTGTAAAATCCACATTTATTACAACTCTAAAGACGATAACTAAATATTTGGGGAGTATTTTGAAAACTATAGAAAAGTATTTTTACATAAAACCCCCTCAAGTTCTATAAATTACCTTAAGGACCCTAGTAAACATAGGTTTAAGCGGGATCAATCTCTTGAGCCTCAGGGAGCCAGAGAAGTGGGTGCTTGCCTATCTAAGGTATACAATTAACAAACGGTGTTATCAATACGGTAATCGTCTTTGAAAAGACACAAATCCTGCCGCCCTTGTGCAGCGGTTACCGATAACATCAAAACAATCGGGACTTCAATTTACTTTTCTAATTGTCTGACTCAGATTGAGTCTCATTATAATCTGACTTAAATATGATTCAAGTACAATCTATAATCTACAATCTACAATATTATAATTCAATATGAATCCATACATTCAATCTATATTGACTGAACCGAACCATGGATATACATCCATTTACATGATTCTCCAGTTACATCCATTTACATGATTCTACAGTTACATCCGTTTACTGATATCATGGTTTCGGTAAGTCATCCAATTATACAATCTATACAGTTTACAATACAAGAGAATACAATACAACAATAGAATCAAAACACTACGGGGTTTAAGGGGTAGATTGGTACGGAAGATGTTAGAAGTGGCACGAGACAGTAAAACTTAATACACCTAACATGAATCCAGTTGCTGTTGTCCGTGGCATAAATGGTTCCTTGTACTATACTTGCCTCTAGTCTCTGGCATATAGAGACTCCTCTCGTATACACTGGCATCCTTCTGTACCAAGCTACAAACAACAGCGTTAATACAACATTACAACAATATAATACAACTTTAAAAGATACATTCTTATTCCGTCTATTCTACTTTCTTCTTATCTTTGGGACTTACCGAGCGATCTGTTCGCTGACGACATTCTATTTCTTTCTTCTTTGAATGTCGTCAGGTGATTTGGACCCATCAGAGATCGAGCCCACTACTGAAGACTTGGACCAGTTCAGTGAAGATCCCGAGCTCTAGTCATTGTACACTTTCCATTAAGTACTTTCATTTTTGTTATGCCATTGTTTAGGCATTGCTTTTTATTCAGTTGTATTTACTTTTCATGCATTGTACAAAAGAATGTTAAAAAATAATGTTGATGTTCAGTTTATATCTCTTGTCATTTGTGCTTAATTTTATATTGCTTAGATACGCTTAGCGTATTTACTTCACAGTAAATACGTAGCGGCCTCATCGTGTCCTCTTCCCTTATACTGGAAAGCGAGGCGTGACAACCGGGAGAGACGAAACCCCTCCTATCGCTCATTGCCTCCATGCGACTCGGGATTGTACCCAAAATCCACCTGTTTGCACGTTTCCTTTGAGCATGGTAGGGAGGAAATCAAAGCACAGTGAGAGCCGTACAAGACTCTATGATGTTCTCGGGTCTACAGACTAACATGTACCAGTGTCACCAGAGGACTGCTATCTGACGATAGGTATACTAACACATAGGAGTCCTCAGCGGGTCCTGTTCGGTGTGCCTATTCTCCAATGAGCACCTGTGTACAATCTTTGATGTCACACACCAATGGTTGTGGGACTAACCATCGCCCTCTAAGGGACAAGAAACGTACACACTAGTCTATTCTGGAATATCGATGCCCTAGTCTCGATATTCCCTCGACTAGAAACTGATTAAAGGATGTAATTATAGACCACCCTGGCCCCACTAGTATGATCTCATCATAATTCTGGTAGTAAAGTACAAAATCTAAAGGCTTTATCAACAAGTAAAAGACAGACAGTATAAATACCAGTCTACATGTTAAGATAAAGATAACCTGATAGCATACTATCATGTCGAGCAAGAAAGTCCTCTATATATATGTCCAAGCATCCACTATATCAACAATAATGGCCTCAAGGGCATACATATTCCTAACAAGACCTTATCCAGCTTCTCTTTCATTGGAGATTCTCCTCCCTCTCTGAACACTGGCTTCCGAGGCTGGTTGGCATTAGGCCCGCTCATCATCAGCAGAGGAGGAGCCTCTAGACAATGACATACATATTGGAAACCCTCGCTTATTCGGTTAGCCGAAGTGTTGAAAGATTCATTATCATCGAAACTTCCGCCTTTGCGATTATCGTCCTTTCGGTTTTTCCAGGACCTATTGTTATTTTTGGAATCAGAGGAGGACTCCAACATCTAAACTTTTCTGATCAGCTCATGGAATGTTTTGAGACCCGCGGTGCATAGAAACGGGGCCATCCAATTGTTGAGATTTCCGACGAGGAGGCTGCCAGATTGGTCCTTCTCTATCGGCGGTTCACATTTGACGAAGAGATTGCGCCATCAGGTTATAAAATCCGTGGCTTGGTCCTTACGAAATCGGCAATGATAATCTTATCGCTGACACTCATGAACCTTTGTCGGAACAAAGATTCCATTTGGACGAAAGTAGTAACGGAGCCATCCGGTATACTAACGTACCAATCGAAAGCAACATCGGTTAAGCTATTAACCAACTGGCGGAGGAGAAGCACGTCATTTCCCCCAGTATTCCCGCATGAGGCTTTAAAGTGGACGATGTGCTGATTTGCATTTCCCGTCCCATCAAATCTTCCGAATTTAGGGATAACATAGCCACTAGGAAACTCCAGCAGATCATACCGAGCAGGATACAGTCTCCCACTACTGCTGATATCTTTTTGCACTTTGGCATCGGCTACCAATGTTTTGACTTTGTTGGTAACCAAATCCATGATTTGATCTTGCGTTAGCGGGATGCTGTCATCGATAGCCAAGACATTTCCCGAGATGGGATGCGGCCGACTTTCATGCAGCTCGCCCACCATTGAATTTGAAGGAATAGGCGTCGGCTGCCTCGGGACACCGTTTCCCGATTCATGAGCAGAGCCCTACGCTTGATTGGGCGACTGAGAGGCAAGTCAGGTCCTGGGCTGTAAGACGACGTTCGTTAAGTCATCAATTTTTTAGTAGAGCTTGGCCATCTCTTTGTCTTTATTTCTGAGTTGCTTCTGGAGCTCTTGGAGAAGTTGCTACTCTGCTGTCTTGGGACAAAAGATTGGCTCCTCTTCGCTTTTCGAGCCCGACTCCTCATGAACCGAGGGATCTCTCTGCTTATCAACTTCACTAGAAGGGTTTTCATTACCTTCTAGAGGAGGCTAGTCTTGGAAAGTGGTAGCCACATTCACACCAGATTGGATTTGAGATATGGTAGCCCCATCCTTGCTCTTGCTGCGAAGGTTGTCGCTGGGACACGTGCCATCCATGTAGACAGTGTTGACCATATATCTAGCCATCTCTTTATCTTTGGCGGCTGACTTTTTGAACCGTCATCTTGGCCCTTCCTCTTCTAGAAAGGATAGGCGGCTGAAGATGGTTGGCCTGACTGGGTCCTTGGGTGGCGCTGTCCGGCTCATAGTTTTCTTGACTCTTGCAATCACGGCATTCTTCTAGACCAATTTCAGTGGTTTAAAAGAATTAGCGAGCTTTACAGCCGACTCAGTTTTTGTTGCGGGGTAATCCTGTTCTTGGAACCTCATGAAGTTCAGCCTAGCAAGAGCCCTAGCCCTTTTATTGTCTCTGTGTCTGATCCTTTTCTGTCTTAGGTTCTCGATTTTGAAGGATTGACGGGCATCCGTCATCCAGGAAGCCATTATGAGTCGGTTGACGGGGAGATTAGAGAAAACACCCGATCGAGCGGTTGTCAGGCGCACCGCCGGAGCTTGCTCGAGACGCCTTGTTACTTTGTTGGTGTTGATGGCCTTGCCCCCAGCTTGGGCCAAGGAAAGTCGTTCAAACACCGACTTGCGTTTGGGTTGTGGCGCCATCGAGACCACCACATTTTTCCTCTTGCCTTTCGAGGCCGGTTTTTCTGTCACCAGAGCTTGAGAAGCTGGGATGGTGCTAGCTGGAATGAACAGAATAGAGCCAAATGGTAGCAGGGGCTCCTCCCACTGTCGTCTGAGACTGGCCGGGAGGACTGTCTTGGCGTCCATCTTCTTCGTGTAGGAGATGGGAGTTGTGCTGAGAGCTGAGATTGTCCTTGAAGACATTTTGTTGCGTTCGAGAATTGCAATTGGAAATTGTTAACCTGCATAAAGAAGCATGATTTAGTACAGGCAATCAATGTATATGTTGATTGAGTTCGCATGAACATTTAACCCGAAATATGGGAGGAGAGAAAGGTCCCACCGGACGTGTCAGAACCTGTAGGGTGTTTTTCGTCACCCCATTGAGATGGGAATACGCGCGTACTTGTTAGGCGTACTACAGATTCCCCCTGCCTAGGGTAGGCGGGGGTTTATTTATTATGGGGATCCGAATCTCCGGCAGCCGCGAACTAAGCTGCCGTTAATTACCCCTCGCCTTTGGAGCGAAGAAACCTCCGATTGACGGGTCAAACAGGTCAAGCGAACTCAATGTGCAGTATTGTGTTTTGAAGCGGTTTTGGATATATCGGGGGCCCCGTAGAGTTTTACGGGGGTCCTGCTACCCGGATAGCAACCTGGGGGTTAAAGGGGCTAGCAGCCCCCTTGCGGAATGCGGGACAGCGCCCCGTTAGAAATTTTTTCTAACGGGGGAAGTGTTGTGGAGTGTGGGAAAAAGTAGGGTGAGGGGCGTCTTAAAGACACCAGGGAGCTGGGCACTGGGCGCTCGGGAGCAGGGCGCTAGGCGCTCGGGCACGCCTCATGTGCCCGGCATATGGGCGCGGGGCGCTTGGGCATGAGCGCTTCATATGCCCAGCACGTGGACGCTGGGGACGTGGGCGCTGGGCACTTGGGCACCGGCGGAAAGAAGGGGCTTTTATCCCCAGAAATAGGAGTTAAACTCCGAAAGAGGATCCTTTATTTATGGAGTGAATCTCCAACAAATTCTGAATAGAGTTAAACTCCTAAAAATCTTTGGAAACAATCAAAGGGGACCTATTTTTTTCTCCCCTTTGGCCCTGAATCTTTCTAAGGTGGGATTTTTGGAGATGGGTTTCCTTCTTCTTCCTCTCGGTTGGCCGGATCTTGGAGAAAATGAGGGTGAGATTTAAAAATCTCCCCTTTTTGAGATCTAATGGAAGATCTGAGTTCCCCTTCAAGGATTTGATGGTGAAAAACTGTTTATTTTTGTAAAAGAAAGAGTTAAACTCATGATTTAATTCAAAAGGGGTGAAGGTTTTAGAACCTTGAGGAAGGGGAAGGAGGCACAGAAACCCTAAATTTTGAGGGGAATAAAATTTTTTTTATTTCATTATCATGTTGCCTTTTATAGGCTTATAAATTCACATATAGCCCCTTGGGCTTTACAAAATGGCATTTTGCACATCCCATGCCTCATGTGCTCATTTCTTTTGCACATGAGCCATGGGCTTTATAAAAATTTGGTTTTATGCTCATTTTTCTTACATTCATGCATAAAAAATTATATCAAAATTATTTATTATATGATTTCATTTTAGCATGGGGGAGGTCGGCCGTGGGGCTTGACTTGGGCATGGGCCCACTTGATCTGGACTTGGGCCCGCTTACTTAGGGTTGACTTTGATTTTGACTTAGTCGACCCGGGTGTAATTTTTTACCCCAACAATGATCTTCCGACTGGAACTCCAGGTGTTGGCGCTTGGCATCAGCCCAGTGCTTCTGTCTGTCTTGGGCTATGCGCATTCTTTTCCTGATCATGCGAACTACATCCACAGTTGCTACGATCATCTCTGGTCCAAAGAGTTCCCTATCTCCGATGTCTTCCCAACTTAATGGTGAATGACACTTCCTTCTATAGAGAGCTGCAAAGGGTGCTATACCAATACTCTCCTGGTAGCTGTTGTTGTATGAAAACTCCATAAGATGTAGGTGATCTTCCCACGATCCTCCAAAGTCTAACATACACGCTCTTAGCATATCTTTAAGAATCTATATCGTTAGCTCAGACTGACCATCTGTTTGTGGATGATAAACTATGCTGAAGTTCAGACTCGTTCCCAAGCTAGCTTGCAGACTCAGCTAAAACTGCGATCGGAATCTAGTGTCGCGATCGGAGACAATGCAAACCGGTACTCCATGTAATCTCGTGATTTCCTGCATAAGTTCATGGGTATCAGAAATGGTACACTATGAAGAGTTAAATCTTAATTAGATTCAGACTTGCTTCTATGTACTTCTTTACTAGTGTCTCAGTAGATTGGCCAACTCTAAATGGGATGAAGTGAGCCGATTTTGTGAGTCGATCGACAATAACCCATACCGCATCGATACCTTTCGTGCTGCAAGGAAGTGCAGTCACGAAGTTTATGGTTATGTGTTGCCACTTCCATTCTTGAATAGGTAACGGTTGAAGTAAACCAGCAGTCCTGTGGTGTTCAGCTTTTACTTGCTGACACACTAAGCATTTGGCTACGCTTCTGGCTACTTCACGCTTCACTCCATGCCACCAGTAATGTTGCCATAGATCTTTATATATCTTTGTACCACCAGGGTGTACTGAGTACGAAGAGCTGTGAGCATCTTTCATTAACTCTTTTTGAACAGGACCTTGTGGTATGCACAATCTACTTCCGTATCTCAAAGATCTATTTTCATGGATGATGAAGTCTGTTCTAAGTCCACTTTCTACTTGTTCTCTGATCTTTTGCAACTTGGCATCACTTGCTTGAGCTGCTTTGATCTGATTGACAATAGTATATTGAACTTGTAAATTCATCAACTCTGAAGTATTACCTGGCATAACCACTTCAATCTCCATCTTGTGCAACTCTTGATGTAGCTTCCACTGTGCGGTGAGATTCATTAATAATGGCTGGCGACTAAGTGCATCAGGAACTACATTCACCTTCCCTGGATGATATTGTAGGTTGATGTCGAAGTCCGCCATAAATTCTAGCCATCTTCTCTACCGCATATTCAACTCTTTCTGAGTAAATACATACTTCAAACTTTTGTGGTCTGTGTATATATATACCCGTTCTCCAAGAAGGTAATGACGCCAAATCTTCAGTGCAAATATAACTACTGCCAACTCCAAGTCATGCGTTGGATAATTGCGCTCATGAATCTTCAACTGTCTTGATGCATAAGCTACAACTTTTCCATGCTGGTGTAGAACACATCCTAATCCCTTACCGGATGTATCGCAATGCATAACAAACCCTCCAGATTGGTCCGGTATTACGAGAAAACGCACTGATGTCAATCTTGACTTTAGTTCTACGAAAGCATGTTCGCATGCTTCTGACTACACGAATGCTTCATCTTTACGTGTGAGCTTGGTCAGGGGTGTTGCTGTAAGTCGATGTACAACACCCCACGAGTTGCGGGGAGGCGGAAATATGAAAAACAATCATGTTCTTTGAGTTAACATCGACTAACCGAAGAATCTTTGCTAAACTATAACTAACAAATACATAGGAGTTGTTAACTACTATGAGAAGTGATTATACCTAGTGAATCTAGTCCTTCGTTATCCACCTCCTCCTCCCCTCCTCTAAGTAATAGATGATCCACCCGAGAGCTTCTATTCCAAGCTTCACCTCTAATCTTGAGGTAACTAGGTTTCTTTAGTTGCTAATCAAAGGCACCTAGGTGATATAGAGTAAGGTAATGGATTGATTAGTCTATCTAACCCTTGATCTCAACACATGAGAGTGGAGGATTAGGGTTTGAAGAGAGAGAGCTTGAGGAGAGAGAAGGTGAGCAAGAGAATCATAATGAAATAATAAACTCTCTTGAATATATGAAGCATAATCATTTATCAAATAAATAAATAAAATGATTAATCTTCATGCTTCATTAATTCAATATGTGTGATTCACTACATGAGTCATTAACTATTTAATGATGCATTGATGACATGGATGAATCACACAAATGAGTCACTAAAGCAATAAATGCTTATGCCACCTAAACCCTCAAGTCACCATACTTCTAGAAGCTTCCCGCCAAATTACGAGAACGCTCCTCCTATCCGTGAAAACACGGAAAAACTTTAGAATGTATAAATCCAATAATCCGATACTAGAATCTGGCTTAAACCAAAGCCGGCTAGTAAAAATTGTCCGAACGTCGTACGTGCGTAAACACACGTATGCGTCCGAACCCTTGTAGTAAAACCATACGACCTCTATATCGTTTCGCCTGGAGCAGGGAAACTCTCTGTGTGGGACTCTAAAGACTCAACTACTACGCTGGCAGTGGGTTTAACCACAGACCGCAAGCGGCACTAGCTGTACGTAACGGTCCCCAGGTAGATGTCGATAAGAAGGCCGATGAGGAAACCCATCCGAACTCCTACTGAGCCTGATGTGACAATCTCCGTACAGTCCGGTCTGTTCGTCTAAGACTATCGCATATCGGGCCTAGGGGGCGGCAAACATCTATCCCCTAATAGCGGTATAAGTCATGTCGGAGCGTAGCCCATTACACCTTGAGAAACTACTGGAACCTACTCGTAAATCTCGGTTGCCCTGGCCAGGGACTTTGCGTAATGGCTCTCTGACACAGCGCGATATCAACTCCCAATACCGGGAGAGACGAATCCTATCTAACCGCCACTGCCTCCAAGTGCTCGGGACTGCACCCAACTGCTACCTATTTGCACGACTCCTTTGAGCCGTGGTAGGGTAGCAATCTAAGAACAGTGGGACACACTCGAGGCGAAGTAGCAGTGTCAAGTCTGCGGACTATGCTGTACTCATGTCACCTGGGAACTGTTAACTAACGACGGGTATAATACCAACCAACAGTTCCCTGTGAGTCCTATCCAGTGTACCCGTAACCCAGCGAGCACCTGTATACTATCTCCAGTATGACGTACTGATGGCTGTGGGACAGACCATCTCCCCAACTGGGATGAGAACCGTACACACTAGTCTACTCCGGAGTATCGATGCCCTGTCTCGATAATCCTACGACTAGGGACCTGGAAAAGGATGTGCTTGTAGACTACCCAGCCCCCACTAGTGCGACTGCCATCACAACGCTGGTAGTCAAGCAAGATCCTAAGGGCTCTATCAATACGTATACTCACATATTAAGATAGATAAAACCAAATAGCATACTACCATGTTTAGCAAGACTGTTATATAACTGTGAATATCCCAAGCTTCCATTAAGTAATATAAAAACTAGTATGATACAATAATGGCCCCTAGGGCATATACACTAACAATCTCCCACTTGCACTAGGGCTATGTACTGGCATATCGAAGACCGATGATCTCGAGTAGCCTCTCGAACTGAATCTGAGGTAGGGCCTTTATGAATGGATCAACAATGTTCTCTTCAGTAGCAGATTTCCGGACCTCGATCTCCCGGCGATCTATGATCTCCCTGATCAGGTGATACTGCCTTAAGATGTGTCTGGACTTCTGATGGGACCTTGGTTCCTTCGCTAAAGCTATAGCTCCGTTGTTGTAGCAATACAGAAGTATTGGATCAACAATGGTAGGAACCACCTGAAGTTCTGTTAGGAACTTCTTCATCCAGACCACTTCTTTTGTGGCGTCGCAAGCAGCAATATACTCCGCTTCCATCGTCGAGTCAGCAACGGTGTCCTGCTTGGAACTCTTCCAGCACACCGTCCCTCCATTGAGGGTAAAGATATAACCTGACATGGACTTGGAATCGTCCTTATCACTCTGGAAGCCGGAATCAGCAAAGGCCTCCATCTTGAGGTCTTTTCCGCCGTAAACCAAGAACATCTCCTTAGTCCTTCTCAGGTACTTGAGAATGTTCTTTACTGCTATCCAGTGCTTCTCCCCTGGGTCTGACTGATACCGGCTTACCACGCTCAGTGCGTAAGCTACATTTGGTCTGGTGCACAACATCGCATACATTATAGAGCCTACCGCAGAAGCGTAGGGTATAATAGACATGCGTTCCCTTTCTAAATCAGTCTTGGGAGACATCTCTCTGGAGAGGGTGATTCCGTGACAAGCCGGTAGATTACCGCACTTAGAATCTTCCATACTGAATCTTTTCAGTATAGTGTTGATATACCTGGACTGCGAAAGTCCCAACATCCTCTTGGATCTATCACGATAGATCCGGATCCCCAGAATGTAAGAGGCATCACCCAGGTTTTTCATGGAGAACCTGTGTGACAAGAATCCTTTGACAGATTGTAGCATAGGAATGTCATTTCCTATCAATAGAATGTCATCCACGTATAATACGAGGAATACGATAGTTCGTGCTACAACTTTACTATATATACATGGTTTTTCTGGATTTTTGATAAAGTCATATTCTTTGACTGTTTCATTAAAACAGATGTTCCAACTCCGCGATGCCTGCTTCAGTCCATAAATGGACTTAAGCAACTTGCAAACTTTCCCGCTGCTCCCACTCTGATTGAAACCTTCTGGCTAATCCATATAGACGCATTCTTCTAAATTACCATTTAGAAAAGCCGTCTTTACGTCCATCTGCCAGATTTCATAATCATGGAAGGCGGCAATAGCAAGAAGGACCCGAATGGATTTGAGCATAGCCACCGGAGAAAAAGTTTCGTCATAGTCCAAACCAGGTCTTTGACGAAAAACCCTTTGTAACAAGTCTAGCCTTATAGATTTCCACCTGTCCATCTACACCAATCTTTTTCTTGAAGATCCATTTGCATCCTATGCGTTTTACCCCATCTGGAGCAAAGTCCAAAGTGCATACTTTGTTGGTGTACATGGACTCCATTTCGGTCCGCATTGCATCTAGCCATCGTACCGAGTCGCCGCTCTGGATGGCCTGCTGGAATCTAGTAGGTTCATCATCATCAATGATGCAATCCTCTCCATCCTCATCTATGAGAAAACCGTAGTATCTCTCAAGCGGATGAGACGGCCTACTATTCCTGCGGAGGGGTGCGGGAATGTCCTGTTCTTATTGAACTACTGGTTCTACCAAACTTTCATTAGTAGTTTGTGGTTCTGGAATTTCTTCCAGTTCTATTTCGCTCCCACTTATTTCCTTTTCTAAAAACTGATATTCTAGAAAATGGGCATTATGAGAAACAAAAACCTTTTGTTCTTCTGCGTAATAGAATAGATACCCCTTGAAGTTCTTTGGATATCCCACAAACTTACACTGTACTGATCGTGCCTCGAGCTTGTCCACATACTGCTTTTTAACAAAAGCTGGGCATCCCCATATCTTCAGATACTGAAGATAAGGTTTCTTCCCACTCCACATCTGATATGGCGTGGTAGGCACAGTCTTGGTAGGAACCATGTTCAAAAGATATGCCGCTGATTCTAGCGCATAACCCCAGAAAGATCGTGGTAACTCAGCATTACTCATCATGGAACGCACCATATCCAATAGGGTTCGATTCCGTCTCTCCGATACACCGTTATGCTGTGGAGTGTATGGAGGAGTAAGCTGAGAGAGAATTCCTTTCTCTTTTAGGTAACCTAGGAACTCGGCACTTAGGTATTCACCACTTCGATCAGATCTTAGTGTCTTGATACTTTTTCCGGTTTGGTTTTCTACTTCATTCTTATACTCTTGGAATTTCTCAAAAGCCTCGGATTTACGTTTCATCAGAAAAATGAATCCGTACCTAGAGTAATCATCCGTAAAAGTAATGAAATAGGAAAAACCACCTCTTGCATGTGTAGACATTGGACCACATACATCGCTGTGTATGAGTCTTAAGAGCTCGCTTGCTCTTACTCCATATCTAGTGAATGGAGTCTTTGTCATCTTTCCTTTGAGACATGATTGACAAGTGTCATAAGATTGATATTCGAACGAGTCTAAATATCCTTCTCTATATAACTTAGTTAACCTTGTCTCATTGATGTGACCTAGTCTACAATGCCATAAGAAAGCCTTATTTAAATTTGGAGACTTTCTTTTTAGTGTGTTTTGGACATTGAAAATCTGTAGTTGGTTTAAGACATATATACCGTTATTCAGTGTACCGGACCCAATCAAACTATGATTAAGGTGGATGTTAACAACATCACTTACAAACGTGAAATCATAATATTTATTTGATAACAAGGAAACTGATATGATATTACACATTAAGCTAGGTACATAAAAACAGTTATGTAAAACCAAAATATGTCCACTCGTCAATCCCAGGTGATAATCCCCGACGGACACAGCTCCCACGCTAGCTCCGTTAGCAACCTTTAGGGTCATATCACCATCCTTCTGCACTCTACGGTTTCTCATTGCCTGCAATGAATTGCATATATGAGATCCTGATCCGGTATCCAATACCCAGGAAGTAGAGTTGATTGACAGACAATTCTCAATTACAAACACACCTGAAGTCGAAGCCACAGCCTGCTTCGGTTCGTGGTTCTTGGCGTTCCACGCCTTGCAATCTTTCTTCCAGTGCTCTTTCCTATGACAATGGAAGTACTCATCCTTGGCCACTACTGGCACCGCAATCTTTTTCTTTCCCTTCGCTCCCACCTTACTAACACCTCCTCTAGGTTTGGTGGCGGCCTTCTTCTTCTTTCCTTTGGCCCTAGCCTTGGACCCGGAAGAAGAAGCTCCTCTAACAAACATAGCGGGTGTTTCCCTTGCCTTATGCAAGGAGCCCTCTGCACTCCTCAACATGTTAAGGAGTTCTGGAAGTTCAACTTCTTTTCTTTGAATGTTGAAATTCAGAATAAACTGGGCGTAGGTGGAAGGAAGGGACTGGAGAATCAAGTCTGTATAGAGCTCATTATCCAAAGTCGTCCCAAGGTCTGCGAGCTCTTCAATATAGCCAATCATCTTTAGGACATGTTCTCCTACCGATGATCCGACGGCCAACCTCGCATGAAACAAGTTCTTTGAGGTCTCGTATCTTGCTATACGAGATTGCTCTCCATAAAGTTCCTTTGTATGGAGAAATATGGCATCTAGATCCATATCCTCGTGCCTCCTCTGATGTTCATTATTCATCGAGGAAAGCACGAGGCACTTGGCCTTCGCGCAATCTAAATCCCAGGTTTTGCGGATTTCCTTATCCGCATTTCTGGATTTGGGACCTGGGACTGCAGGTGCCTTGGTGGTGAGGACATACCCCAATCTGTCATAGGTCAAAGCCATTTTGACATTCCGCAGCCAATCTTTATAGTTTGGCCCTGTCGGTATATTTTTGCTAATAGTAACTTAAGTCCAGTCATTTTCAGGGTCGCTGCAATTAGGGGAGAAAGAGAGAACACTTTAGCATGATGCTCTTGCAAGTTTAGAGTGGTTTTTAGTTTATCTAACTGGATGGCTCCCACTGTTTCTCGAATCCCTCCTCAAACCAAAAAGGAAGAACTAGGCAGGACTATTCTCACCGTACAATTCTTGCTTAACCGTTCAGCGAGGCCGGTGTCGGTACTTCGAGGGAGGTTTTCCAACGCTTTCGCGAAGTTCCTTAATTAAATAACCTCTTTTCTCTGGGGGCGTAGCCCCGCTGACACCTTTCTCGGCACCTACTTGGTTTATAGCATTGATCGTTAAGTGACGAATCTCCTGATGAGTAGCATATACTCACAGTAGGATCGGGATCCAAATATCATCATATGATAATGTTAAAGGAATCCTACCAACATTCATCAAACTCCAAATGGTATGCATCTCTTCGCAAATTTCAGTTTCCTTAGAAATTCCCAATATATATTTTTGCCCCATGCTCTTATGACCTTGGCGTTGGTCAAAATGTCATAAGTCACATGTCAAGTTCTACCCATCATTATCTTGTTAATTTGAACCCATCCGTACATATCATTGACGTTGGCCAAAATGATAATACGACTGTCCCAAACTAACTCATCTATCTATGCAACAAATGAATACCCAGCAGCTACCAAACACTATGCCTTGGCGTTGGTCAAAATACATAGCTTGAATACTACTGAATACCCAAATGAAATGATGGAGGGCTACGAATGGTTTTGGCGAAACCGTGAACGTAGTAAACTTGATATGACCGAAGGAACCTGATAGCTTTTAAAAGGAGTGGTTAAAGCTCCGCAATTTAAAAATATCTTCTGTTTTAAAAATAACCGAGTGGTTTCTTTTAAACTGTTCCAATGATTCAACTTTGGTTTATATTCTTTGCATTAATATAATGCGTCCCATCATTAACCTATCATTGTAGAAAACAATGAAAATACAACGTCCTCTTATACCATCCGCATTCGCCACTGGGTCCCGTCATCACCCGTTAGGTTACTTAACTAACGACAGAGTGGGGGCTGGGCTAGCGCGGGTGTAAAACATAAGTGACGTCTAAATAGCTATCATATATAGATATTGTACATTCGTCAGACGCAATAATAGGCATTCCAAATCACATATGAATATTATTAGATATGCAAGAAATCTGCGTTTCTTTTTTAGCCTTCAACGAAAGACGGATTACACAGTTGTGATGAATAGCCATTACCTCACCCTAGGCCCCTACGGGTATGTGTCACGACCCGCAGGGTACGGAACGTGACTGGCACTTAAGTTTACGAAACGTCTAAAGGCGTCCGTAAAATAAGTAAGCCAAAGCCCAGAAAACAAAACCAATGAAGCAAAAGAGTGAAGAAAACCCAATCATTTGAAAGCAAGTTATCAAATAAGTCATGTAAAACCCTTTTTAAAAACAATACCAATTTTTCCCGAAAATTTCGGCAGAGTCTCCTTTGTAAATACTGACCCCTAAAAATGGGTACAACAAAATATATACATGAATCCAACAAAATAGGGCATCCCCAAGCGGGAGCTAGCTCTTCGCCATAAGGCGGCCACAAATCCCACGCAATGTAAATGACAGCAAGCATAATAATCATAATAAAGCATAAGGAAGCATGAAAAAGTAGCATGTCGGCTCAAGTGAGCTCGACCCCAAAATACAGCATAAAATCCACAAACCTCACAGTCTCATCTCTAGGTCAATATACAATAATCTGGTAGAAACAGTAGATGGAGTACACTAGATACAAGAATATACAAGGTGGTACAAAAATAATAACATAACCCACCTATGAGCAAATCTCGAGCTCAAGCAAAAGAGGCAAAAGAACAAGTGCGCCCGCCGCTACTGAACTGACGGAGCGGACCTGCAAAAGACTGTGGCACAACGGGGGTGGGTTGCCAACTCGTGAGTAATAAATAACATCTGCAAAGGCTATCGTATGCATGCACACAAGCATCCTAGCATCTGAAATACATGTATGACTGGATGCACTAGCAGGTGTGTATATCATATCAGTGTGCTAATATGTATGCAACATGAATATCTGAGGTCTCAATATGTATATATAAGAAATATTTATTCTCTTTTTGTTTTTGAGACTCTTTTAGAATGCCAGCATAATGTCAATGAATCGACGAAAATCGGTGTCCAGCAACGACACCCAAAAGCTGTCTCAAATCTCATAAATCCATGTCATAGTGTCTCTGGCCTCAGCCATCCGGCTGACACATCTCAGTATCAATATATCATCCTCTCGCGGCCCCGGTCGGTATCCTCTGGATATCCGCCGTGCCCAATGAAGTCACCGGTAGGTAATCCGTCCCCTGCCAGGCTCATCGTCAACACCACGAGCTTCTTGCCCCGGGGTACCCTACCGGGCCCACCATGTACCCGAAACGGTTCATCCAACTCCTCGAAACGGGTCTCCAAAAACCACAGCAAACTCATGGTGGACGACACTTACATCACTAGAAAACCGCAATTTACATGTTTTAAAAATATCATAAGTTTGGAAATTTTGCGGCTTTCCCCCGAAATCCAGCAATATCATAAAATCTCAAGAAATCCTCATAAGTGCATATATCAATGATAATGAATGCGTATGATATCAATAATCAAGTTGCGATGTGTGATTAATGTATTAAGCATGAACAATGAATATGATGAAGTACATGCACATGAATAGCAATCCTACGGTTTCATTTTAAGGAAATAGCACAATTTAAGTATCAATTAGTAAAAGGTTTAAATTAAAGGTTATCTAGTGTGGTGGCATGGCAATTACCAGGGTGTGTGTGTAAACATGAATAGTGCTCGTGCTGCATATAAAAACCTGGTAATGGTGCATGTGTCCTACAATTGAGTTTGCGTATATGGATATAACATATTGATCTAATTGCAGCAATTATCATGCCAGTATTATTATTCTAATGTCACAAGTGATTATCCAATTTACTATTTTCCAGTTTACTAAATCTATCGGGCGACTTGCGCCATCCAAACGATCGTCCCCCGTAGATGTTAAATCTACTGGCCGGAATCCCTGGCTAGCTGTGTCCAATCACCGCCTTTCCCTTTCGCGCCGCGTCTGACGTTTCCGCGACCGAACCTGGAATTTACATCAGTACCAAATATAAGGTTACATATCAAGAACGACGCAAAACCCCAACGAAACTACTAAAGTTCGCTAGCTAGGTACAACGTGCACAAAGTGCGCGGACACACGCGAAAATCGCAAAAACTGCCAAAAAACGCCGATTTTGTCGCCCGGCGAAACTAAAACCCGACTACCCAAAAATCCGCACTCACGCATCCTAAAAGTCGTAGGACAAGCCATTACAATCATCAAGATGTCGAAAATAATCCATCACATAATTTATATAAAAATCTAGTAAGCAGATACATTCCAAAAATCGGTGCAACGTCGCCGATTTGCGACAAAACGACTACAATCTAGCATACTCACCCAAGCACACTACAAGCAATCCACACACACTAATTACAACACATTAACCATGCTCCAAAACCTATATTCCACAACCAAACCCTTTCTTGATTTTTATAAATAGCAATTGCAAATCAAAATCCATACTTGAAAAACTTAATTAACACTAATTTCAAACCCAATTAGCAAGTTCACCCCTTAGATTTAGGTTAGCAAAATACTAGATAACAATTTAAGTTCAATCAACTAAATAATGTTTTCTAAACCTTAATCAACTCACTAATCAAGCTTCACAACTCAATTCCATACACTAACCCTCTCTTGAAATTCCTTAAAACGACAATTACAACTAAAATCGAACTTTTAAAGTTAACTAAATTAACACAAATAAAAGACTACATAACAAGGTAACCATATAGATTAGTTTATTAACAACTAGATTAATTATAAAACAACTTAATTAACTATTATGGCTTTCAAACCCTAGTTAGATTTTTCAAGCAAAACCTAAGAAAACTAGATTAAACTACACTAAATTAACACTAAACCATACAACATAAGAAACTTAAACAAAAGAATTTAACATGATAGAAATTATACCTCTTGATCTATGGATCAAGCAAGAAAATTTTGCTCCAATTGATGGCCTCAACACCAAGATCCAAGCAAGAATGGCTAAGGATAATGATAGCTTAAGGATTTTGTTTGGATTTTTGAATTAAATCATGGATTTTGATGTATTTTCTTGAAGAAATTGAAGAAAATGAAAAGAAAAGAGAGGAAGAAGAGGGTGTGCAGGATTTTCGGCCAGAGGAGGAATGGGGGAGGGTGTGGGCAAGTGGGGAAAGTCATGGTCAAGTCCACAAAAGTCAATGTATCATACTTTATCCATTATATTTAAATTAATTCCATAAACTATCAAATTCAACTCAAGAAGGCAACTCAAGAAATAAGGCCAGAAATTTCTGGTCTCACACAAGGTGGGGCTGTCCTAGGGCTGAGGAAAAAGAGAGAGGGGTTTTACAAAAGAAATTTTATGCAAAAAGGCCCCCTACAACTCAAAAATTGCAAGTTTTAGCCCAAAATTCAATAAATGCGTTTCAAATCATAAAAATTTGTAAAAAATCAAAATAAATTACTAAAAATTTATGTTATCACTAGATTATAATTATCATAATTTTAGAGATTAAAATTAGCCCGGAAAAATTTGTATTTATCGCTTATTTAATGTATTTTCTTACCGGCTTAAAATAATATTAAAAAATTGAAAAATAGGGAAAAAATTTTAAATGACCAAAATTTCATAATTAACTCATTAGCTACTAAAAACAAGTAATTACCTATCCATTTAAGGTATAATTAGCCCTAAACTGCAAAATATCGAGAAAGACGGTTTTCGGAAAAATACCGAATTTTCACCGAATTTCAGGAAAACACCAAAACGACTTTTCAAGACGCTACAATCTTCCCCCCTTAAAGAAATTCGGTCCCCGAATTTAAAAATATAGCTACGCGTACCTTCAAAGAGATAGGGATATTTCTTCCTCATCTCGCCCTCGGTCTCCCAGGTAACCTCCTCGCTGCTCGGGCTACGCCAAAGGACCTTGACGGTTGGTATAATCTTCGACCTCAACTTCTTCACCTGCCGATCCAAGATGGCCACCGGCTGCTCTGCAAAAGAAAGGTCGCGCTCTAGCTGGACTGTCGGGTGCTGAATCGCATGCGAAGGGTCGTGAAGGTACTTGCGGAGCATCGAAACATGGAAGACGGGGTGAACATCGGGAAAGCTGGGAGGAAGAGCCAAACGATATGCAACAGTGCCAACACGCTCGAGGATCTTGAAGGGACCTACGAATCTAGGGCTAAGCTTTCCCTTTCGCCCAAAACGCATCACGCCCTTCATCGGAGAGACTTTCAGAAAAACATGGTCGCCAACTGCGAACTCTAATCTGCGACGGCGCCTGTCAGCATACGATTTCTGCCTGCTCTGAGCCGCTCTCATCCGGTCTCGGATCAACTGGATCTTCGATGTCGTCTCCTCAACAAGCTGCGGCCCCAAAATGCTGCTCTCGCTGAGCTCTGTCCAACAAACGGGCGATCTGCATCTCCTCCCATACAATGCCTCGAAAGGTGCCATCTGAATAGTATCCTGGAAGCTGTTGTTGTAGGAGAACTCCACTAGAGGTAAATGACGATCCCAGCTACCCCCAAAGTCTAACACGCATGCTCTGAGCATGTCCTCGAGAGTCTGAATGGTCCGCTCTGACTGTCCGTCTGTCTGTGGATGAAACGCTGTGCTGAAGCTCAAACGAGTGCCCAAAGCCTCCTGAAGTCTCTGCCAAAGTCGGCTGGTGAACTGAGTGCCTCGATCTGACACGATACAAGTCGGTACGCCATGTAGTCGCACGATCTCGTCAATATAGAGCTGAGCATACTGAGCGAAGCTGAAAGTCGTCTTCACTGGCAGGAAGTGAGCCGCTTTCGTCAATCTATCCACGATCACCCAGATGGAGTCGTACCCTCGACTGGTCCTGGGTAGACCCACAACGAAGTCCATCGAAATCTGTTCCCATTTCCACTCTGGAATGGGTAACGGCTGTAGCTCTCCCGCGGGCCTCTGGTGCTCGGCCTTAACTTGCTGACAAGTCAGGCATCTCGAAACGAACTCCGCAATGTCCCTCTTCTTCCCGTCCCACCAGTAGGTCTCTCTCATATCATGGTACATCTTGGTGGAACCGGGGTGGACACTATACACTGATCGGTGTGCCTCCTCAAGAATGTCGCGCCGCAATCCATCAGCCTCTGGTACGCACAGTCTAGATCCATATCGTAAAATCCCCTGATCGTCAACCACGAACTCGGAAAATCTGCCCTGTCCCATCTGTACCATGATCTCTGGGCAACGGTCGTCACTGCGCTGTGCCTCATATACACGGTCAAGCAACTGTGGGCGTGCACGAACATGCGCGAGCTGTCCCCCTGTCTGAGTGAACTCGAACTCAACTCGGCTGTCGCATAACATCTGCCAATCTGCTGACGACTGCCTCTGCACTGCGCGCAAAAAGGATAGACTACCCCCGGGCCTCCTACTCAACGCATCTGCCACCACATTCGCCTTGCCGGGGTGATATAAGATCTCGCAGTCGTAGTCTTTCACCAACTCCATCCAACGACGCTGTCTGAGGTTCAGGTCTCGCTGCTGAAATATGTACTTTAAGCTCTTGTGATCGGTGAATATCTGACACGACTCGCCGTACAGGTAATGTCGCCAAATCTTCAGTGCAAAGACCACTGCAGCCATCTCCAAATCATGAGTGGGGTAGTTCTGTTCATGCTTCTTCAACTGCCGAGAAGCATAAGCGATCACCCGGCCATGCTGCATCAATACGCATCCTAATCCCACTCGCGAAGCATCACAGTAGACAACAAATCCGCCTGATCCCGAAGGCAAAGATAATACCGGCGCCGTAGTCAAACAAGTCCGTAGCTGCTGAAAACTGCGCTCGCACTCCTCTGTCCAGACGAAAGGAACTCCCTTCCGGGTCAAACCGGTCAACGGTGCAGCTATACGGGAGAAGTCCTGAACAAAACGCCTGTAGTAGCCCGCCAAGCCTAGAAAACTACGGATCTCAGTCACCGATGTAGGTCGGGGCCACTGCTGAACAGCCTCAATCTTCTTCGGGTCCACACAAATGCCGTCTCTCGTAACCACGTGACCCAAGAATCCGACGCTGTCAAGCCAGAAAGCACACTTGGAGAACTTCGCGAACAGCTGATGCTCCCTCAGAGTCTGTAACGTAATCCGCAAGTGCTGCTCGTGCTCCTCTCTGCTCTGGGAGTACACCAAGATATCGTCGATAAACACGATGATGAACAAGTCAAGATACGGCCTGAATGTACGGTTCATCAAATCCATAAATGCTGCTGGGGCGTTGGTGAGTCCGAACGACATCACCAAAAACTCGTAGTGGCCATAGCGTGTACGGAAAGCTGTCCTCGGTATATCCTCCTGTCGAACCCGCAGCTGATGGTATCCTGATCGCAAGTCGATCCTCGAAAAATACCCCGCATCCTGAAGCTGGTCGAACAAATCATCAATGCGCGGCAACGGATATCTGTTCCGAACGGTAACTTTGTTCAGCTGGCGGTAGTCGATACATAAGCGCAAACTTCCATCCTTCTTCTTGACAAACAGGACCGGAGCACCCCACGGAGAAACACTCGGCCGAATAAGCCCCTTATCTAACAGGTCCTGCAACTGATCCTTCAGCTCTCGAAGCTCTGCCGGGGCCATCCGATAAGGAGGTATAGAAATAGGCCCCGAACCGGGAATCAAATCAATGCAGAACTCAACATCGCGCTCAGGCGGTAGCCCAGGTAGCTCATCAGGGAAAACATCAGGGAACTCACAAACTACCGGGACCCGGTCCAACGGAACCTCTGCAGCTCGAGTATCACAAACAAACGCTAAGAATCCCTGACATCCCTTCCGCAAGAGCTGACCAGCGCGAAGAGACGAAATTAAGCTGGGAAGGGTGACACTGCGGTCTCCCTGAATAACAAGGACTGGCTCTCCCGGAAAGCTAAATCTGACTGCCTTCTCACGGCAGTCCACCGAAGCATAACAAGTGGCTAGCCAATCCATGCCCAGAAGCACATCAAAGTCCAACATATCGAGGAGTATCAAATCAACTGATGAATCCCTCTCCCCGATACGAACGGAAC
The DNA here is from genome assembly GCA_030015575.1 of Agapanthus africanus. Taxonomy (NCBI): domain Eukaryota; kingdom Viridiplantae; phylum Streptophyta; class Magnoliopsida; order Asparagales; family Amaryllidaceae; genus Agapanthus; species Agapanthus africanus. The sequence continues at coordinate 450,861,186 of JASDDO010000024.1, read as the reverse complement.
ACAAATGAAATACAAACCGAGCGACAAACGACTCGCCTACCGGAGTAACAACAACAAGCGGACGATCTAACGACGACGACTCACGGCCCAACATCGGTGCAAAGTGTGTGGAACCTGGGTCGAATAGTACCCGTGCGTCGAAAGAACAAACTGGCAAGGTACCTGTCACAACGGCATTGGATGCCTGCGCATCCTGCGGTGTCAAAGCAAATACTCGGGCCTGTCCTCCACCGATAGCGGGCTGACCTCGACCTCGGCCTCTGCCTCCTCGTCCTCTCTGAACAGGACCGCCGCGTCCACGGCCTCTCGGTGCACCTAACTGGCGTGGAGTATCGCCTGGGGTAGGAAGTAGGGCTCTCTGAGGAGGGGGTGGTGATGGTGGTAGGGTCACATGCGAAACTGTCGCTGCTCCCTGTCGTCTCACTGGACAGTCTCTGACAAGATGGTGCAGACTCCCGCACCCAAAACATCCTGGCGACGGCTGCTGCCCCTGGGGATAAGAACCATATAACTGTCCCTGCCCAAATCCTCTGCCAGGCCTATCTCTCGGAAAGAATCTGGCGCGCTGCCTCTGAGGCGGTACATCGGTGCGCATCCTCTTCGGCCCAGAAACGGCCGAAGTCCGTGATATGCGTGCCTCCATCCGCAATGCCGTATCCATAGCAGCTGAATAAGTGTCGTAGTGCTGGGCGCCAATGGCAAGATATAGCTGGGCATCAAGTCCCTGTACGAACCTCTTCACCATCTTCTCCTCGGTATCCACCAAATACTGAGCATATCGGAATAACTGTGTAAACTGGATGTCATACTCAGACACCGTCATCCCAGGTGTCTTGACTAAGGCCTCGAAGCTGCGAGCTCTGGCGTCACGAACGCTCTCTGGAAGGAAACGGGCTAGAAAGACCGCTGTAAACTCGGCCCAAGTCATAGGCGGTAGACCTGCAGCTCGACCTCTCAAGACTGACTCCCACCATGTCTGCGCGAGACCCTCTAGTCGGAAACTCGCAAGCTCTACCCATCGATCATCCGAACATCTCAGCGAACGGCAGATCCTGGCTAAACTGTCAAGGAACGTCTGTGGGTCCTCCGCTGTCTCGGTGCCGGTGAATACTGGAGGTCTCAGCCTCATGAAATCCTGTAGTGAAACCGGAATGGCCACGGTGGTAGTAGTAGGAGAAGGTATCATGGTCGTCTGTGATGTAGTAGGTACGTCATCCGGCCTCGGTGTATGACTGGCTGCAACTAGGGATCCTACCATCTGACGTAGCTCCTACATGCCTCCCATCATCTGTCGCAACTCCTCCATACCAGTCTCGAGCCTATCCATACGGCCTGGGGAAGGTGGATCGGTCTGTCCCTGCGGCGTAGGCATACCACCCTGCTCAGTCCTAGTCTCGGACGAGCCAGCTCGAATCTCGTCTCTGGCGGCAGCCCTCTGTGCCCTCATAGCCTTCGGCGGCATAGTGGCTGTTACAGGAAAAAGGATAATAAGAACAGTGCAATAGGATCATAGGATACACGGAATTGAAGAAGGAATTTTCAAGCAAGTATATCCTAAAGTCACTTAGGCGGAGTACCGTATCGTAAGTATGCCGCGGACATACGCACGCTACGTTACCCTGCTTAAGTCACTTACTCCATCTACCAAGGGTCATCCTACACTCACAAAGGTAAAACCTATCGCTCTGATACCAACTTTGTCACGACCCGCAGGGTACGGAACGTGACTGGCACTTAAGTTTACGAAACGTCTAAAGGCGTCCGTAAAATAAGTAAGCCAAAGCCCAGAAAACAAAACCAATGAAGCAAAAGAGTGAAGAAAACCCAATCATTTGAAAGCAAGTTATCAAATAAGTCATGTAAAACCCTTTTTAAAAACAATACCAATTTTTCCCGAAAATTTCGGCAGAGTCTCCTTTGTAAATACTGACCCCCAAAAATGGGTACAACAAAATATATACATGAATCCAACAAAATAGGGCATCCCCAAGCAGGAGCTAGCTCTTCGCCATAAGGCGGCCACAAATCCCACGCAATGTAAATGACAGCAAGCATAATAATCATAATAAAGCATAAGGAAGCATGAAAAAGTAGCATGTCGGCTCAAGTGAGCTCGACCCCAAAATACAGCATAAAATCCACAAACCTCACAGTCTCATCTCTAGGTCAATATACAATAATCTGGTAGAAACAGTAGATGGAGTACACTAGATACAAGAATATACAAGGTGGTACAAAAATAATAACATAACCCACCTATGAGCAAATCTCGAGCTCAAGCAAAAGAGGAAAAAGAACAAGTGCGCCCGCCGCTACTGAACTGACGGAGCGGACCTGCAAAAGACTGTGGCACAACGGGGGTGAGTTGCCAACTCGTGAGTAATAAATAACATCTGCAAAGGCTATCGTATGCATGCACACAAGCATCCTAGCATCTGAAATACATGTATGACTGGATGCACTAGCAGGTGTGTATATCATATCAGTGTGCTAATATGTATGCAACATGAATATCTGAGGTCTCAATATATATATATAAGAAATATTTATTCTCTTTTTCTTTTTGAGACTCTTTTAGAATGCTAGCATAATGTCAATGAATCGACGAAAATCGGTGTCCAGCAACGACACCCAAAAGCTGTCTCAAATCTCATAAATCCATGTCATAGTGTCTCTGGCCTCAGCCATCCGGCTGACCCATCTCAGTATCAATATATCATCCTCTCGCGGCCCCGGTCGGTATCCTCTGGATATCCGCCGTGCCCAATGAAGTCACCGGTAGGTAATCCGTCCCCTGCCAGGCTCATCGTCAACACCACGAGCTTCTTGCCCCGGGGTACCCTACCGGGCCCACCATGTACCCGAAACGGTTCATCCAACTCCTCGAAACGGGTCTCCAAAAACCACAGCAAACTCATGGTGGACGACACTTACATCACTAGAAAACCGCAATTTACATGTTTTAAAAATATCATAAGTTTGGAAATTTTGCGGCTTTCCCCCGAAATCCAGCAATATCATAAAATCTCAAGAAATCCTCATAAGTGCATATATCAATGATAATGAATGCGTATGATATCAATAATCAAGTTGCGATGTGTGATTAATGTATTAAGCATGAACAATGAATATGATGAAGTACATGCACATGAATAGCAATCCTACGGTTTCATTTTAAGGAAATAGCACAATTTAAGTATCAATTAGTAAAAGGTTTAAATTAAAGGTTATCTAGTGTGGTGGCATGGCAATTACCAGGGTGTGTGTGTAAACATGAATAGTGCTCGTGCTGCATATAAAAACCTGGTAATGGTGCATGTGTCCTACAATTGAGTTTGCGTATATGGATATAACATATTGATCTAATTGCAGCAATTATCATGCCAGTATTATTATTCTAATGTCACAAGTGATTATCCAATTTACTATTTTCCAGTTTACTAAATCTATCGGGCGACTTGCGCCATCCAAACGATCGTCCCCCGTAGATGTTAAATCTACTCACCGGAATCCCTGGCTAGCTGTGTCCAATCACCGCCTTTCCCTTTCGCGCCGCGTCTGACGTTTCCGCGACCGAACCTGGAATTTACATCAGTACCAAATATAAGGTTACATATCAAGAACGACGCAAAACCCCAACGAAACTACTAAAGTTCGCTAGCTAGGTACAACGTGCACAAAGTGCGCGGACACACGCGAAAATCGCAAAAACTGCCAAAAAACGCCGATTTTGTCGCCCGGCGAAACTAAAACCCGACTACCCAAAAATACGCACTCACGCATCCTAAAAGTCATAGGACAAGCCATTACAATCATCAAGATGTCGAAAATAATCCATCACATAATTTATATAAAAATCTAGTAAGCAGATACATTCCAAAAATCGGTGCAACGTCGCCGATTTGCGACAAAACGACTACAATCTAGCATACTCACCCAAGCACACTACAAGCAATCCACACACACTAATTACAACACATTAACCATGCTCCAAAACCTATATTCCACAACCAAACCCTTTCTTGATTTTTATAAATAGCAATTGCAAATCAAAATCCATGCTTGAAAAACTTAATTAACACTAATTTCAAACCCAATTAGCAAGTTCACCCCTTAGATTTAGGTTAGCAAAATACTAGATAACAATTTCGGTTCAATCAACTAAATAATGTTTTCTAAACCTTAATCAACTCACTAATCAAGCTTCACAACTCAATTCCATACACTAACCCTCTCTTGAAATTCCTTAAAACGACAATTACAACTAAAATCGAACTTTTAAAGTTAACTAAATTAACACAAATAAAAGACTACATAACAAGGTAACCATATAGATTAGTTTATTAACAACTAGATTAATTATAAAACAACTTAATTAACTATTATGGCTTTCAAACCCTAGTTAGATTTTTCAAGCAAAACCTAAGAAAACTAGATTAAACTACACTAAATTAACACTAAACCATACAACATAAGAAACTTAAACAAAAGAATTTAACATGATAGAAATTATACCTCTTGATCTATGGATCAAGCAAGAAAATTTTGCTCCAATTGATGGCCTCAACACCAAGATCCAAGCAAGAATGGCTAAGGATAATGATAGCTTAAGGATTTTGTTTGGATTTTTGAATTAAATCATGGATTTTGATGTATTTTCTTGAAGAAATTGAAGAAAATGAAAAGAAAAGAGAGGAAGAAGAGGGTGTGCAGGATTTTCGGCCAGAGGAGGAATGGGGGAGGGTGTGGGCAAGTGGGGAAAGTCATGGTCAAGTCCACAAAAGTCAATGTATCATACTTTATCCATTATATTTAAATTAATTCCATAAACTATCAAATTCAACTCAAGAAGGCAACTCAAGAAATGAGGCCAGAAATTTCTGGTCTCACACAAGGTGGGGCTGTCCTAGGGCTGAGGAAAAAGAGAGAGGGGTTTTACAAAAGAAATTTTATGCAAAAAGGCCCCCTACAACTCAAAAATTGCAAGTTTTAGCCCAAAATTCAATAAATGCGTTTCAAATCATAAAAATTTGTAAAAAATCAAAATAAATTACTAAAAATTTATGTTATCACTAGATTATAATTATCATAATTTTATAGATTAAAATTAGCCCGGAAAAATTTGTATTTATCGCTTATTTAATGTATTTTCTTACCGGCTTAAAATAATATTAAAAAATTGAAAAATAGGGAAAAAATTTTAAATGACCAAACTTTCATAATTAACTCATTAGCTACTAAAAACAAGTAATTACCTATCCATTTAAGGTATAATTAGCCCTAAACTGCAAAATATCGAGAAAGACGGTTTTCGGAAAAATACCGAATTTTCACCGAATTTCAGGAAAACACCAAAACGACTTTTCAAGACGCTACAGTATGGCAAACTACCCGCCAAGTACCCAAAATGAAGCGGTCTCCCTCAACAATGTGAGTAGGCCACTAAACACTTTAAAGTACCCAGTAGACTTGGGTCTATCCTAGGAGCAAAAATAGTAAAATGAAATAATACAATGGTGGCTACAACCGCAACCTGGATGTGCCCCGCAAAATAATATTACAGCATATTATAATTATATCGAATGAATGAATATAATAACCCATCTCAAACCCCGGCTAATCATCACAACAATCCAATCATGTTCATAATCACAAACAGCAAAAACATTACAGAAATGTGCAACCCCCTGCCAACCGACATACTAGCAGTTAGGGGAGGTTTACGAACTCATTATACATTTCACAGATATAATCTAATTAGCAAACATCGTATAATTTCGATCGAGCAAACACTTTAGATTCTACTCCAAAACTTCTCTGTGCACCTGAGACTTAAGCAGAAAATAAACATTCCAGAAAAGACAAAAAAAATCACAGAAGAGTTCTGGAAAAATTTGGGGTGAATCGGCTTCAACTCGGCCGCGGATACGCGGCGGATCGGTGGGATCGGCCGCGGTTCCGCGGTTGTTTGGCCGATTCATGCACTCAATTTTTTCCAGAGTTCTTGTATTTCCCTGCTGGTATTTTTAGAGGTCCCTGAAAAATTTTTAGGGCCTGTTTTAAAATCGACAGAAACTTAGTGATTTTGATGTTTTTTCGGTTCGTTTTGCATTCGAAATTCTTACGACTATGCTAATGAGTTAATTATTGTTTAGCGAGGCTTTGATACCACTATAAGTCGATGTACAACACCCCACGAGTTGCGGGGAGGTGGAAATATGAAAAACAATCATGTTCTTTGAGTTAATATCGACTAACCGAAGAATCTTTGCTAAACTATAACTAACAAATACATAGGAGTTGTTAACTACTATGAGAAGTGATTATACCTAGTGAATCTAGTCCTTCGTCTTTTCGTTATCCACCACCTCCTCGGCCTCCTCTACGTAATAGATGATCCACCCAGAGCTTCTATTCTAAGCTTCACCTCTAATCTTGAGGTAACTAGGTTTCTTTAGTTGTTAATCAAAGGCACCTAGGTGATATAGTGTGAGGTAATGGATTAATTATTCTATCTAATCCTTGATCTCAACACATGAGACGGGAGGATTAGGGTTTGAAGAGAGAGAGCTTGAGGAGAGAGAAGGTGAGCAAGAGAATCATAATGAAATAATGAACTCACTTGAATATATGAAGCATAATCATTTATCAAATAAATAAATAAAATGATTAATCATCATGCTTCATTAATTCAATATGTGTGATTCACTACATGAGTCATTAACCATTTAATGATGCATTAATGACATGGATGAATCACACAAATGAGTCGCTAAAGCAATAAAAACTGCGCCCGAGCGCAAAGCGCCCATGTGCCGACACGTGGCGCGCGCGCTTGCGCTCCAGCGCACTGCGCTTGAGCGCAAAGCGCCCACGTGCCGACACGTGGCGCGCTTGCGCTCAAGCGCACTGCGCCCGAGCGCAAAGCGCCCTTGTGTCGACACGTGGCGCGCGCGCTTGCGCTCCAGCGCACTGCGCCCGAGCGCAAAGCACCCATGTGCCGACACGTGGCGCGCTTGCGCTCAAGCGCACTGCGCCCGAGCGCAAAGCGCCCACGTGCCGACATGTGGCATGCGCGCTTGCGCTCCTGCGCCTTGCGCCCGAGCGCAAAGCGCCCACGTGCCGACACGTGGCGCGCTTGCGCCTGAGCGCCCAGCTCTCATGCGCAAAGCGCCCACGTGCCGACACGTGGCGTGCTTGCGCCTGAGCGCACAGCACCTAAGCGCACAACGCTCAAGGCGCTGGCCCCACGCATCCTTTGGATGTCTTTTCCGCCCTTTTGTTTATATATACATGAATATATATACATATGTACACATACACATACTCCACAACATTCTCCCCCTCAATGGCTCCCGATATATCCAAAACTCTGCATGGCTCCCGTAAAAACTCGGCATGGCTCCCGATATATCCAAAACCCCCTTTCAAAACAAAACACACGTACACTACACATTGAGTTCGCATGACCGGTTTAACCCGTTAATCGGAGGTTCCCTCGCCCCAAAGGCGAGGGGTAATTAACGGCAGCTTAGTCCGCGGCTGCCGGAGATTCGGATCCCCACAATCATTAAACCCCGGCCTACCCTAGGCAGGGGGAATCTGTAGTATACGCCTGACAAGCGCGCGCGTATTCCCATCTCAATGGGGTGACGAAAAACACCCTACAGATTCTGGCACGCCCGGTGGGACCAATCTCTCCTCCCATATTTCGGGTAAAACGTTCATGCGAACTCAATCAATATACATATCGATTGCCTATATTGAAATGATGTTCTTTTTTCCATGCAGCAATCAACCTTCGACGACAATGTCTCCTCAGATGAATTCAGCTTCCAAAGTGACCCCGGTTCCGTACGTGGTCAAGATCAACGCTCGTGTGGTTCTCCCCGCAAGCCTCAGTCAACAGTGGGAGGAACCGCCCCGCCAGTTTGGCTCCGTCATCATCTACCCTGCCGGTAGCGCTCATCTGGCGGAGATCTCGGCGGAACAGGTGGCCAAGCCGGTCTCAAGGGGTAAGAGGCCGAATGTCGTGATCGCCAAGGCACCACAACCGAAACTCAAGACGGTATCTGAACGATTCTCCGGTGCTCCAGCGGGGGGCAAGAACTTCGGTACAAAAGGCAACATCAAATGTTGCGAATGAGCTTAGGCGAGGACTCTAACAAATGCACAATCGAGCGTATCTCCAAGTCCCTCCATCGCCCGGTCTGCGGCGTCTTCCCAAAGAGCCGAAGTCTGCCAGGTGCTTAGAACAGAAAAGTTAAGGCAGAAGCGGCTCAGGTATCGAGCCAACAAGAGGGCCAAGGCTTCGGCCAAATGGAATCATGCGAAGTTCCAAGTGCAGGGTTGCCCCGTGACGACGGCTGAGTCGGACGTAAGAATCAGCAATTCTTTCGAGCCTCTGAAGTGGGTTCAAAAAAATGCCATGACCGCCAGAATCAAGAAGACAGTGGTCCGAACAGTGCCACAAAAAGACGTGTCCCGGACCCAATAGAAAACGTATGACACTGTCTCTTCAAGAGTCTATCAAGCACTCTGTGCCGCACGAAAGCAGCAGGGTAAATCCAGAAAAGAAGCGCCAGCAACATTCAAGAACCCGGTTAGGCCAGCCGCCTTCAATCGACCGCCCGCTACTGAAACAGGAGGGCCAAGACAGCGATCCGTGAAATCAGCCGCCGATAATAAAAAGACGGCTGGATATGTCGTCCATACGGTCTATATGGCGGGCGGGCGTCCCAGCGACAACCTTCGCAGCAAAAGCAAGGATGGGGCCACCACATCCCAAGTCCAATCTGGCTTGAATGTGGTTGCCGCTTCCCAAGAACAGTCCCCTCCGTTGGATGAAGAAAACCCTCTCGAGGAGGAAGATGGGCAGAAAAACCTCTCGGTCCATGCAGAGTCAAGCTCGGACAGCGAGGAAGAGCCGACTTTCCGCCCCAGGACCGCAGAGCAAGAGCTGCTTCAAGAGCTTCAAAAACAGCTCAGGAGCAAGGATAAAGAGATGGCCAAGCTCTATTCGAAAATTGACGACCTAACAAACGTTGTGATGCAGCTTACGGCTCAAATTGCTCGAGCGCCTCCTAATCAGGCACAAGCCGCTACTAATCAGCCGGGTGATGACAATCCGAGACAGCCAATGCCTGTTCCTTTGGGACCAAGACTGGTCGAGCCGCATGAAAGCCGGCCACATTCTGCTTCTGGGGACGCCTTGGCCCCAGATAGCACTATCCCGCTAACACAGGATCGGATAATGGATTTGGTCACCAGCAAGGTTAAAACATTGGTGGCCGAAGCTGAAGCTCAGAAAGAAATCGGCAGTAGTGGGCGGCCATACCCCGCACAGTACGTTCTGATTGAGTTCCCAAGCGGCTACGTCATTCCTAAGTTCGGAAGATTTGATGGAACGGGGAATGCAAATCAGCACGTTGCCCACTTCAAAGCATCGTGCGGAAATACAGGGGGCAATGGCGCGCTCCTTCTTCGTCAGTTTGTCAACAGCCTAACCGGTGTCGCTTTCGACTGGTACGCGAGCATACCAGACGGGTCCATCATTACCTTTGCCCAAATGGAGTCTCTGTTCCGGCAAAGGTTCATGAGCGTCAGTGATAAAATCTCCATTGCCGACCTTGTGAGGACCAAGCCGGGGAAGAATGAAAGCAACACTGACTTTATCGCCCGATGGCGTAATCTCACGGTCAAGTGCGAACCGCCGCTGGAGCAGGACCAGTCCGTCAGACTTCTCATTGGGAACCTCAGCAATTGGATGGTCCCATTCTTGTGTACAGCGGGCCTCAAGACATTTCAGGAGCTAACCAAGAAAGTCCAAATGCTGGAACGCTCAAAGCAAGAGTCCCCGCCGGATTCTCAGAGAGACAAAACTTGGAAAAGCAAGCGGGACGACAACCGTAGAAGCGGGAGTTCCAGCAGTACCAATGTCTTCAATGCGTCCGACAATGAAGAAAAGCGAAGGGCGGGCGAATCCAAAACCAACCGGTCTCGAAAGCCAATGCTGGGAGGAGATGGGCCTTCCCTAGAGGAGAAGAAGAACAAGGTTTACTCTTTCAGAAGGGACAAGGTCCGTAAGTCATTTAAAGATGCCTTGAACAACGGCCTACAATTGCCGGAGTCGAAAAGACCCCAAGAAGCAAAAATGACCGACAATCCTCTGTATTTCCCGTACCACCGAGTAGTGAGCCATGCGATCGAGGATTGCTATATCTTCAAAGACTGGGTCGAGAAGCAGTATAAGGCTAGAGAGATCGAGCTGTCCAAAAGTGTGTTGGTGAATAATCAAGTTGCAACCACCAACTTTATACAGACAGAAACTGAAGCCTTCTGGGAGCAGACAGCCGAACCCGCTGCCCTGAAAAATGAAACGGACTCATCGCGGCCTCCATGGAGTACGCACATATCTAATAAGACGAAGAAGATGATAAAGCTACTTCGGAAAGAACCCAGGACGGAATGGGAAGGGCAGAAGAAGCCTACCAGTCCAGCTGCCAATGTGGCTCCATCAGGCTCAAAATCCAAGAAGCTGAAGAAGAAGAAAAGTGCAGCTCGGCGCGCAAAAGAGTCTGCAGGGAGATCGACCATTCAAAAATATATCGATTCTCTCGAAGAATATGAACAAAAGGAAAGAACATTGATTCAATTGAAGGAGTTCTTCCCTGTACAAGAGGCTGAAATTCTGGAGGAGTTAGAAGAAGACTCCAATGAAGAGATCCCAGTAATGACCTGCTACACCATCCATCTTGGCAGGGACTCCGAGGATGAGCTCTGTTTTCCCGAAGAGGACGAGGAGCTCACCACAAAGGCCAATCAAATCCAGCTCAGAAGCGGCAGGGCTCTACCGCAAAATCAGGGCAACGCCCCAAAAGGGAAGGAAAAACAAGTCGCTAATGAAGAAGATGGCAGAGAACCAGCTGATGAAAACATAAGTCCTTCCTCGGTGGACTATAATGTCTTGGCACATCTCCGGAAGCTTCCGTCTCTCCTGAGCATCTACGACGCCTTGGTCCTATCTAAGGAGCTTAGAGATGTTCTCATTCACGCTCTACAAAACCCCGAGCGGTATCAGGCTCACTTTGCGGAAATTAATATGAAAGAAGCCCAGCATGCTTTGCATGCCGCCGCAGTCACATTTAAGGATGAAGACTTGCTACTGGGAACGGCTGAGCATAATCGGCCGCTTGACGTGACCGGGTACAGCGACGGAGATCGAATTAATCGCATATTGATTGATCCGGGGTCCTCAGTGAACATCATGAACTTGCGAACTCTGAAGAGTTTATCAATGGACGTCCGACACCTGTCAAGGGAAAAGATTGTCATTCAAGGCTTCAACCAAAATTGCCAGCAAGTTCTGGGGTCCATAGCTCTGCCAATCAAATTCGGGGATCTGCAAACTGAAGCTAAGATATACGTGATCGATGCCGACACGTCTTATAAGATTCTCTTGAAGCGGCCGTGGCTCCACGATTACGGCATCATTCCGTCAACTCTCCATCAATGCATGAAGTATACTAAAAATGGCGAAGAAAGACGCATTGACGGAGACATCCAACCGTTCGGTGTGCATGAAGTCCGATATGAAGATTCTCGGTACTTTATGAACCACCAAAATGCTAAGCCACAACTGACTGAGGATAGACCAGCCCCAAGGCTCAAAAACAAATCTGCGCCGGCTGTCACTTTCAAAAGCAAAAATGCCCAAGTGCGCCCGCATTTCGGTAGCGACACTGATGAGTCCGACGCTGGAAGCCCGTCCTTCCATAAAACTCGCCCTCGTTTCGGCAGCGATACGGATGAATCCGTCACTGAAGCCCCATCTAGCAGTAAAGTCCGCCCTCATCTTGGCAGCGACACTGAAGAGTCAGAGGAGGAGGACCTGTCGTGCAACAGCGGTGCAGATTGGACCCCCACGCAACAAGCGAAACTACGAGAGACCTTCGAAGTTGCAGAAGGGTCCCTAGCCGTTACAAGGGTACCAGAGCAAATGTGCAAAGAGCTCGATGCATTATCAATCTCCACCGTGGACCAGCTGAAAACTTTCTACGTTCCCGGAAGGAAAAGTGGACAGAAGGGCATCTTGTTTTATGGGTCAAACCCCGTTGCGCACCCGGACGATTTGTCTGTCGCGTGCCTTCCATATGAGAGAGGCATAAGAGCCGTCCTCAATCCCAGATACTATGCGCCCGAGATGCGGGAATACTTTAAGAAGTGCGGATGCCGGTTATATCAAACGGAGTCCGAAGCAAAGTTTTACGAAGGGCTATGGCATCCGCCCCAGGTCCGAGCACTCATCGATGGAAGAATTCCAGATAGACGGGGCATAGGCTACATTCAACCTGATTCCAAAGCGTGCTACATGATCCATGTTGGTGAGGCCAGCGAAAGATCAAATGATGACGACGAGATAGCCGAGCCAGAAGAAGCTCCTCAAGAGCTCGAAGATGGCGGACAAGCAACCTTTGACGAGCTAACCGAGATTGACTTAGGAACGCCCGATAATCCAAAGCCGACCTACATCAGCTCGCTCTTGTCAGAGGAAATGGAAGCGCAGATAATTGCCCTGCTGCATGAGTTCGTCGACTGCTTCACGTGGACATACAAAGAAATGCCTGGCCTTTCCCCTGAAGTGGCTGTACATAAGTTGGCTATATCTCCTGATGCTAAGCCAGTCAAACAAGCTCCTCGAAGAATGAGAAGGGAACTAGAAGAAAAGGTCATCGAGGAAACTAAGAAGCTCATCGATGCCGGCTTCATCAGGGAAGAGAAATACGCGGACTGGATCGCATGCATAGTCCCAGTGAAGAAAAAAATGGGCAGATCCGAGTTTGTGTCGATTTCAGGGATCTCAACAAGGCATGTCCTAAAGACGACTTTCCGCTACCGGTCATGGAAATGATGGTCGATAACACCTCAAATTACGAGTTGTTCACCTTTATGGATGGCTCGTCTGGATATAATCAGATCAAGATGTCGCCTGAGGATGAGAAACACACAGCATTTCGAACCCCGATCGGCATATATTGCTACAAGGTAATGCCGTTCGGACTGAAGAACGCCGGTGCTGCATATCAAAAGGCAATGACTAATATCTTTGATGACCTAATCCATAAAGTCGTCGAATGCTGATGATCTGGTCGTCAAAACTAAAGCCAAGGCTGACCACAACCAAGATCTTAGGACCGTTCTCACCAGACTGAGGGAATACGATCTGAAGATGAATTCTCTGAAATGTGCTTTTGGAGTGTCATCGGGAAAATTCCTGGGTTTTATAGTCCGGCATCGAGGGATCGAAGTTGACCCATCAAAGATAAAGGCCATCATGGAGATGCCCCCTCCGAAAAGTCTGACGCAGCTAAGATCTTTTCAAGGCAAGCTTGCTTATATAAGGAGGTTTATCTCAAATTTATCGGGAAGATGTAGGCCCTTCTCAAAGCTCATGAAGAAAGGAGCTCCTTTTATCTGGGATGCCGAATGTCAAGCAGCGTTCGAAAGCATCAAACAATACTTGTTGCACCCTCCAGTGCTGGCCGCTCCCATTCCAAATAAACCGTTGATTCTCTACACTGCCGCGCTAGATGAGTCACTCGGTGCACTCCTTGCCCAGAATAACGAGGAGGGAAAGGAACATGCCCTCTACTACCTTAGTCGAACTCTAGTCGGGGCGGAACACAACTATTCCCCAATCGAAAAGCAATGCCTGGCTCTGATATTTGCTGTGAAGAAGCTGAGGCGCTATCTGCTGGCTCACCGGGTTATGCTAATCTCCAAGGTCGACCCGCTCAAACACTTGATGACCAGAGCAAGCCTAGCCGGCAGAATGGCAAGATGGGCTGTCATGCTACTTGAGTTTGACATAGTATATACTCCTCAAAAAGCAGTAAAAGGTCAAGCTCTTGCAGACTTCCTCGCTGCTCATCCTATACCAGAGGGGTCACCACTCAATTGCGAGTTGCCCGACGAACAAGTGCTGTACCTAGAGAATGACGAGCCATGTTGGGAGCTCTACTTCGATGGGGCCTCATCAATAAGAAGCTCCGGCCGATCAAGCATCCCGGAGGTAAAAGCGGGGATAGGATTGGTGTTCATCACGCCATCAATGGGAACCCTACGGCGTTCTTTCGCTCTCACCGAGCCTCGGACAAACAATGAAGCTGAGTATGAAGCCCTGATAGCTGGTTTGGAGCTCGCCATAGAAATGGAAATTCTTCGGCTACGGGTTTACGGTGACTCCCAGCTTGTTGTCAACCAAGTAAGCGGCGACTATAAGATATACAAACCCGAGTTAGCTCGGTACAGAGGCCGAGCAATGGAACTCATGAAACGGTTCACTCACATTGAACTAATGAGAATCCCCAGAGCATTGAACGGAAAAGCCGACATACTCGCTCGCCTAGCCAAGGAGCTGGCTGATCCTGACATGGACGGAATTTTGATCACAGTTAGGAGCCGACAAATTCTACCCCCATTCTCTCTACGGGAAGAGGAAAGCGCGGAACAGAAGAGCAGTCCTACCGAAGAAGCTTCGATCATCCAAGACGAGCCCGATTGGAGAGAACCCTTCATAAAGTACTTCCGATACAACAAGCTGCCCGAAGAAAAATCTGCGAGGATTCAGCTGAAGAAAGAGCTCTCTGATACGTGTTTGTAAATAACATGTTATACCGCAGGTCATATGACCAACTCTGGCTCAGGTGTCTGTCATTGGCCGAAGCCCAAAAGGTCATGAAAGATGTTCACTCGGGCGTTTGCGGTGCTCACCAATCTGGCCCCAAGATGCGACTTCAAATCAAACGGCTTGGGTATTACTGGCCCACCATGATACGGGATTGTGGAGAGCATGCAAAGAAATGTCAGATCTGCCAAATCCATGGTGATTTCATTCACAAGCATCCCAATCCGTTGCATCCAACGGTGGCGTCGTGGCCCTTTGAAGTCTGAGGAACCGACATTGTTGGCCCAATTGATCCTCCATCATCCAAAGGCCACCGGTTCATATTGGCCACGACAGACTACTTCTCCAGATGGGCTGAAGCTGTCCCGCTAAAAGAAGTCAAGACAAAAGATATTCTGACATTCTTCCAGCATAATATTCTATACCGTTTCGGTACACCAAGAAGAATCATTTCCGACAATGGGCCTTCTTTCAAGAGCTTCAATGTCTCAAGGTTCGCTACTCAGCACAAGATAGACTGGAGATATTCCTCCATCTATAATCCAAGAGCCAATGGGCTAGCCGAAGCCTTCAATAAGACTCTATGCAAGCTCCTGAGGAAAAATGCTTCAGCCAACAAGAGAGACTGGAATCTCAAACTTCACGAGGCGTTGTGGGCATATCGTACCACGCACCGTACTCCAACACAGTCCACTCCATACTCATTGCTCTTCGGAGTGGAGGCGGTCCTGCCCCTCGAAGTCGAAGTTCCAAGCTTAAAAATGGCTGTTCAGCACGAGTTGACGGAGGAGGAAAACGTTCTCCTTCGACTTGAAGAGCTCGATGCCCTCGAAGAAAAGAGGCCCGCGGTGCAGCAAAATCTGGAGCTATACCGAGCCCAAATGTCACGGGCTTATGACAAGATAACCCGTCTCCGCGCTTTCAAGAAAGGTGAATTGGTGTTGGTCCTCAAAAGACCGATCATCCCCAATCGACATGCCAAGGGAAAATTTGAGCCAAACTGGGAAGGACCATACGTCATCAAGAAAGTGTTCGACGGAGGATCCTACCAACTAATAAGTGCCGAGGGAGAAAGGCCCATGCCACCCATCAATGACCGATATCTCAAGAAATACTACACGTGAATGCTCCAAGTCGTAGGCGAATTGAGCACATCAGCCCTACGGTCTGGATCATACATCCTGCAAAACCGTATACAATCCACGGGCGTAAATGGCCCCTATCTCTCCCAAATCCTGCCGGTGAGACTACTTTTAAAGTCCCACCAGCGGCAAAAAAAAAGAGAAAAAAAAGAGAAAAAAATAATAATAAAAGAAATAAAAAAAATAAACGGTATGTCCACAAGCAAAACGGGCACGGATGAAAACCCGAAAGGGCTCCGTGAGTAAAAACAGCAGGACTACCGGCGAGTCTGTGAAAACCCGAAAGGGCGCAAACTCGTGAAAGGAGATGAAATACACTCGCAAAGTCCTCTCGACCTTGTGAGGAGAAAACCCTGCGTGAGATCCTTACGACTCACAAAGGAGCAACACACTTAGGAATCCTCACGATTCCTAAGGAGAAAATACACCTGCGGGATCCTTACGACTCATAGGGAGAAAATGCTTTTATGGGACCCTCACGACCCATGAAATTGAAAAGCCTTGGGTGATAGGGACCCAAACCTGTCTCCTAAGCCATCGTTCCCCAACGGGCAACGGCAAATCATGAGTCGCTCCTAGCATTTCGCTTCAGTGTTAGCGGTGCTGATGCCGACCAAAAACCCAAATCCCAAGTCCTCCCAAGGCAAATGATGAGTTGCTCCTGGCATTATTCCAGTGCAGCAATGCTAATGCCAAACAAGATCCAAATTCCAAGTCCCCAAACGGCGAATGATGAGTCGCTCCTGGTACCACATTCCAGTGCAGCGATGCAGACGCCAACCAAAGTCCAATTTCTCAAAATTCTACCGGCCCTACGGTGGGTCCCCAAGTTGACCATCGTATACAATCCACAGGCTCAAATAATTCTCATCATACCCATGCCCCACTGTAATCACCAGTTACGCGGCTGGTCTCCGCTTTGGGAATGATGCTCCATTGATAAGACCCACTCATGTGTCCTCACGATATATGAGGAGAACAAACCTTTGTGGGATTCTTACGACTCATAAAGGAAAAACACACTTAGGAGTCCTCACGACTCCTAAGGAGAAAATACACCTGCGGGATCCTTACGACTCGTAGGGAGAAAATGCTTTTATGGGACCCTCACGACCCATGAAATTGAAAAGCCTTAGGTGATAGGGATCTAAACCTGTCTCCTAAGCCATCGCTCCCCAATCCCCAAATGGCGAATGATGAGTCGCTCCTGGTACCATATTCCAGTGCAGCGATGCAGACGCCGACAAAGTCCCGAAATTTTTCCGGCCCTACGGTCTGGATCATACATCCTGCAAAACCGTATACAATCCACGGGCGTAAAAAAATCCCAACCTCTCCCAAGTCCTACCGGTGAGACCACATTCAAAGTCCCACCAAAAAAAAAAAAACCAATTCCAAAATCCTCCCGGGGCAAATGATGAGTTGCTCCTAGCATTGTTCCAGTGCAGCAATACAGATACCAAACAAAAACCAAGATCCCAAAATCCTCTTAATGACAGATGATGATTCGCTCCTGGTACCATATTCCAGTATAGCGATGCTGATGTCAACCCAAGTCAAAATCAACAAGTCAATTTTCACTCCGACACCGCAAAAAGCGGAGCAAGTCAGAATCCAATCTCGACACCGCAAGAAGCGGAGCAAGTCAAGTCTACCCCTGACACTGCAAGAAGCAGAGTAAGTCAAATCAAGCACCGACCGTCCAAGTCGCTAAAAGGGCAGCATCGACCGTCCAAGTCGCAAAAAGGGCAGCATCGACCGTCCACGTCGCAAAAAGGGCAGAACCGACCGTCCAAGTCGTTAAAAGGGCAGCATCGACCGTCCAAGTCGTAAAAAGGGCAGCATCGACCGTCCACGTCGCAAAAAGGGCAGAACCGACCGTCCACGTCGCTAAAAGGGCAGCACCGACCGTCCACGTCGCTAAAAGGGCAGAACCGACCGTCCAAGTCGCTAAAAGGGCAACACCGACCGTCCAAGTCGCAAAAAGGGCAGCATCGACCGTCCAAGTCACAAAAAGGGCAGCATCGACCGTCCACGTCGCAAAAAGGGCAGAACCGACCGTCCAAGTCGCAAAAAGGGCAGAACCGACCGTCCAAGTCGCTAAAAGGGCAGCATCGACCGTCCAAGTCGCAAAAAGGGCAGCATCGACCGTCCACGTCGCAAAAAGGGCAAAACCGACCGTCCAAGTCGTTAAAAGGGTAGCATCGACCGTCCAAGTCGCAAAAAGGGCAGCATCGACCGTCCACATCGCAAAAAGGGCAGAACCGACCGTCCACGTCGCTAAAAGGGCAGCACCGACCGTCCAAGTCACTAAAAGGGCTGCATCGACCGTCCAAGTCGCAAAAAGGGCAGAACCGACCGTCCACGTCGCTAAAAGGG
This sequence comes from Agapanthus africanus, assembly GCA_030015575.1. Classification (NCBI taxonomy): domain Eukaryota; kingdom Viridiplantae; phylum Streptophyta; class Magnoliopsida; order Asparagales; family Amaryllidaceae; genus Agapanthus; species Agapanthus africanus. The sequence continues at coordinate 450,842,979 of JASDDO010000024.1, read as the reverse complement.
CAGCACCGACCGTCCAAGTCGCTAAAAGGGCAACATCGACCGTCCAAGTCGCAAAAAGGGCAGCATCGACCGTCCAAGTCGCAAAAAGGGCATTATCGACCGTCCACGTCGCAAAAAGGGCAGAACCGACCGTCCAAGTCGCAAAAAGGGCAGAACCGACCGTCCACGTCGCTAAAAGGGCAGCATCGACCGTCCAAGTCGCAAAAAGGGCAGCATCGACCGTCCAAGTCGCAAAAAGGGCCGCATCGACCGTCCATGTAGTAAAAAGGGCAGTGCCAGTTTCCCGAAAGGTGGGAACCGAATCAAGTCGCCTCCACGTGAAAGAAGATCCATCAATTTCATGCACACGACCCACATATGTAGTGTGCATTTATTGATGGGGGCAATTTGTTGGGGTAAAAATTTACACCCCGGTTGACCAAGTCAAAATCAAAGTCAACCCCAAGCCAAGTGGGCCCAAGCCCAGATCCAGTGGGCACACGCCCGAGTCGAGCCCGAACATGAACCGGCCGGCCTCCCACTGCGCCAAGATAAAAATTTTGTAATAAACAATTTTGTTGTATTTCTTTTATTTTTATTTTATGGACAAATGTAAGAAAAATAGGCATAAAGCCAATTTTTTGTAAAGCCCATGGTTTATGTGCAAAAAGAAATGGCACATGAGCCATGGGATAGGCAAAATGCCATTTTGTGAAGCCCAAGGGGCTATGTGTAAAGTGTATGGCCTATAAAGGCAAAGATAATGAAATATCTAAACAACTTTTTCTCTCTCCAAAAAATTTTCCAAATCTGAGATCTTTTCTTCTTCTTCAAGGTTCCAAAACCCTCTTCTTTCTCTTGAATTAAATCAAGAGTTTTACTCTTCTTTTTATAAAACAAATTAGTTTTTCACCACAAAACCCACAAATGGGAACTTGGATCTATCATTAGATCTAAAAAAGAAGAGATTTTTAGATCTCACATCTCTTGAGCAGCCAACAGAGGAGGAAGAAGAAGAACCCATTTTCTCAACCAAAATATATTTTCTTTTTCAGGAGTTTAACTCCACTAATTTCTCTTCCGGGAGTTTCTGGGGCTAAAAGCCCTCTTTTCCTGGCCGGCGCGCTAGCGCTCAAGCGCAAAGCGCCCACGTGCCGACACGTGGCGCGTTTGCGCTCCGGCGCACTGCGCGCGAGCGCAAAGCGCCCACGTGCCGACACGTGGAGCGCGCGCTTGCGCTCCGGCGCACTGCGCCCGAGCGCAAAGCGCCCACGTGCCGACACATGGCGCGCGCGCTTGTGCTCCAGCGCAGTGCGCTTGAGCGCAAAGTACCCACGTGCCGACACGTGGCGCTCTTGCGCTCACGCGCACTGCGCCCGAGCGCAAAGCGCCCATGTACCGACACGTGGCATGTGCGCTTGCGCTCCAGCGCACTGCGCTTGAGCGCAAAGCGCCCACGTGCCGACACGTAGCCCGCTTGCGCTCAAGCGCACTGCGCCCGAGCGCAAAGCGCCCATGTGTCGACATGTGGCGCGCGCGCTTGCACTCCAGCGCACTGCGCCCGAGCGCAAAGCGCCCACGTGCCGACACGTGGCGCGCTTGCGCTCCGGCGCACTGCGCCCGAGCGTAAAGCGCCCACGTGCCGACACGTGACGCGCCCGCTTGCGCTCCGGCGCACTGCGCCCGAGCGCAAAGCGCCCACGTGCCGACACGTGGCGCGCTTGCGCTCCGGCGCACTGCGCCTGAGCGCAAAGCGCCCACGTGCCGACACGTGGCACGCGCGCTTGCGCTCCAGCGCACTGCGCCCGAGCGCAAAGTGCCCACGTGCCGACACGTGGCGCGCTTGCGCCCAAGCGCCCAGCGCTCATGCGCAAAGCGCTCACGTGCCGACATGTGGCGCGCTTGCGCCTGAGCGCACAGCACCTAAGCGCACAGCGCTCAAGGCGCTGGCCCCACGCATCCATTGGATATCTTTTCCTCCCTTTTGTTTATATATACATGAATATATATACATATGTATACATATGTACACATACACATACTCCGCAACATTCTCCCCCTTCAAAAAATTTTTGGGCCGGGGCGCTGCCCCGAACCCCGCAAGGGGGCTGCTAGCCCCCTTGACCCCCAGCCCGCTATCCGGGTAGCGGGACCCCCGTAAAAACTCTGCGTGGCTCCCGATATATCCAAAACCCCCTTTCAAAACAAAACATACGTACACTGCACATTGAGTTCGCATGACCGGTTTAACCCGTTAATCAGAGGTTCCCTCGCCCCAAAGGCGAGGGGTAATTAACGGCAGCTTAGTCCGCGGCTGCCGGAGATTCGGATCCCCACAATCACTAAACCCCGGCCTACCCTAGGCAGGGGGAATCTGTAGTATACGCCTGACAAGCGTGCGCGTATTCCCATCTCAATGGGGTGACGAAAAACACCCTAGACCCGCCAAATTACGAGAACACCCCTCCTATCCGTGAAAACACGGAAAAACTTTAGACTGTATAAATCCAATAATCCGATACTAGAATCTGGCTTAAACCAAAGCCGGCTAGTAAAAACTGTCCGAACGTCGTACGTGCGTAAACACACGTATGCGTCCGAACCTTTGTCGTAAAACCATACGACCTCTATATCGTTTTGCTTGGAGCAGGGAAACTCTCTGTGTGGGACTCTAAAGACTCGACTACTATGCTGGCAGTGGGCTTAACCACAGACCGCAAGCGGCACTAGATGTACGTAACGGTCCCCAGGTAGATGTTGATAAGAAGGCCGATGAGGAAACCCATCCGAACTCCTTCTGAGCCTGATGTGACAATCTCCGTACAGTCCGGTCTATTCGTCTAAGACTATCGCATATCGGGCCTAGGGGGCGACAAGCGTCAGTCCCCTAATAGCGGTATAAGTCGTGTCGGAGCGTAGCCCATTACACCTTGAGAAACTACTGGAACCTACTAGTAAATCTCGGTTGCCCTGGCCATGGACTTTGCGTAATGGCTCTCTGACACAGTGCGATATCAACTCCCAATACCGGGAGAGACGAATCTTGTCTAACCGCCACTGCCTCCAAGTGCTCGGGACTGCACCCAACTGCTACCTATTTGCACGACTCCTTTGAGCCGTGGTAGGGTAGCAATCTAAGAACAGTGGGACACACTCGAGGCGAAGTAGCAGTGTTAAGTCTGCGGACTATGCTGTACTCATGTCACCTGAGAACTGTTAACTGACGACGGGTATAATACCAACCAACAGTTCCCTGCGAGTCATTTCCGGTGTACGCGTAACCCAACGAGCACCTGTATACTATCTCCAGTAGGACGTACTGATGGCTGTGGGACAGACCATCTCCCCAACTGGGATGAGAAGCGTACACACTAGTCTACTCCGGAGTATCGATGCCCTGTCTCGATAATCCTACGACTAGGGACCTGGAAAAGGATGTGCTTGTAGACTACCCAGCCCCCACTAGTACGACTGCCATCACAACGCTGGTAGTCAAGCAAGATCCTAAGGGCTCTATCAATACGTAAACTCACATATTAAGATAGATAAAATCAAGTAGCATACTACCATGTTTAGCAAGACTGTTATATAACTGTGAATATCCCAAGCCTCTATTAAGTAATATACAAACTAGTATGATACAATAATGGCCCCTAAGGTATATACACTAACAGTTGCAATCTTCGAAAAGCCTTCTATGAATCTTCGGTAGTATCCGCTAATACCAAAAAACTTCGAATATCCTTCACTGTCATTGGTGTCAACCATTCGCTTACTGCTGATATTTTAGCTAGATCCACAGAGATTCCTTCACCCGAAATGATGTCCGAGAAATCCGACTTGATCTGGCCAAAATTTGCACTTGCTGTACTTGGCATAGAGTTGATGTTGTCGTAAAGTCTCCAGGACAATCCTCAAATGTTCATCGTGCTCTTTCCGATTCTTTAAATATACCAGGATGCCGTCTATGAAAATAACAACAAACCTTATTCTCTGCCGAAAACGGGGATGAGACCGCGTAGGTTCGTCTTGCCTGAATTTCGAAGGCAGATGCTATTTGGTGCTATCCGTTCACCTCTTCGAAGATGCCAAGTTGATTTATGACACCATATATCGAAGGTTTAAACGGATGCGGCCGATATAGCAGACTTCGTCAGTTTCCCCCTCATTGGAGGGGTTTTTGATTGTGGGGACGCTCTTCCCTGTAGGCGCAAGCCTCTGCAGTTAATTACGCTACCACATCATGGTAACCACTTTCTCCTTCTCCAGATGGTCACTTCGTGTCGTGTGTATTTGTTTTGTTTTTATTGCCCGTGGATTGTATACGGAGACTAATTTATGTTGTCGTCCGTAGGGCGTGGATTAGTCCAAATCTGTATCTTCTTAGATTTAGGTTTGGGGTTGGGTTTAAGGATACGTTAGTCTCATTTGAGACTAAGATCAACTTAAACGTTTGTTAAGGATACGTTAGTCTAATTTTAGACTAAGATCAACTTAACGGGATCGTTTAGATCCAACAAAAGAGCATTTGGGCTCTATTGTTTAGTTTAGGGACTTTGCGGTCCATTAGTTTAAGGACATTACGGTTCAAGGTTAAGGACATCATAGTCCATGGGCTTAAAGGACCCCACAGTCCGAGGTTAAGGACATCATAGTCCGTGGGTTTAAGGACCCCACATTCCAAGGTTAAGGACATCATAGTCCGTGGGCTTAAGGACCCCACAGTCTAAGGTTAAGGACATCATAGTCCATGGGTTTAAGGACCCTTTTGTCCGAGGTTAAGGACATCATAGTCCATGGTTTTAAGGACCCCACAGTCCAGTTTAAGGACGTCATAGTCTTTGGAATGTATGGTTGTCGGGACCCATCACCTCTCTGAAGACGTTGAAGGATTACAACGATAAATATCAGAGGAGTGAAGAGATGTACTCTTGAACCAATTTTGGTTGAGAGATCTGTAGTCCAAGATTTATGAGCATATGGGCTCAATTAATCTGAATGAGGGTTCTGTGGCCACTTTAGGCTCGGCTCATTCAGTTAAACTGTTAAACATTTGACAATGCTAAGCATTGACTTGAGCTTCTGACAATTTTTGTCTTTTATAGAAAGCTGAGCAATCATCATAGCTTTGGGCTTTATTTTAAAGAACAGTTTATGTTCTATCAGCACACACGTGAGAAACACGTGGCACGCTTGGCGCTTTGCGCCAGTCAAAAGGCATAGAGCGCTTCTGCTTGGTAGCGCACACGTGAAAAGCACGTGGTGCGCTTGGCGCTTTGCGCAGTCCATGAGCGCATTGCGCTAATTTGTGAGCGCAAAACGCTATTTGTTCAGTGGCGCACACGTGAGGAGCACGTGGTGCGCCTGGCGCTGAGCACCAATCCATGAGCGCAAAGCGCTAATTTATGAGCGCAAAGCACTAGCTGTTAAGTGGCGCACACATAAGGAGCACGTGGTGCGCTTGGCTCTGTGCACCAATCCAAGAGCGCAGAGCGCTATTTTATGAGCGCAAAGCGCTAACTGATCAACTTTATGATTCGAGAAATAAATTCTCGTTTATAAGAAACTTTGTCTCAAGGTTTTAAGAACAAAAGTTCTTACTTTATAGGAGATACTTCAATCTCTCATTTTAATGAAAGGCTTTGCCTTTATGGATCTGTGATCAAAGAGAATTGAATTAATCTCCCCCCTTTATTTTATAATGAGATGTTCATGATCTCTTTGTATAAAAGACCTTAGAATTATAGATCTATGATCTGTGAGAAGAATTATGTTCTTCTTCTTATTTTATGGTGAGATCTTTTAATCTCTTTGTGAAAAACCTTGGTCTTATGGATCCATGATCTTAAAGAAAGAAGTAAATTCTTCTTTTTAATATGAGATAATTTCATCTCTCTGTCTATTTTTACCTTGAAGAAAATCTTCTTCTTTTACCGAGAGCTTGGCTCTTCCTTATGAGATTTCATCAGTTAAGGGGATCTTTTCTCCAATTGATTAAGGGATTCCCCACCGTTGGATTTTTGATCCAAGGGCTTCTGATTTACAGAAGGCATTTTTCTTGTTTTTAACAAGATTGGGAAATCTTTTCCATACAGAATTTATTCTGTATGTTTGGTGATTTTTTAATCACCTTTGGATCATTGATCCAACGACGCTCTGATTTATAGAGCACAATCTTTTGGTTTGGAAAGATTTTGTGGAATCTCTCCTTAACAGAATTTTATTCTGATTAATTGATGATTTATCATCTTTACTAGATCTTTGATCTGACGGTGGGGAGCTTTTAATTCCGGCACTAGCGCACCCGTGCTTTGCACGGGGTGCGCTGCTTAGAGCGCTGCGCACTTAGCGCTAGCGCACACGTGCTTTGCACGTAGTGCGCTAATTAGGGCGCAGCGCTCTTGGCACTGCTATGAAGCGTTGCTTTATTTAAAAATTTGAATTTTGAACAGAGCTTTGCTCTGATTGGGGGAAACAAATGCCCATCCCCCACCATTGTGCTCACGTGGCCCACATGTGAGAGCAGTGATGGCAGCATCTGCACCCTTGGATCAACTCAGAAGTTGAAATGGCATGTCAGTGCTTATAAATAGGACCTTTGGCCCTTAGGATGATTTCTGTTCATTTTCTTTCTTTCTGAGAATTTTTATTCTCCTTCAGAGCACAGCTCTTCATTTTAAGAACCTTCAAGAGTCAAACCTCTGCCAAATTTTTGGTAAGATTTGAACTTTATTAATAGAGCCTTGCTCTTCCTCAGATCATGGATCTCAAAATTTTTTTAGGGTTTTACCCATTAACAGAGCTTTGCTCTCTTGCATAGTGGAGATTTGTTAATCTCTTATGAAGAACTCTTAAGAGTTTGTTCATGGATCTTGAAGATCTCAGAATTTTAATTCATTAAAAAAAAATTATTTCAATTTTTCTGATGGGTTATTCCATCATTTTTACAGAACAAGACTCTTAGAATTCCCGGAGACTTTTCAATTCCCCTCATAATTGACTTTGACAGGTGTCATTCCCGTCTGCAGAGCATTGCTCTCGAGGAGTTTAACTCCTTGGCCCGAGGAACCTTTTTATTAAATGCGAAATCCTTTTTAGGTTTCCTTTCTTAATTGCACATAATTAAATTCATTGGGTGATTTAATTAGCACTTATTTCCTCCTTAGAGATATCAAGAGTTGTTTAAATCCCGTATCTGTTTCAGTAAGCTTTTTCTTAATCAGTCTGTCCACTAACTGCCACTGATTTTCCTTTTCAGACGTTATGGACGCTTATATGTATGATCTCGACAAGATTATTTCTTATGGAGACATTCGCGCACTCGGCCGTTCCCAAAACCAAGAATTCACAAACTCCCAGTGCGCTGAAATTATGGGTCGCTTTGATGCATACAATGGTCGACTGCTTCCTCGTCGTTCCTTTCCCTTGAAACTTATTGTGGGAGCGATCTGGGGAGCACTTCCTCTATTTTATGCCGGCATGCCTCTTAAGGCATTGGACGACGCTAAAGATAAGGTGCACTCGGTGTACCTGATGAGCTTAATCTCAAAGAAAAGGCGAGACAACCTTGTTGATATCCTGCATCAAGCTTTTCAGCAGACGGCGATACTCGCTGCCTCTTGAAGAGTGGAGGACATCAGTGGGGATCCTGATGCTTGTGATCATGAAAGGATGCACACGAAGATGGTCCGAGAGGCCTGCAAAATTTTGGATGGCCTCATTTTTGAATTTCTTAATCCATGTCCTGGATTTGATGTCTTGCCATTGTAATCATTTTAATAATGTTTTTGTTCACTGTTTTCATCAATGTAAGAATTTTCTGAAGTATGAATAGAAAATTCCTTGTCTCCGTGTGCTTATTTTATGCACTAAATCTTTTGCATATGCAAGAGTGGGTATGCTTTGAACGCTTAAACGGATGTGAATCCATCGTTCTTTTACTGTTTTGCATGGTATGTGGTTGTCGTCAGTAGGTTACACCCTTTTCGTTTTGATTTGGTGCAAAGCAGCTTACGCACTCTTGAATAGCATCTCCATTTCTCTGGCATGTAATTTTGGCAAATGTAGTCTATATATGATAGAGAACATTCCATCTTGAACTCTTCGAGAGGTAGTGATGGCTTAGGAAGCAGGTTCAGATCTGCTGCCTAAGGCCTTTCAACTTTATGAGCCGTGAGGGTCTCATAAAGACTTTTCTCCCTACGAGTCGAAAGGATCTCGTAGGTGTATTTTCTCCTTAGGAATCGTGAGGATTCCTAAGTGTGTTTTCTCTTGGGAGTTGTAAGGATCTTACAAGAGAGTTTTCTTTCTTAGGAGTCGAGAGGACCCGTAAGTGATTGATGGAGTTGACATTATCCGCATTTCACGGAGTCAGGGGTTGCTCTAGGCGTTTCCCACGGGGCCAGGATTGACTTTAGCCGTATTCCACGGAACCAGAATTCGCTCTGGCTGTTTCCCACGTGGTCAGGATTGACTTTAGCCGTGTTCTACAGGACCAGGATTTGCTCTGGACGGTTCCCACGGGGTCAGGATTGACATTAGCCGTGTTCCACAGGACCAGGATCCGCTCTGGACGCTTCCTACGAGGTCAGGATTGACATTAGCCGTTTTCCACTAGACCAGGATGTGCTCTGGACGCTTCCCATGGGGTCAGGATTGACATTAGCCGTGTTCCACTAGACCAGGATTTGCTCTGGATGCTTCCCAAGGGGTCAGGATTGACATTGGCCGTGTTCTTGTTAGTTATATGTATGCCCTAGAGGCCATTACTGTACATACGATGTATATTCTAGTGGATGCTTGGACATATATAGGGAGGACTTTCTTGCTCGACATGATAGTATGCTATCTGGTTATACTTTATCTTAATATGTACTCTGATAGTCTCTATGTTACATGTTGATAAAACCCTTAGGATTGTACTCGACTACTGGGACTATAATGAGATCATACTAGTGGGGCCATGGTAGTCGACGAGTACATCCTATAACTGTTCCTAGTCGAGGGTGTATCGAGACAGGGCATCAATACACCAGAGTAGACTAGCGTATACGCATCTTGACCCATATGATGGGCGATGGATGATCCCATATCCATCGGTGTTTGACATCAAGGATGGTGTACGGGTGCTCAGTAGAGACTGGGTACACTGGACGGACTCGCCGAGAACTCCCAGATGGTATTATACCTCACGTCATATGGCAGTTCTCTGGTGACACTGGTACAGGTTAGTCTGTAGACCCGAGATCGTCATAGAGTCTTGTGTGATTTCCACTGTGCTTTGATTTCCATCATACCACGTCCAAGAGGGCATGCAAAATGGTGGCTTTTGGGTACAGTCCCGACTCACATGGAGGCAATGAGCGATAGGAGGGGATTCGTCTCTCCCGGTATAGGGAGTTGATGTTGCGCTGTGTTCGATCGGCTATAACTGGAAATCTCTGGCCAGGGTTGCTGAGATTTACTGGTAAGTGTTATCAGTAGTTTCTCGAACTGTTATAGACCTCATATCGACACGACTTATCAAGCTACTGGGGTCTGACGTTTACCACCCCTAGGCGAGATATGCGACATATCAGACGACGAGACCGGACTGTACGGGAGTGTTACTAATTGGATTCGCGAGAGAATGTACAGGCTTGCTTGTTGATCTTCTGATCGCTCAATACCTGGGTGGCTATTACGTTTAGTTGACCGCTTGCAGCTTGTGGGTGTTTGATATGATCATCACCTACTGCCGGCGTATTGACGATTCTTTAGAGTCCTACACAGAGGTTTCTTGACTCAGGCATAACGGAGTAGGGGCACATATGTGATATGTATAGAACCGAGGATAATGCGATATGAGATACCGTATTCTATTCTCGCGATATTTGATATCAGCAGGGTTATCGGATCAAGTGTTGATTCGATGAATCAGTAAATGATATATTAGTCGGTTATATGTGATATAGCCGGATTGTCGGATCAAGTGTTGATTCGATGATTTAATGTATAATTATATATATGATATATTAAATTACATTAACTAATATTAGCTCACTAAAAGATTCTTTTTCTCACTCGGGTAATACTTTGATATATATGCGATATATGTTAATTGTATTATTTTATTTTGTTGCAATAAATATTATATATGTGATATATAATATTGTAACATGATATGATTACTAATGCAACAAGTTTAGTGGAGATTAAACAAGGTTAGGGTTTGATTTAGGTTAGTTCCTTCATGAACCTTTTAGAAGGTTTTCTTTTGGATTGAGCTAAGATATTATGCTTGATATTTTTGTGTGACTCATCTTTAACCTTACCCAAACCCTAGCCCTAGTTTAATCTCTACAAAGGTTATATTGACCATGGTTGCATAAGTAATTATTATTACATTTTCATTATTCATCATAAATGGAATTGGATATTATTCTTCTTCTTCTTCTTCCTTGGAAAAAGCTTTCAAGCTTTTTGCTAAGTGATGATTATGAGTGAGTAATTGAAAACAAAAGAGAGCTAAATTCCTACTTCATCATCCTCATCTATCCTTGCTATTTAGATGAGGGTGTTCACTTCATTTAGTGAGTGAGAGCTTGTGTTAATGAAATTTCAAGGTAGATCATCTTTGTTATCGAAGATCGGAAGCAAGCTTGCATCTTTCTCTTCGTGGAGCCTCTCGAGAGTCCGGAACTTGATGATCGCAGCGAAGGGACCTCAACACGGAGCTTATGAAGTGAAGGACCGGATCTATAAAGGTTGTAATCCCTCTCACTTAGTGTTAAATTGTTTAACATGCTTGTTTTCGCCTAATCCCTAGTCTAAGATCTTGGTTTAGGGTTGTTCGGCACGGCTGAATTTTAAATCGGTCATGGTTGATGCCTTATAGACCCTTGTGCGTGTCCCTAGTAACCCTACAGTTCCACAAGACCAGGATTTGCTCTGGACGCTTCCCACGGGGTTAGGATTGACATTAGCCGTGTTCCACAGGACCAGGATCCGCTCTGGACGCTTCCCACGGGGTCAGGATTGACTTTAGCCATGTTCCACTAGACCAGGATTCGCTCTAGATGCTTCCTGACCATAGGGTCAGGATTAACATTAGCCGTGTTCCACAAGACCAAGATTTGCTCTGGACGCTTCCCACGGGGTTAGGATTGACATTAGCCGTGTTCCACAGGACCAGGATCCGCTCTGAATGCTTCCCACGGGGTCAGGATTGACATTAGCCGTGTTCCACTAGACCAGGATTTGATCTGGATACTTCCCACAGGGTCAGGATTGACATTATCCGTGTTCCACAGGACCAGAATTTGCTCTGGCTGTTTCCCACAGGGTCAGGATTGACTTTAGCCGTGTTCTACAGGACCAGGATTTGCTCTGGATGCTTCCCACGGGGTCAGGATTGACATTAGCTGTGTTCCACAGGACCAGGAGGGGTTGACTTTATCCGCATTTCACGAAGTCGGGGGTTGACTCTCGGTTGTCTGTGCATCGCTGAGTCATGGAACTGGGAATTTTGCCGCGGCTCCGATTTGCAGATGTTGCGTCTGTGGTAATAAGACGAATGTTGAGATGATCTCCAGGCTGTCTGTGAACTGTCGAGATTTGGCTTCTTTTTCTGATGGAGCCTAGTCGGAAGGTATGGTTCCCTCTTTGTTTGTGCCCTTGGATTGTATACAGGGATCGATGTGATCTCACCTCTAGGGCAAAAAGTTTCATTTTATATATTTTTCTTTCCGCGATGCTCTATCATTTCAGCTTTTATAGTGAAAGTCGCGATTACCTAATCATTTCGGCTATTTTTCGCGGTGCCCAATTATTTCGGCTACTTGTTTTATTTACTCGGTACTTTTTATTGCGAGTTGCCCAACCATTTCGGCTATTTCATATGCATATATTTTACTTGCTGATTTTGTCGCAAGTTGTCCCATCATTTCGGCTATTTCATATGCATTTGTGGATTGCTGGCTTTTTGCTGCGAATTTAGGATTTGATACCGATTTTGGCATCAGCATCGCTACAACTGTGATATTGCCAGGAGCGAATCATCGTTTGCCTCTGTCGATGTCGAACAAAGGTGGCTTAGAGAACAGGGTTAGGATCCTGTCGACTGAGGCTTTTAACTTCATGAGCCGTACGGGTCTCATGAAGGAATTTCTCCCTACGAGTTATGAGGATCTCGTAAGTGCGTTTTCTCCTTAGAAATCATGAGGATTCCTAAGTGTACGTTCTCTTATAAGTCGTAAGAATCTTATAAGAGTGTTTTCTTCTTATACGTCGAGAGGACTTACAAGGGCTGTCCACTGTGTAAACATATCCTTACTCGCGGGTAGGACTTTGTTAGGGAAATGTTTATTCGCGCTTGTGGATTGTATACAAGGGTCAGTATTGAACCGCTTGCAGGGCAAAATCAGGGTGTATAACTGTTTAAGAACATGTTCAGATCCCTGTAGTTTAAGGCTTTTGAATCCTATGAGCCGTGAGGGTCTCAAAGGGAAATTCTCCTTATGAGTCATGAGGATCTCGTAAGTGTGTTTTCTCCTTAGGAATCATGGGGATTCCTAAGTGTGTTTCTCCCTTGTGAGTCGTAAGGATCTCATGCGGGTGGTTTCTCCTTACAGGGTCGAGAGGACCTTTCAAGTGTCTTTTAAAGAGATTGCGCCCTTTCGGGTTTTCACAAAACTCGCCGGTAGTCCTGCTGTTTTTACTCACGGGGCCCTTTTGGGTTTTCATCCGTGCCCATCTCGCTTATGGACATACCCCCCTTTTTTTGTCAGCCTTGGGATGCTGCGATCCGTAGTAGTTTATCAACGTCTCGGTCAACGGCCAGTTTTAGGATATAGTGGTCCATCGTCAGTTAAAGGATGTTTCGGTCTGTTGTTAATTTAAGGACATTTCGATCCGTTAGCCAGCTACTACTTATAGAGTTTGGGCATAGGAAGATAGCGAGCAGACATAGGCATCGTCATCTATCGTTGACCTAGGCTATGACTCGTCAGGCATAGTATTTTTTTAGGAAGCGACCGTTTATTGGTTTGAAAGGTTTTTCACCATGCATGTCCATGAGTAGATAGGCTCCACCCTGGTAAACTTTGTCTATGATGTATGGGCCTTCATAATTTGGCTCGAATTCCCCCCGCTTGGCACGATTGGGGATCATAGGTCTTTTGACCACTAGCACGAGTTCGCCTTGGCGGAATATTCTCGTCCTAGTCAACCTCTCGTATGAGCGCGTCATTCTCGCTTTGTAAGCCTCCAGGTTTTGTTGCGCTATGAGCCGGGTTTCATCAAGGGCGTCGAGATCCTCAAGCTGAAGGTGTGCATTTTCTTCGTCCGTTAGCTCGTAATGAACTACCACTCGTAAGGAGGGTAACTCTATCTCCAAAGGGAGTACCGTTTCTGTGCCGAATACCAATGCATAGGGCGTTGTGTTTGTGGCCGTTTTGAACGTAGTTCGATACGCCCAGAGAGCTTCATACAGTCTCTCGTGCCAGTCCTTCTTATTTCGAGACAACGTCTTTTTCACGATCTTCATCAAGGCCTTATTGAAAGCCTCAGCTAGACCGTTAGCTCGAGGATTATAGACCGAAGAGTATCTCCAGTCTATATTATGCTGTTGTGCGAAGCGGCTGATCTTGTGGCTTCTATAGGCTGGCCTGTTATCGGAGATAATCCGTCGCGGAGTGCCGAACCGATAAATGACGTGTGTCTTGAAGAAATGGAGGAAATTCTCCGTCTTCACTTCTCTTAGTGGTACTGCTTCTGCCCACTTGGAGAAGTAATCGGTTGTTGCCAGTATGAACCGATGTCCTCTGGACGATGCTGGTTCGATGGGGCCGATTATGTCAGTTCCCCACATTTCGAACGGCCAGCTAGCTACCGTTGGGTGTAGCGGATTTGGATGCTGATGGATAAAGTCCCTGTGAATCTGGCACGAGTGGCACTGCTTCGCGTATTCTAGGCAGTCTTGGATCATCGTGGGCTAATAGTAGCCCATCCTTTTGATCTTTAGTTTCATCTTCGGCCCGGCTTGGTGAGAACCGTGGAGTCCATCGTGAGTTTCTTGGACGACTCTCTTTGCCTCTTCAGGCCCTAGGCATCTTAGCCACAGAGAATCAAATGATCTCTTATACAGCATATCATTGACAAAAGCAAAAGATAAAGCTCGTTTCATGAGCTGATGTCTTGAGGACGCATCTTCAAGAGTTCGACGGGATTTGAAGTAGTCTATAAAGACTTCTCTCTAATCCATAGCCTTTTTCCTAGTCTTTTACTTGTAGGGTTGCTTGCTCTGTTGATCCCTTTTCTTCGGACGACTCTGGAGATATTTCTGCCGATGCAAGAACCCGACGTCTTTGCAAAACGATCCTCACGTCATCGAGGTTCTCGTCGGCCAGTTCTTTAGCGAGTTTGGCCAATGTATCCGCTTTGCTATTTTCCGCACGCGGTATGCTTTCCAGGGCATAGGCAGGGATTTGAGTCAGCAGTTGCTGCACTCTTTCGCCGTATTTCACCAACTCCAGTTTGCACGTTTGATAGTCGCCATTTACTTGACTAACGACCAGCTGAGAGTCTCCGTATATGAGGAGGTTTTCAATTCCCATGTCGACATTGATCTCAAGACCTGCTATTAAAGCTTCATATTCGGCTTCGTTATTTGTCCTCGGCTCTGTCAAGGAAAAGGAAAACCGCATTATCCCTCCTTGTAGAGTCACGAAGATGAGGCCCACCCCGGATTTGATTTGGGGGTGCTTTGTTGGCGCTTTTTCATGGAAGATGCCCCATCAAAATATAGTTCCCATCAGGTGTCATTTTCTCTTCTCTTCCCGTCGATCGTGTCAAACGCATACTCGTCTGGCAATTCGCAGTTCAAGGGAGAGTCGGCAGGTATAGGATGCTCGACGAGGAAATCAGCGATGGCCTGGCCTTTAACTGCCTTGAGGGGTCGGTATGTTATCGAGAACTCCATCAAAAGTAGGGCCGATTTAGCGAGCCGTCCCGTCAATATGGCCTTTGACATCAAATATTTGAGAGGATCCACTTTTGATATGAGATGGACCTCATGTGCCAATGCATAGTGTCTGAGCTTCGTTATCGCGAAGATCAACGCCAGGCAGTGTTTTTTGATGGGAGAGTAATTATTTTCTACCCCCAGAAGAACTCGACTTAAATAGTAAAGGGCCCTCTCCTTCCCTTGGTCATTTTCTTGTGCCCATAATACGCCTAGAGAACCCTCAAGGGAGGTTGTATACAGAATGAGAGGCTTTCCCTTAACCGGAGCGGTCAGCACTGGCAGGTTCTGCAAGTATTGCTTGATTTCGTCCAGTGCGCTTTGGCATTTGCGATCCCAAACAAACAGGGTTCCCTTCTTCATCAGGTGACTGTAGGGGCGGCACTTGCTAGAGAGGTTAGCTATGAACCGCTGGATATACGCGAGCTTCCCTTGGAGAGACCTCAGTTGCTTGAGAGTCCTTGGTGAAGGAATTTCCATGATCGCCTTGATCTTCGACGGGTCTATCTCGATGCCTCAGTGTCGGACGATGAATCCCAGGAACTTGCCTGAGAAAACTCCGAATGCGCATTTGAGAGGGTTCATCTTCAAGTTGTATTTCCGAAGGCGCTGAAATATGATCTTCAGATGTTCTAAATGTTCCTCGTATGATTTGCTTTTCACTACAAGGTCGTCAATATAGCATTCGACAATTTCATGTATGAGGTCATCGAAAATCTTCGTCATGGCCCTCTGATAGGTGGCACAGGCGTTCTTTAAACCGAAAGGCATAACCTTGCAGCAAAATATGCCCAAAGGGGTCCGGAAAGCGGTATGCTTCTGGTCTTCAGGATGCATCTTTATCTGATTGTATCCTGATGAGCCGTCCATGAAGGGGAAAACTTCATGAGTGAACGTATTATCTATCATCAGCTCAGTAACCGGTACTGGAAAGTCGTCGTTCGGGCAAGCTTTGTTGAGATCCCGAAAGTCCACACATATGCGTACCGTCCCATTTTTCTTCATTACTGGGACGATGTTGGCGATCCAGTCAGGACACTGAACCTCTTGGATAAAGCCGGAGTCGATTAGCTTCTTGACCTCGGCATTGATTCTTATCTCAAGCTCGAGCCGCATTCTTCTCGGTGCTTGTTTGATCGGCTTGACGTCCATAGATATCGACAATTTGTGGACGGCTATTTCTTGATCCAATCCGGGCATCTCGGAATAGTTCCACACAAAACAATCTTTATACTGCATGAGCACGTCTTTTAGCGTAGCCACCCATTCTTCAGACAAAAGCTTACTGACGAATGTCGGCCCCGGGTCATTTGTCGTCCCCAAGTCAATTTTTCTGAGGTCGTCTGCAGTACTATGTATCCCATCTTCCAGCTCTTTTGGCGCCAGTGGAAATTCTGAGATCAACTTTGTAACATTTTAAAAATAATTAAATAATTAATTAATTAAATAAAATCATTTAAGTGAATTTTATAATTTTCGGTAAAGTAAAATGTAGTTTTCATAAAACTAAACCGTAATTATTTTTCACTATAAATTTAAAAATACCTATTTTAATTATGTTATTACTAGTAAATGGTGTTTATTTAGTCACTTATAAATTTTTAGTTTAATTAAATATTTTTCCTAAATTAATTATTTTAAATATTAACATAAGATTTATTTATACACTAAATTAGTGTAAATTACAAATTTGAATGGGTTTAATTTGTAAAAATGAACCATTGCATATTAGAATCCTGTGTGTTTCAAACAAAATTTATTTTCAAATTTATCCATGGTTCTAGACCATTCTAGGTCAAATGGAGTAAAGAAAATAAAGAATTTTTAAATAAATTCATGAAAAGACTTAATTGTATGATATTTTTGTGAAACCTTCTACACTTTTCTTCATTTTTTCTCACTCTCCTCTCTTTTCCTCACCTTATGGCCAGCCTCACCTCCATGGGCAGCCCCAAAATTTTCCCCCCATCATTTTTGCATTAAAAATCATCAAAAATCATCAAAAATTCAATAAAAAATCCACAAAATCCTAATAAATTCCTACCCTCTATTCTTTGCTCATCTTTACATGGATTTTGGAGATGGAAAGCATTAATTTTGGAGGCTTATTTTCATGTTTGGATTTCATGTTGTGGAGGTATAAATCTTCTTCTTTTGATTTATTGTTATTAGATATTTCATTTAAGCATAATTAGATTTAATAAATAATTTCTATCTACAAGTTTTAAAAATTCAAGTTAGGATTTGAAAAATCAAGTTATGGTTTTTACTAATTAAGTAGGGTTATATTTTGCAGTTTAACATTTTTAGAAGTGGAAAATCTTGTATGGATGATGTATTGTAAATTGTTATCCAAAATTGTTTAAATTAAACCATTTTTGCAAACTAGATTTCTATAAGTTGTATATATTGGTGAGATAAAATTCCAATTAATGTTTGAAACACTAGATTGTGGTTTTAAAGAGTATATTAACTTGTTAGTGGAATGAAAAACTTAATTTGGTAACTAGTTTCTTTTGATAATTGAAAAATACTAATAAAAATGCTATTTTTTATTTTTGCTAACTAGTTTTTGGAAATTCTTAAATAAATGAGAGTTAAATATAATTTATGCTTTCATTATACTATTATCATCATGAATTGTAGTTTAGTAAGTTAATTCATGTAAAATCATGTTTAGTTGTGATGTTGTGAAATTTTGCTTTAAAATATCGAAATCGGGCAAGTTTGCAAACTAGAACTTTCAAACAAATGTAAATTAGGGTGTTAAAATTATGGTAATGGTTTCTATAATCTAGTTAGGTTATTTAATGAATATTATGACCATTAGTTTCTTTTAAATATCGAGTTTTAAAGTAAAACGGTAAATTGGAGTTTTCGGGTTTTTCGAAATCGGACGATCTGATCGACTTTTAGGGTTTCGATGAATTAAATCATGTTTTGTATTATAAGTGCTGAGTTTTAAAACTATGAGTTGTTTGTTGATGTTTATCTTGATCAATCGGCGTTTGTACGTCGATATCGAGCGATATTTGGTTCTTTTGCGCGAACGGGACATAGGTTTTAACCTATGCCCGTTTCGTGCATCGTTTTGGGTTTATCTGTGATTCAGTTTACGATATTATATGTGCTTGCGTATAGGTACCCTCACGTGGACTTCGGACGAGGAAGAAGAGGAGGGCGACATCGTCTTCGGCTGACAAAGACCAGGTGAGTAGATGTGTATCTACGGGAGAAAGTCGGGTGGATGGCGTTTAGCACCCCCGCAAACGTAGAATAGGAATAGGTACTTATTGTCTTTAGGAAGCCAGACGTGACCTTAGAATTTCGGTGAGTAGGACTCTAGTAGTGACCTTAGGTTGGACTAGATTGATTTAGGAAGACCTTACCCAAGGATGAATATCATGGAGGAGATTCGTAGGTTTCAGGTAGATACACGCACACGCACACACTGAGACTCGACGTGGTGTATACATGTATGTGTATATATATATAGGACTAGGTGTAGGTATATATATACACACAATACGTATATGTGATACAAGGATGTGACATGATACACGGGGATGAAACAATATAACTGGGCCGATGCCGTGATTATTGGCTATACAGTCGTATTATGATATTAGCGGATCATTAGAAAATGAGATAATGGATTTGTGTACCTGAACAATAATAAATGATGGTGATGATATTGAAGTAATGGGACTTTAAATAGAACCCGGACCGTAACCTGTGCATGAAATTCTGATATGATATCATATTGATGTAACTTGATTACGACATCATATAGGTGTGACTTGATTTCGATATCATATATGTGTGACTTGATTACGATATCATATAGGTGTGACTTGATTACGATATGATCTAAGTGTGACTTAATCATAATATGATACATATGACATGATATTTCTGAGGATAAATTAACGATGTATATTTATGCTGACAATGATATATGATTGATGTATGCGATTACAGTATAGCACCTTGATCTTGACATGTGTTGTTGATGATATTATACGAATGATGAGACACGTAGGTGATACTTGACCCGTACCCCAATATCGGGATGCCGTACGATGGATTTTACCGTACGAGGCATAGATATGATGATTGATCCGCACTCTTGATTCGAGGAAGCCATACTATGTACGTGACGTTATTGAGGCTAGATCGCCGACTATTAGAGATATGGATTCAGACCTTAGGTGGACTCTTAATTCTTATTGACTAGTTTCTTAGGTTTAGTTTCTTAGGAGCTTAGATGGACACTAGTTTAGTCTCGAGTCATATAGTTGTAGTTATACTTGTATATCACAGATGAGTGGTTATTACACATCCGTCTTTACATTCATACCGTAATCATAATGGTGCATGTTCATTCATATGTTTCTATAATCAGAATAAAACTTTGCCTGTTAGGACACCAGCACCATTACCGATGATGCGCATATTCCACGCACACTTATTTGCCGGCTCACACACATCATCATCGGTAATTGCTATGTCACGTACACTTTAGATCATATTATCTTTTATTGATACAATCAGCTAACAGCTAGATCGATATAATATTGTGATTACTCTCTGGTGTTAGTATAGATATGGTATTTATTACTTAGACATTTAATGCATTCGCATTTTCATGTTATCATGCAGTATTATGGGGCATATGCCGACACTTATCATATACTTCTCATGATTTTGGGATTTTGGATTTCTATGAGATTTCTGGATTTTTGGGGAAAACCGCAAGAATATATAAAAACTTCTCTCTCTCTCTCTCCTCTTCTCTTTTTAAAACATAAGATGCGGTTTTCTCGTGATGTATGTGTCGTCCACCATGAGATTTCATGTTTTCTGTTGGATTTCGAGACCCGATTCGAGGAGTGGATGAACCGTCTCGGGTACATGGTGGGCCCGGTATGGTACCCCGGGGCAAGAAGATCGAGTTGTAGACGATAGGCCTGGCAGGGGAAGGCTACCTACCGGTGATGTCTGGCGTGGCGGATATCCGGAGGATACCGACCGTTGTCGTGAGATTTAATGATATGGGCCGATCCGGACTGACGGAGCCCGAGATATTGAGACTATGAGATATTGAGATTATGAAGTATTGAGACTTGAGATTTACATGTTTTGTGTCGATGCTTGACACGGATTTCCATGGATTTCATCGTTGATATTTCAGATTTCTATACACATTTTACCATGATAAAAGCTAAAGATTTTTTATACAGATATATCTAGATTTCAGGATTGGTTATTTTACATTCATGGTGCATGCATACTCATTCACATGACATAGTACTATATGAGGCACTGATACGAGCACGGAGAATTTGCACTTACACGTAGCGTATTATCCTGTCTTACTTGATGACTAGAAGTATATTAGTATAATATTATGACCTAGGATAGCGTTGTGCATCCGATTTCTTTTCGCAGATATCTTCTACTCACGAGTTGGCAACTCACCCCCGTTGTGCCAAATTTTACTACAGGTTCGATATACAGGTTTTCCTGGCAGCTTGCTGGCACATCATTTCATTCCGGGTGATTTGCAGGGTAGGTTGGTTCACTTGTATCTGGACCGCCATTGTACTTTTATTATTTCATTTGTATCTAGAAAGCTCCATCAACCAAACTTGTATTACTTGATAGTTTACTGAACCATTTTTTTGTTTCGACCTTAGAGTCGCGCTTGTATTATTATGATATCGAGTGGTTTTGTTTTCTTTTGAATTTTGAGCTTCGCCCTTTGGCGTTGTATACTATTGTGCATTGATGTGGTTGTTTCCGCCTGTTGGCGTAGAGCTAGCTCCCGTTTAGGGATGCTTTTTATTGTTTGTATATATATTATTCTTGTTTGTACCCGTTTGGGGCCAGTTTTTACAAAGGAGACTCTGCCGAAATTTTTGAGAAAATTGGATGTTGCTTTTAAACCTGTTTTTTTTTTACATGTTTTCCTCTGCTTCTTCTTTTTATGGTTTAGATTTCTGGGCTTCGGCTTACTTAGATTACGTTGTGCCTCTAGACGCTTCGTAATCTAAGTGCCGGTCACATTCCGTACTTTCAGGTCGTGACAAAGTTGGTATCAGAGCGCTAGGTTTAACCTTGTATAAGTCTAGGTGACCCTTGGTTGATGGAGTAGGCGACTTAGGTTGAGTGACGTACCGTGGGTATGATCCGCGGCATACTTACGATACACTACTCTTCTTAAGTAGCCTTAGGATGTACATTTGTTTGCACCGCATTTCATTCGTTCCTTGATCAATCTTCGTCGATATCGGAGGGTGGTTTCTGTTACCACGGGCACACGGGCAGGGGGAGCTGCGGCTCGAATGCGATAACCATTAGGGTATCGTTCATTCTTGAGGATTGGAGCATTGTTTAGCGTGCGGACGAAGGGTATTGACATGGTGTCCAGGCGAAGTTAAAGGGTTCGAACGATTATCAAAAAAACCATTTTCCCAAGTTTAAGGTATTCGGAAGAACATGCAGGTATTTCGATGGACCCTCTAGAAGAATGAAACCCTAACTCGACATAATGACCACGAGAACGCCCTTGAACCTTAGGGTTGACGGCAGTTCCGCGGTGCCATTAGTGAGGCTTGGGTTTACCCTTCTATGGCTGGACCATTGATGCTGGGGTATGTACTGGATATTTTTAAACTGTACTTGAGTGTTGAGCTCTCGGGGAATTATAGGATTTTGATGGATCGATCGAAAAGTTTAATGTAGTCCGGATATCAGGTGAAGGGATCGACTACGTGGGAGACTCTAGATATGAGTATTGCCGTTGGTAGCGCAGTCAGCACACCCAAGAAGAGACGAGTTCGAAGCAGTCGACACCAGAGGAAAGGGGGGAAAGAGGCGCACATTGACGATAGTGTTTATGGTTGTGATTTGGTGATTTGAATTTCATATTTCCTTTGATTGGATTTTGGTATCTTGAGAACTTTGTTCTACGGTATTTTCTATGTGTACCTTCATTACATTCTATTTGTGTTTCATATATCAGTGGTATTGATATTGTTTAGTACGTACCCAGTGCACTTGATTTGGTTTTAATATATTTTGAGATTTTGATTTGATTTCGTTCATATGGTTACACATGATTTTGACATATGCTTCGACCTAGTTTTCATGTACTTTCGTACTGTAATTTCGATTTTGATATTCGGTGTATGTTTTTGTGCACCATATGCACCTGATTGAGATTCTTGCGCACTTGATGCAATTTTGTGCACACCAGATGCACTAAATCGGGGTTTTGTGCAGATTAGATGCACCTGATATTAAGTCATGCACGTCCGTTGCACTTGACAGATGTTTTTGGTACACACCTGTTGCACTTAGTTGTTTTTATGTGTATTCGTGGTATCTGTATTTGGTTGTGATTTCAGTGCGCACCGGTCGCACATGATATTTTTATGATATGATTAGGATTGATTTCAATTTGAGCAGTATGTTTTATTAATCATCACTATTGATTTGGTAACCAGGCGGGACGTGTATGTTAAGTAAAAGATATATATATATATATAGCTATTTTTTTTAAAATAAATGTCCGCTACTTATGTCGTGACACGTGCATCACACGGCGATTTTCAAAAGGGGTTCTTGCATGCTTCTTTATCCAGATATTTGGACGGTTTTACTATGATGCGTACTATATATAAGTTGTAGTTTTGATGTATATTATGTTGGTTTTCGTATTGGGTTTTGATATTTTATTTTCGCCATAACTCCGATGATTGTGTTATGTTTGACAGAGTTATGATTTTGAGTTACGTACTTATTTTTCATGCGCTTGTATCGTGCTAAAAACATGTTTCATGTATTGATGATTTCGGAGCCCCGACGATTTGAGTGGTTTGCTGAATGTTTTAGTAATTGGGGGGAGTTTTAATTTAAATTCGGGGACCGAATTTCTTAAACGGGGGAAGATTGTAACGTTTTAAAAATAATTAAATAATTAATTAAATAAATAAAATCGTTTAAGTGAATTTTATAATTTTCCGTAAAGTAAAATGTAGTTTTCATAAAACTAAACCGTAATTATTTTTCACTATAAATTTAAAAATACCTATTTTAATTATGTTATTACTAGTAAATGGTGTTTATTTAGTCACTTATAAATTTTTAGTTTAATTAAATATTTTTCCTAAGTTAATTATTTTAAATATTAACATAAGCTTTATTTATACACTAAATTAGTGTAAATTACAAATTTGAATGGGTTTAATTTGTAAAAATGAACCATTGCATATTAGAATCTAGTGTGTTTCATACAAAATTTATTTTCAAATTTATCCATGGTTCTAGACCATTCTAGATCAAATGGATTGAAGAAAATAAAGAATTTTTAAATAAATTCATGAAAAGACTTAATTGTATGATATTTTTGTGAAACCTTACACTTTTCTTCACCTTTTCTCACTCTCCTCTCTTTTCCTCACCTCATGGCCGGCCTCACCTCCATGGGCAGCCCCAAAATTTCCCCCCATCATTTTTGCATTAAAAATCATCAAAAATCATCAAAAATTCAATAAAAAATCCACAAAATCCTAATAAATTCCTACCCTCTATTCTTTGCTCATCTTTACATGGATTTTGGAGATGGAAAGCATTAATTTTGGAGGCTTATTTTCATGTTTGGATTTCATATTGTGGAGGTATAAATTTTCTTCTTTTGATTTATTGTTATTAGATGTTTTATTTAAGCATAATTATATTTAATAAATAATTTCTATCTACAAGTTTTAAAAATTCAAGTTAGGGTTTGAAAAATCAAGTTATGGTTTTTACTAATTAAGTAGGGTTATATTTTGTAGTTTAACATTTTTAGAAGTGGAAAATCTTGTATGGATGATGTATTGTAAATTGTTATCCAAATTTGTTTAAATTAAACCAATTTTGCAAACTAGATTTCTATAAGTTGTATATATTGGTGAGATAAAATTCCAATTAATATTTGAAACACTAGATTGTGGTTTTAAAGAGGGTATTAACTTGTTAGTGGAATGAAAAACTTAATTTGGTTACTAGTTTCTTTTGATAATTGAAAAATACTAATAAAAATGCTATTTTTTATTTTTGCTAACTAGTTTTTGGGAATTCTTAAATAAATGAGAGTTAAATATAATTTATGCTTTCATTATACTATTATCATCATGAATTGTAGTTTAGTAAGTTAATTCATGTAAAATCATGTTTAGTTGTGATATTGTGAAATTTTGCTTTAAAATATCGAAATCGGGCAAGTTTGCAAACTAGAATTTTCAAACTAATGTAAATTAGGGTGTTAAAAATATGGTAATGGTTTCTATAATCTAGTTAGGTTATTTAATGAATATTATGACCATTAGTTTCTTTTAAATATCGAGTTTTGAAGTAAAACGGTAAATTGGAGTTTTCGGGTTTTTCGAAATCGGACGATCTGATCGACTTTTAGGGTTTCGATGAATTAAATCATGTTTTGTATTATAAGTGCTGAGTTTTAAAACTATGAGTTGTTTGTTTATGTTTATCTCGATCAATCTGCGTTTGTACGCCGATATCGAGCGATATTTGGTTCTTTTGCGTGAACGGGACATAGGTTTTGACCTATGCGCGTTTCGTGCATCGTTTTGGGTTTGTCTGTGATTCAGTTTACGATATTATATGTGTTTGGATATAGGTACCCTTACGTGGACTTCGGACGAGGAAGAAGAGGAGGGCGACATCGTCTTCGGCAGACAAGGACCAGGTGAGTAGATGTGTATCTACGGGGGGAAGTCGGGTGGATGGCGTTTAGCACCCCCGCAAACGTAGAATAGGAATAGGTACTTATTGTCTTTAGGAAGCCAGACGTGACCTTAGAATTTCGGTGAGTAGGACCCTAGTAGTGACCTTAGGTTGGACTAGATTGATTTAGGAAGATCTTACCCAAGGATGAATATCATGGAGGAGATTCGTAGGTTTCAGGTAGATACACGCACACGCACACGCACACACTGAGACACGACGTGGTGTATACATGTATATGTATATATATATAGGACTAGTGTAGGGTGTTTTTCGTCACCCCAGTGAGATGGGAATACGCGAGCGCTTGTCAGGCGTACTACAGATTCCCCCTGCCTAGGGTAGGCCGGGGTTTAATGATTGTGGGGATCCGAATCTCCGGCAGCCGCGGACTAAGCTGCCGTTAATTACCCCCCGGCCTTTGGGGCGAGGGAACCTCCGATTAACAGGTTAAATTGGTCATGCGAACTCAATGTGCAGTGTGCGTGTGTTCAATTCTGAAAGGGGGGTTTGGATATATCGGGAGCCACGCAGAGTTTTTACGGGGGTCCAGCTACCCGGATAGCGGGCTGGGGGTCAAGGGGGCTAGCAGCCCCCTTGCGGGGTGCGGGGCAGCGCCCCGTTAGAAATTTTTTTCTAACAGGGACAGTGTCGTGGAGTACGTGTATGTATAAATTTGTATACATATGTATATGTGTATATATGTACACAAAAGAGGGGGAAAAGACATCCAAGGGATGCGCAGGTGCGCAAGCGCGCGCGCCACGTGTCGGCACGCGGGCGACTTGCGCACTTGCGCAGTTGCGCAAGCGCGCGCGCCACGTGTCGGCACACGGGCGACTTGCGCACTTGCGCAGTTGCGCAAGCGCGCGCGCCACGTGTCGGCACGCGGGCGCCTTGCGCACTTGCGCAGTTGCGCAAGCGCGCGCGCCACGTGTCGGCACGCGGGCGACTTGCGCACACAACAGGCTTTTAGCCTAAAAAGATTTCTCTGAAGAGAAATCAAAGAGGAGTTAGACTCCTGAGTGTGTTTTTTTTTTGTTGGGTTAATGGAAGGGTTCTTCTTCTTCCTCCTGTTGCTTGCTGGATCTTGAAGATCAAGAGATGTAAAATCTCAAAATCTCTCCTTTTTAAGATCTGATGGCAGATCCAAGTTCCCCTTTGTGGGTTTTGTGGTGGAAAACTATTTAGTTTTGAAAAAGGAAGAGTAAAACTCTTGATTTAATTCAAGAGAAAGAAGAAGGTTTTGGAACCTTGAAGAAGGAAGAAAGAGCTCAGCTCTAATTTTTTTTTTGGAGAGAGAAAAAGTTCTTGAGATATTTCATTATCTTTGCCTTTATAGGCCATACATTTTACACATAGCCCCTTGGACTTCACAAAATGGCATTTTGCCTATCCCATGGGTCATGTGCCATTTCTTTTTGCACATAAGCCATGGGCTTTACAAAAATTTGGCTTTATGCCTATTTTTCTTACATTTATCCGAAAATAAAATAAAAGAAAATGCAACAAAATTATTTATTACAAAAATTTTTATCTTGGCATGGGGGAAGACCGGCCGCTTCATGTTCGGGCTCGACCCGGGCATGGGCCTACTGGATCTGGGCTTGGACCCACTTGGCTTGGGGTTGACTTTGATTTTGACTTGGTCAATCGGGGTGTAAATTTTTACCCCAACAAATTGCCCCCCATCAATAAATGCACACCACATATGTGGGTCGTGTGCATGAAATTGATGGATCTTCTTTCACGTGGAGGCGACTTGGTTTGGTTCCCGCTTTTTGGAAAGCTGGCACTGCCCATTTTACGACATGGACGGTCGTTGCTTGACATGTCTCCGAGACGGAGTGTCCGTGATAGACGTTTTCCCTGGCCCGGAGTTATTTGGTTCCCGCTTTGTAGGAATCCTGCGCTGCCCTTTTTGCGACTTGGACGGTCGGTACTGCCCTTTTCGCGACTTGGACGGTCGTTGCTGCCCTTTTAGCGACGTGGACGGTCGATGCTGCCCTTTTAGCAACGTGGACGGTCGGTGCTGCCCTTTTAGCGACGTGGACGGTCGGTTCTGCCCTTTTTGCGACGTGGACGGTCGATGCTGCCCTTTTAGCGACTTGGACGGTCAGTTCTGCCCTTTTTGCGACATGGACGGTCGGTGCTGCCCTTTTAGCGACGTGGACGGTCGTTGCTGCCCTTTTAGCGACTTGGACGGTCGATGCTGCCCTTTTAGCGACGTGGACGGTCGGTGCTGCCCTTTTAGCGACGTGGACGGTCGGTTCTGCCCTTTTTGCGACGTGGACGGTCGATGCTGCCCTTTTAGCGACGTGGACGGTCGTTGCTGCCCTTTTAGCGACTTGGACGATCGATTCTGCCCTTTTTGCGACTTGGACGGTCGGTGCTGCCCTTTTAGCGACGTGGACGGTCGTTGCTGCCCTTTTAGCGACTTGGACGGTCGATTCTTGATTTGACTTGCTCTGCTTCTTGCAGTGTCAGGGGTAGACTTGACTTGCTCCGCTTCTTGCGGTGTCGGGTGGAAGTTGACTTGTTGATTTTGATTGGGTTGACATCAGCATCGCTATACTGGAATATGGTACCAGGAGCGAACCATCATCTGTCATGGAGAGGATTTTGGGATTTTGGTTTTTGTTTGGCATCTGCATTGCTGCACTGGAATAATGCCAGGAGCAACTCATCATTTGCCCCGAGAGAATTTGAGAATTGATGGCTTAGGAGGCAGGTTTAGATCCCTATCACCTAAGACTTTTCAATTTTATGGGCCGTGAGGGTCCCATAAAAGCATTTTCTCCCTACGAGTCGAAAGGATCTCGTAGGCGTATTTTCTCCATAGGAGTCGTGGGGACTCCTAAGTGTGTTGCTCCTTTGTGAGTCGTAAGGATCTCACGCGGGAATTTCCTCCTCTCAAAGTCGAGAGGACTTTGAGAGTGCATTTCATCTTCTTTTCACGAGTTTGCGCCCTTTCAGGTTTTCACAAACTCGTCGGCAGTCCTGCTGTTTTTACTCACGGAGCCCTTTCGGGTTTTCCTCCGTGCCCATTTTGCTTGTGGACATACCCCTTTTTTTTTTTTATTTATTATTTTTTTATTTTTTTTTTAGTGGGACTTTGAATGTGGTCTCACCGGTAGGACTTAGGAAAGATTGGGATTGTTTTACGCCCGTGGATTGTATACGGTTTTGCAGGATGTATGATCCAGACCGTAGGGCCAGAAAGATTTCAGGGATTTGTTGGCGTCTGCATCGCTGCACTGGAATGTGGTACCAGGAGCGACTCATCATTCGCCGTTGGGGTATGGGATT
This sequence comes from Agapanthus africanus, assembly GCA_030015575.1. Lineage (NCBI taxonomy): Eukaryota > Viridiplantae > Streptophyta > Magnoliopsida > Asparagales > Amaryllidaceae > Agapanthus > Agapanthus africanus. The sequence goes on along the minus strand of JASDDO010000024.1, from coordinate 450,814,895 downwards.
TGGAATTTGGTTGGCGTCTGCATCGCTGCACTGGAATATGGTACCAGGAGCGACTCATCATTCGCCATTTAGGGACTTGGAATTTGGATCTTGTTTGGCATCAGCATTGCTGCACTGGAATAATGCCAGGAGCAACTCATCATTTGCCTTGGGAGGACTTGGGATTTGGGTTTTTGGTCGGCATCAGCACCGCTAACACTGAAGCGAAATGCCAGGAGCGACTCATCATTTGCCGTTGCCCGTTGGGAAACGATGGCTTAGGAGATAGGTTTGGGTCCCTACCACCCAAGGCTTTTCAATTTTATGGGCCGTGAGGGTCCCATAAAAGCATTTTCTCCCTACGAGTCGTAAGGATCCCGCAGGTGTATTTTCTCCTTAGGAATCGTGAGGATTCCTAAGTGTGTTGCTCCTTTGTGAGTCGTAAGGATCTCACGCAGGGGTTTTCTCCTCGCAAGGTCGAGAGGGCTTTGCGAGTGTATTTCATCTCTTTTCACGAGTTTGCGCCCTTTCGGGTTTTCACAGACTCGCCGGTAGTCCTGCTGTTTTTACTCACGGAGCCCTTTCGGGTTTTCATCCGTGCCCGTTTTGCTTGTGGACATACCGTTTTTTTTTTTGTTTTTTTTTTTTTTTTTGTTTTTTTTTTGTTGTTTTTTTTGCCGCTGGTGGGACTTTAAAAGTAGTCTCACCGGAAGGATTTGGGAGAAATAGGGGTCATTTACGCCCGTGGATTGTATACGGTTTTGCAGGATGTCTGATCCAGACCGTAGGGCCGATGTGCTCAATTCGCCTGCGACTTGGAGCATTCATGTGTAGTATTTCTTGAGATATCGGCCATTGATGGGTGGCATGGGCCTTTCTCCCTCGGCACTTATTAGTTGGTAGGATCCTCCGTCGAACACTTTCTCGATGACGTATGGTCCTTCCCAGTTCGGCTCGAATTTTCCCTTGGCATGTCGATTGGGGATGATCGGTCTTTTGAGGACCAACACCAATTCACCTTTCTTAAAAGCGCGGAGACGAGTTATCTTGTCATAGGCCCGTGACATTTGGGCTCGGTATAGCTCCAGATTTTGCTGCACCGCGAGCCTCTTTTCTTCGAGGGCATCGAGTTCTTCAAGTCGAAGGAGCACGTTTTCTTCCTCCGTCAACTCATGTTGGACGGCCATTCTTAAGCTCGGAACTTCAACTTCGAGGGGGAGGACCGCCTCCACTCCGAAGAGCAATGAGTATGGAGTGGACTGAGTTAGAGTACGGTGTGTGGTACGATATGCCCACAATGCCTCGTGAAGCTTGAGATTCCAGTCTCTCTTGTTGGCTGAAGCATTTTTCCTCAGGAGCTTGCATAGAGTCTTATTGAAGGCTTCGGCTAGCCCATTGGCTCTTGGATTATAGATGGAGGAATACCTCCAGTCTATCTTGTGCTGAGTAGCGAATCTTGATACATTGAAGCTCTTGAAAGAAGGCCCGTTGTCAGAAATGATTCTTCTTGGTGTACCGAAGCGGTATAGAATATTATGCTGGAAGAATGTCAGAATATCCTTTGTCTTAACTTCTTTTAGCGGGACAGCTTCAGCCCATCTGGAGAAGTAGTCTGTCGCGGCCAGTATAAACCGATGGCCTTTGGATGACGGAGGATCAATTGGGCCAACAATGTCGGTGCCCCAGACTTCGAAGGGCCACGACGCCACTGTAGGATGCAATGGATTGGGATGCTTGTGAATAAAATCACCGTGAATTTGGCAGATATAACATTTCTTTGCATGCTCTCCGCAATCCCGTATCATGGTGGGCCAGTAATACCCAAGCCGTTTGATTTGAAGTCGCATCTTGGGGCCAGATTGGTGAGCACCGCAAACGCCCGAGTGGACATCTTTCATGACCTTTTGGGCTTCGGCCAATGACAGACACCTGAGCCATAGTTGGTCGTATGACCTGCGGTATAACGTGTCATTTACAAACACGTATCGGAGAGCTCTTTTCTTCAGCTGAATCTTCACAGATTTTTCTTCGGGCAGCTTGTCGTATCGGAGGTACTCTATGAAGGGTTCTCTCCAATCGGGCTCGTCTTGGATGATCGAAGCTTCTTCCGCAGGACTGCTCTTCTGTTCCGCGCTTTCCTCTTCTCGTAGAGAGACTGGGGGTAGAATTTGTCGGCTCCTGACTGTGATCAGAATTTCGTCCATGTCAGGATCAGCCAGCTCCTTGGCTAGGCGAGCGAGTATATCGGCTTTTCCGTTCAATGCTCTAGGGACTCTTGTTAGTTCGATATGAGTGAACCGTTTCATGAGTTCCACCACCCGGCTTCTGTATCGAGCCAACTCGGGTTTGTATATCTTACAGTCGCCGCTTACTTGGTTGACGACAAGCTGGGAATCACCGTAAACCCGTAGCCAAAGGATTTCCATTTCTATGGCGAGCTCCAAACCAGCTATCAGAGCTTCATACTCGGCCTCATTGTTTGTGCGAGGCTCGGTGAGAGCAAAAGAACGCCGTAGGGTTCCCATTGATGGTGTGATAAACACCAATCCTATCCCTGCTTTTATCTCCGGGACGCTTGATTTACTGGAGGTTCTTATCGATGAGGCCCCATCGAAGTAGAGCTCCCAACATGGCTCGTCATTCTCGAGATGCAGCACTTGTTCGTCGGGTAACTCACAATTTAGTGGCGACCCTTCTGGTATGGGATGAGCAGCGAGAAAGTCTGCAAGAGCTTGCCCTTTTACTGCTTTCTGAGGAGTGTAAACTATGTCAAACTCAAGTAGCATGACAGCCCATCTTGCCATTCTGCCGGCTAGGCTTGCTTTGGTCATCAAGTGTTTGAGCGGGTCAACCTTGGAGATCAGCATAACCCGATGAGCGAGCAGATAGTGCCTCAGCTTCTTCACAGCAAATATCAGAGCCAGGCATTGCTTTTCGATTGGGGAGTAGTTGTGTTCCGCCCCGACTAGAGTTCGACTGAGGTAGTAGAGGGCATTTTCCTTTCCCTCCTCGTTATTCTGGGCGAGGAGCGCACCGAGTGACTCATCTAGCGCGGCAGTATAGAGAATCAACGGTTTATTTGGAATGGGAGCGGCCAGCACTGGAGGGTGCAACAAGTATTGTTTGATGCTTTCGAACGCTGCTTGACATTCGGTATCCCAGATAAAAGGAGCTCCTTTCTTCATGAGCTTTGAGAAGGGCCTACATCTCCCTGATAAATTTGAGATAAACCTCCGTATATAAGCAAGCTTGCCTTGAAAAGATCTTAGCTGCGTCAGACTCTTCGGAGGGGGCATCTCCATGATGGCCTTTATCTTTGATGGGTCAACTTCGATCCCTCGATGTCGGACTATGAAGCCCAGGAATTTTCCCGATGACACGCCAAAAGCGCACTTCAGAGGATTCATCTTCAGATCGTATTCCCTCAGTCTGGTGAGAACGGTCCTAAGATCTTGGATATGATCGGCCCTGGTTTTAGTCTTGACGACCAGATCATCGACATAACATTCGACGACTTTATGGATCAGGTCATCAAAGATATTGGTCATTGCCCTTTGATATGTAGCACCTGCGTTCTTCAGTCCGAATGGCATTACCTTGTAGCAATATATTCCGATCGGGGTTCGAAATGCTGTGTGCTTCTCATCCTCAGGCGACATCTTGATCTGATTATATCCAGACGAGCCGTCCATAAAGGTGAACAGTTCGTAATTTGAGGTGTCATCGACCATCATTTCCATGACCGGTAGCGGGAAGTCATCTTTAGGACATGCCTTATTGAGGTCCCTGAAATCGACACAAACTCGGATCTGCCCATTTTTCTTCTTCACTGGGACTATGCATGCGATCCAGTCCGCGTATTTCTCTTCCCTGATGAAGCCGGCATCGATGAGCTTCTTAGTTTCCTCGATGACCTTTTCTTCTAGTTCCCTTCTCATTCTTCGAGGAGCTTGTTTGACTGGCTTAACATCAGGAGATATAGCCAACTTATGTACGGCCACTTCAGGGGAAAGGCCAGGCATTTCTTTGTATGTCCACGCGAAGCAGTCAACGAACTCACGCAACAGGGCAATTATCTGCTCTTTCATTTCCTCCGACAAGAGTGAGCTGATGTAGGTCGGCCTTGGATTATCGGGCGTTCCTAAGTCAATCTCGGTTAGCTCATCAAAGGTTGCTTGTCCACCATCTTCGAGCTCTTGAGGAGCTTCTTCTGGCTCGGCTATCTCGTCATCATTATTCGATCCTTCGCTGGCCTCACCAACATGGATCATGTAGCACGCTTTGGAATCAGGTTGAATGTAGCCTATGCCCCGTCTATCTGGAATTCGTCCATCGATGAGTGCTCGGACCTGGGGCGGATACCATAGCCCTTCGTAAAACTTTGCTTCGGACTCCGTTTGATATAACCGGCATCCGCACTTCTTAAAGTATTCCCGCATCTCGGGCGCATAGTATCTGGGATTGAGGACGGCTCTTATGCCTCTCTCATAGGGAAGGCACGCGACAGAAAGATCGTCCGGATGCACAACGGGGTTTGACTTGTAAAACAGGATGCCCTTCTGTCTATTTTCCCTCCCGGGCACGTAGAAAGTTTTCAGCTGGTCCACGGTGGAGACTGACAATGCGTCGAGCTCTTTGCTCATCCGTTCCGGCACCCTTGTGATAGCCAGGGACCCTTCTGCGACTTCGAAGGTCTCTCGTAGTTTCGCTTGCTGCATGGGGGGTCGATCTGCACAGCTGTCGCACGATAGGTCCTCTTCCTCTGACTCTTCAGTGTCACTGCCAAGATGAGGGCGGACTTTGCTGCTAGATGGGCCTTCAGCATCAGATTTGTCTGTATCGCTGCCGAAATGAAGGCGAGTTTTACGGAAGGACGGGCTTCCATCGTCGGACTCATCAGTGTCGCTACCGAAATGTGGGCGCACTTGGGCGTTTTTGCTTTTGAAAGTGACAGCCGGCGCAGATTTTCTTTTGAGCCTTGGGGCTGGTCTATCCTCAGTCAGTTGTGGCTTAGCATTTTGGTGGTTCGTAAAGTACCGAGAATCTTCGTATCGGACTTCATGCACACCGAACGGCTGGATGTCTCCGTCAATACGTCTTTCTTCGCCATTTTTAGTATACTTCATGCATTGATGGAGAGTCGACGGAATGATGCCGTAATCATGGATCCACGGCCGCCCCAAGAGAATCTTATAAGATGTGTCGGCGTCGATCACGTATATCTTAGCTTCAGTTTGCAGATCCCCAAATTTGATTGGCAAAGCTATAGACCCTAGAACTTGCTGGCAATTTTGGTTGAACCCTTGAATGACAATCCTTTCCCTCGACAGGTGTCGGACGTCCATTGACAAACTCTTCAGAGTTCGCAAGTTCATGATGTTCACTGAGAACCCCGGATCAATCAATATACGATTAATTCGATCTCCGTCGCTGTACCCGGTCACGTAAAGCGGCCGATTATGCTCAGCCGTTCCCAGTAGCAAGTCTTCATCCTTAAACGTGACTGCGGCGGCATGCAAAGCGTGCTGGGCTTCTTTCATATTAATTTCCGCAAAGTGGGCCTGATACCGCTCGGGGTTTTGTAGAGCGTGGATGAGAACATCTCTAAGCTCCTTAGATAGGACCAAGGCGTCATAGATGCTCAGGAGAGACGGAAGCTTCCGGAGATGCGCCAAGACATTATAGTCCACCGAGGAAGGACTTATGTTTTCATCAGCCGGTTCTCTGCCATCTTCTTCATTAGCGACTTGTTTTTCCTTCCCTTTTGGGGCGTTGCCCTGATTCGGCGGTAGAGCCCTGCCGCTTCTGAGCTGGATTTGATTGGTCGTTGTGGCGAGCTCCTCATCCTCTTCGGGAAAACAAAGATCATCCTCGGAGTCGCTGCCAAGATGGATGGCGTAGCAGGTCACTACTGGGATCTCTTTATTGGAGTCTTCTTCTAACTCCTCCCGAATTTCAGCCGCCTGTACAGGGAAGAACTCCTTCAATTGAATCAATGTTCTTTCCTTTTGTTCATATTCTTCGAGAGAATCGATATATTTTTGAATGGTTAATCTCCCTGCAGACTCTTTTTCGCGCCGAGCTGCACTTTTCTTCTTCTTCAGCTTCTTGGATTTTGAGCCTGATGGAGCCGCATTGGCAGCTGGACTGGTAGGCTTCTTTTGCCCTTCCCATTCCGTCCTGGGTTCTTTCCGAAGTAGCTTTATCATCTTCTTCGTCTTATTAGATATGTGCGTACTCCACGGAGGCTGCGATGAGTCGGTTTCGTTTGTCGGGGCAGCGGGTTCAGCTGTCTGTTCCCAGAAGGCTTCAACTTCTGTCTGTATAAAGTTGGCGGTCGCAACTTGATTGTTCACCAACACGCTTTTGGACAGCTCGATCTCTCCAGCCTTGTACTGCTTCTCGACCCAATCCTTGAAGATATAGCAATCCTCGATCGCATGGCTCACTACTCGGTGGTACGGGCAATACAGAGGATTGTCGGTCATTTTTGCTTCTTGGGGTCTTTTCGACTCCGGCAATTGTAAGCCGTTGTTCAAGGCATCTTTAAATATCTTACGGACCTTGTCCCTTCTGAAAGAGTAAACCTTGTTCTTCTTCTCTTCTAGGGAAGGCCCATCTCCTCCCAGCAATGGCTTTCGAGACCGGTTGGTTTTGGATTCGCCCGCCCTTCGCTTTTCTTCATTGTCGGAGGCATTGAAGACATTGGTACTGCTGGAACTCCCGCTTCTACGGTTGTCGTCCCGCTTGCTTTTCCAGGTTTTGTCTCTCTGAGAGTCCGGCGGGGACTCTTGCTTCGAGCGTTCTAGCATTTGGACTTTCTTGGTTAGCTCCTGAAATGTCTTGAGGCCCGCTGTACACAAGAATGGGACCATCCAATTGCTGAGGTTCCCAATGAGAAGGCTGACGGACTGGTCCTGCTCCAGCGGCGGTTCGCACTTGACTGTGAGATTACGCCATCGGGCGATAAAGTCGGTGTTGCTTTCATTCTTCCCCGGCTTGGTCCTCACAAGGTCGGCAATGGAGATTTTATCACTGACGCTCATGAACCTTTGCCGGAACAGAGACTCCATTTGGGCGAAGGTAATGACGGACCCGTCTGGTATACTCGCATACCAGTCGAAGGCGACGCCGGTCAGGCTGTTGACAAACTGACGAAGAAGGAGCGCGTCATTGCCCCCTGTATTTCCGCACGATGCTTTAAAGTGGGCGACGTGCTGATTTGCATTCCCCGTTCCATCAAATCTTCCGAACTTAGGAATGACGTAGCCGCTTGGGAACTCAATCAGATCGTACTGCGCAGGGTATGGCCGCCCACTACTGCCGATTTCTTTCTGAGCTTCAGCTTCGGCCACCAATGTTTTAACCTTGCTGGTGACCAAATCCATTATCCGATCCTGTGTTAGCGGGATGGTGCTATCTGGGGCCAAGGCGTCCCCAGAAGCGGAATGTAGCCGGCTTTCATTTGGCTCGACCAGTCTTGGTCCCAAAGGAACAGGCATTGGCTGCCTCGGATTGTCATCACCCGGCTGATTAGTAGCGGCTTGTGCTTGATTAGGAGGCGCTCGAGCAATTTGAGCCGTAAGCTGCATCACCACGTTCGTTAAGTCGTCAATCTTCGAATAGAGCTTGGCCATCTCTTTATCTTTGCTCCTGAGCTGTTTTCGAAGTTCTTGAAGCAGCTCTTGCTCCGCAGTCCTAGGGCGGAAAGTCGGCTCTTCCTCGCTGTCCGAGCTTGACTCTGCATGGACCGAGGGGTCTTTCTGCCTATCATCCTCATCGAGAGGGTTTTCTTCATCCAGTAGGGGCGGCTGTTCTTGGGCGGCGGCAACCACATTTAGGCTAGATTGGGCTTGGGATGTGGTGGCCCCGTCCTTGCTTTTGCTGCGAAGGTTGTCGCTGGGGCGCCCGCCCGCCATATAGACCGTATGGATGATATATCCGGCCGTCTTTCTATCATTGGCAGTTGATTTCGTGGATCGCTGTCTTGACCCCCTTGTTTCGGTAGCTGGTAGTCGATTGAAGGAGTCTGGCTTAACCAGTTTCTTGAATGGTGATGGCGCATCTTTTCTGGGTTTTCCCCGCTGCTTTCGTGCGGCACAGAGCGCTTGATAGACTCTTGAAGAGATAGTGTCGTACTTTTTCTGTTGGGGCGGGGACACGTCTCTTTGTGGCACTGTTCGGACCGCTGTCTTCTTGATTCTGGCGGTCATGGCGTTTTTCTGAACCCACTTCAGAGGCTCGAAGGAATTGCTGATTCTTACGTCCGACTCAGCCGTCGTCGTGGGGCAACTCTGCACTTGGAATTTCACATGATTCCATTTGGCCGAAGCCCTGGCCCTCTTGTTGGCTCGATACCTGAGCCGCTTCTGCCTTAACTTTTCTGTTCTAAGCACCTGGCAGACTTCAACTCTTTGGGAAGACGTCGCAGACCGGGCGATGGAAGGCCTTGGAGATACGCTCGATTGTGCATTTGTTGGAGTAATCGCGTGAGCTCGTCCGCAACATTGGATGTTGCCCTTTGTACCGGAGTTCTTGCCCCCCGCTGGAGCACCAGAGAATCGTTCACACACCGTCTTGAGTTTCGGTTGTGGTGCCTTGGCGATCACGACATTCGGCCTCTTGCCCCTCGAGACCGGCTTGGCCACCTGTTCCGCTGGGATCTCTGCCAGATGAGCGCTCCCGGCAGGGTAGATGATGACGGAGCCAAACTGGCAGGGCGGTTCCTCCCATTGTCGACTGAGGCTTGCGGGGAGAACCACACGAGCGTTGATCTTGACCACGTACGGAATCGGGGTCGCTTTGGAAGTTGAATTCGTCTGGGAAGACATTGTCGTTGAAGGTTGATTGCTGCACGAAAAAAAAACATCATTTCAGTATAGGCAATCGATATGTATATTGATTGAGTTCGTATGAACGTTTAACCCGAAATATGGAAGGAGAGATTGGTCCCACCGGGCGTGCCAGATTCTGTAGGGTGTTTTTCGTCACCCCATTGAGATGGGAATACGCGCACGCTTGTCAGGCGTACTACAGATTCCCCCTGCCTAGGGTAGGCCGGGGTTTAATGATTGTGGGGATCCGAATCTCCGGCAGCCGCGGACTAAGCTGCCGTTAATTACCCCTCGCCTTTGGGGCGAGGGAACCTCCGATTAACGGGTTAAACTGGTCATGCGAATTCAATGTGCAGTGTGCGTGTGTTCTGTTCTGAAAGGGGGGTTTTGGATATATCGGGAGCCACGCAGAGTTTTTACGGGGGTCCCGCTACCCGGATAGCGGGCTGGGGGTCAAGGGGGCTAGCAGCCCCCTTGCGGGGTGCGGGGCAGCGCCCCGTTAGAAATTTTTTTCTAACAGGGACAGTGTCGTGGAGTACGTGTATGTATAAATTTGTATACATATGTATATGTGTATATATGTACACAAAAGAGGGGGAAAAGACATCCAAGGGATGCGCAGGTGCGCAAGCGCGCGCGCCACGTGTCGGCACGCGGGCGACTTGCGCACTTGCGCAGTTGCGCAAGCGCGCGCGCCACGTGTCGGCACGCGGGCGACTTGCGCACTTGCGCAGTTGCGCAAGCGCGCGCGCCACGTGTCGGCACGCGGGCGCCTTGCGCACTTGCGCAGTTGCGCAAGCGCGCGCGCCACGTGTCGGCACGCGGGCGACTTGCGCACACAACAGGCTTTTAGCCTAAAAAGATTTCTCTGAAGAGAAATCAAAGAGGAGTTAGACTCCTGAGTGTGTTTTTTTTTTGTTGGGTTAATGGAAGGGTTCTTCTTCTTCCTCCTGTTGCTTGCTGGATCTTGAAGATCAAGAGATGTAAAATCTCAAAATCTCTCCTTTTTAAGATCTGATGGCAGATCCAAGTTCCCCTTTGTGGGTTTTGTGGTGGAAAACTATTTAGTTTTGAAAAAGGAAGAGTAAAACTCTTGATTTAATTCAAGAGAAAGAAGAAGGTTTTGGAACCTTGAAGAAGGAAGAAAGAGCTCAGCTCTAATTTTTTTTTTGGAGAGAGAAAAAGTTCTTGAGATATTTCATTATCTTTGCCTTTATAGGCCATACATTTTACACATAGCCCCTTGGACTTCACAAAATGGCATTTTGCCTATCCCATGGGTCATGTGCCATTTCTTTTTGCACATAAGCCATGGGCTTTACAAAAATTTGGCTTTATGCCTATTTTTCTTACATTTATCCGAAAATAAAATAAAAGAAAATGCAACAAAATTATTTATTACAAAAATTTTTATCTTGGCATGGGGGAAGACCGGCCGCTTCATGTTCGGGCTCGACCCGGGCATGGGCCTACTGGATCTGGGCTTGGACCCACTTGGCTTGGGGTTGACTTTGATTTTGACTTGGTCAATCGGGGTGTAAATTTTTACCCCAACAACTAGGTGTAGGTATATATATACACACAATACGTATATGTGATACAAGGATGTGACATGATACACGGGGATGAAACAATATAACTGGGCTGATGCTGTGATTCTTGGGTATACAGTCGTGTTATGATATTAGCGGATCATTAGAAAATGAGATAATGGATTTGTGTACATGAACAATAATAAAGGATGGTGATGATATTGAAGTATATGGGACTTTAAATAGAACCCGGACCGTAACCTGTGCCTGAAATTCTGATATGATATCGTATATATGTGACTTGATTACGACATCATATAGGTGTGACTTGATTTCGATATCATATATGTGTGACTTGATTACGATATCATATAGGTGTGACTTGATTACGATATGATCTAAGTGTGACTTAATCATAATATGATACATATGACATGATATTTCTGAGGATAAATTAACGATGTATATTTATGCTGACAATGATATATGATTGATGTATGCGATTACAGTATAGCACCTTGATCTTGACATGTGTTGTTGATGATATTATACGAATGATGAGACACGTAGGTGATACTTGATCCATACCCCGATATTGGGATGCCATACGATGGATTTTACCGTACGAGGCATAGATATGATGATTGATCCGCACTCTTGATTCGAGGAAGCCGTACTATGTACATGACGTTATTGAGGCTAGATCGCCGACTATTAGAGATATGGATTCTGACCTTAGGTGGACTCTTAATTCTTATTGACTAGTTTCTTAGGTTTAGTTTCTTAGGAGGTTAGATGGACACTAGTTTAGTCTCGAGTCATATAGTTGTAGTTATATTTGTATATCACAGATGAGTGGTTATTACACATCCGTCTTTACATTCATACCGTAATCATAATGGTACATGTTCATTCATATGTTTCTATAATCAGAATAAAACTTTGCCTGTTAGGACACCAGCACCATTACCGATGATGCGCATATTCCACGCACACTTATTTGCCGGTTCACACACATCATCATCGGTAATTGCTATGTCACGTACACTTTAGATCATATTATCTTTTATTGATACAATCAGCTAACAGCTAGATCGATATAATATTGTGATTACTCTCTGGTGTTAGTATAGATATGGTATTTATTACTTAGACATTTCATGCATTCGCATTTTCATGTTATCATGCAGTATTATGGGGCATATGCCGACACTTATTATATACTTCTCATGATTTTGGGATTTTGGATTTCTATGAGATTTCTGGATTTTTGGGGAAAACCGCAAGAATATATAAAAACTTCTCTCTCTCTCTCTCCTCTTCTCTTTTTAAAACATAAGATGCGGTTTTCTCGTGATGTATGTGTCGTCCACCATGAGATTTCATGTTTTCTGTTGGATTTCGAGACCCGATTCGAGGAGTGGATGAACCGTCTCGGGTACATGGTGGGCCCGGTATGGTACCCCGGGGCAAGAAGATCGAGTTGTAGACGATAGGCCTGGCAGGGGAAGGCTACCTACCGGTGATGTCTGGCGTGGCGGATATCCGGAGGTTACCGACCGTTGTCGTGAGATTTAATGATATGGGCCGATCCGGACTGACGGAGCCCGAGATATTGAGACTATGAGATATTGAGATTATGAAGTATTGAGACTTGAGATTTACATGTTTTGTGTCGATACTTGACACGGATTTCCATGGATTTCATCGTTGATATTTCAGATTTCTATACACACTTTACCATGATAAAAGCTAAAGATTCTTTATACAGATATATCTAGATTTCAGGATTGGTTATTTTACATTCATGGTGCATGCATACTCATTCACATGACATAGTACTATATGAGGCACTGATACGAGCACGGAGCATTTGCACTTACACATAGAGTATTATCCTGTCTTACTTGATGACTAGTAGTATATTAGTATATTATTATGACCTAGGATAGCGTTGTGCATTCGATTTCTTTTCACAGATATCTTCTACTCACTAGTTGGCAACTCACCTCCGTTGTGCCAAATTTTATTACAGGTTCGATATACAGGTTTTCCTGGCAGCTTGCTGGCACATCATTTCATTCCGGGTGATTTGCACGGTAGGTTGGTTCACTTGTATCTGGACCGCCATTGTACTTTTATTATTTCATTTGTATCTAGAATGCTCCATCAACCAAACTTGTATTACTTGATAGTTTACTGGACCATTTTTTTGTTTCGACCTTAGAGTCGCGCTTGTATTATTATGATATCTGGTGGTTTTGTTTTCTTTTGAGTTTTAAGCTTCGCCCTTTGGCGTTGTATACTATTGTGCATTGATGTGGTTGTTTCCGCCTGTTGGCGTAAAGCTAGCTCCCGTTTGGGGATGGTTTTTATTGTTTGTATATATATTATTCTTGTTTGTACCCGTTTGGGGCCAGTTTTTACAAAGGAGACTCTGCCGAAATTTTTGAGTAAATTGGATGTTGCTTTTAAACCTGTTTTTTCTACATGTTTTCCTCTGCTTCTTCTTTTTATGGTTTAGATTTCTGGGCTTCGGCTTACTTAGATTACGTTGTGCCTCTAAACGCTTCGTAATCTAAGTGCCGGTCACGTTCCGTACTTTCGGGTCGTGACAAACTCATCTTCATTGTTTTCGAAGCACCAGAGGAGATCATCCATATTCTCGGGTTCTTCTTCTGACAGCGTTATCATATGACAAGTACGAGATCGCTTCCAAGACCGATGTTGGTTTGGTTCTACTCCCGCCGCATACGTTGCTTTCGGTTCATGCTTCTGTGGTGGGATTACCTTCCAACTGCTGGATAGAACGAACCTGCGTTGCTGATACTGGTCTTCTACCCAGTCTTTGAATGTAAAGCAGTCTTCGAGGGGATGTCCTATTGCCCAGTGATAGGAGCAATAGTCTAGGTGAGAGGCCTCGCCTTCTTGCTCGGGGTGCTTGGACTCCGGAAGCGTCATCATCTGATGTTTTAT